>JAZFAU010000289.1:50000-82500 GCA_037178615.1 Dione vanillae | reverse complement strand
AACCAACCTTTATTTTACCTTGGAGAATTGTTTTTTTTTTTGACATTTTCCATCTTAATTATAATTTCCTTGTATCTACCATAAGTCCAAATATATATATATATATATATATATATATATATATATATATATATATATATATATATATATATATATATATTATATATATATATATATATATATATATATATATATATATATATATATATATATATATATATATATATATATATATATATATATATATATATATATATATATATATATATATATATATATATATATATATATATATATATATATATATATATATATATATATATATATATATATATATATATATATATATATATATATATATATATATATATATATATATATATATATATATATATATATATATATATATATATATATATATATATATATATATAGTTTTTTTTAACAAAAAATACAATAAGTGACTGCCAAATCACAACGCATTGCCTCAGTTTATCTAAGACATCAGATTTCTTCACATAATTTCCCTAGAATCATATACCAAGTTGGTAGTATCAACTTAATGACTTAAAAATAACTACTGAATTTAAACTGTCCGTTTATATAACTGGTCACTGCGGCTTGTATTTTACCTCCATAATATACTTCTCTTGTTTCAGTATGATATACACAAAAAGGCTTCACAAGGGAGAGATAAAAATAAAAATAGTTTGAAGCAATACATAAATTGGGACGAATGACTTAATAAAATTTCCAAGTTATAATGTATACAATTATAATGTAAAATACTATAGTATTTAATGTACATAGTAAAACTAATATCAAGAGTTCATTTTCCACTTTCAACTAATGAGGATCGTCCTGGCGTAGATGCGCAACGTCTGCCTGTAACGCGACGGTTTCTGGGTTCGATCCCCAGTCGGGGAAGATGGATTTTTCTAATTCCATTTTCTTCACTCTGGTAAACTATACAAAGCGCGGCGTTGAGTTCCGCCACTTACCACGCAATGCCTCGAAAAAGGTGGAAAGCGGGGACGGAGAAAGCGGGACTAAGCAACGAATTGTCTTAACACTAGGTTCTCACGGAACCTGTGGTTCCCTCTGCCTACCCTGCCATGTGCGGGATAAAACGTGAAGCTACAACATTTACTCATGTCGCTTGTATTCTTTATATAACGAAGATCTAAAAATTATTAATTCTCTACGAATCTTAGGGACAATTTAATGTTTATCCAGATGTTGCTCCAGATTAGTCTGCAAATAAAAAATATCTATCTTATAAATAAACGCAAAATATTTCTAAAACAAGAAAATAATAAGAAAATTCTATGAGATTTCATAGTCATTTACAATTCAAATGAATTTATTCTTTAAAACGGTATTTAAACATTCGGTCCTGTTACAACTGTAATTTGTAACTTTGTATAAGAAAATCATTAAGATCTTTATTTACAGTCTGCTGATTATTGTATTCTTTGGATTATTACTAAAAAAACTAAAAAAAAAACAATACTCTATCCTTTTACTTTATATTTAAGACATTGTGCGGAACACAACACCGCGCTTTGTTTTGCCATGGGATCGCAATAGAAGATACCACTGAGCGTAAATGGACTTCGTTTAAACGGCTTATCCGGCTTTTCGTATACATTTGTATTTGTGTGGCGACAGTTGTGGGTTCGATTTCTATTCGTTGGAACGAATTATTTCATTTCTCAATCTGGTAACAAGATATGGCCTTGAAGACAAAATTTCGTTTTGTTTTAATAATATAATAAATATAATAAATATTTATTATAAGAATACAAAATAATTTAGTTAAAAAAATAGGGATTTGATTATCCTCTGCAATCTACATGCTATAACGTTTTTGTAACAGACGTAGGCAGTGTATTGGCCTACATACATATTTTATGGTAAACTATAAACGTTTTGAACTCGAATTGGAGGCCGTCAGTGAGTAAACACTTGAATAAATAATAATGTTTTGAGATAAGTCTTAAATGTGAGATATATGAATATAGCGCAGTTAGTAAGTATTTGGTTGGCGAAAGATGCGGCTTCAAATTCTGTTCCCTTAAATTTTTCAATATATATATATATATATATATATATATATATATATATATATATATATATATATATATATATATATATATATATATATATATATATAATATATATATATATATATATATATATATATATATATATATATATATATATATATATATATATATATATATATATATATATATATATTTATATATATATATATATATATATATATATATATATATATATATATATATATATATATATATATATATATATATATATATATATATATATATATATATATATATATATATGTATATATGTATGTATGTATGTATGTATGTATGTATGTATCGATATTACACTGTATTGGACGTAATGTGATGTTATATGGACAATTTGACACACAAAAAAATATTTCAATTCGAACCTTAAGTTCCAGTTTGTACATAGGTTGTAATGCCAGTCTCCTTACATTTGTAAGGAGACTGGCATTAGATGATGAACCCTAAGGAGCATTTGCTCCTTAGGGTTCATCATCTAAATTTCAATGATAAAAAGCTGCACAAAATTATATAAAAAATTTAACGTACCAAATATTTGTTGAGTTTTGAATAATTTATAAAAAAACTATTTTCTTTGTTAACATTTTTATAAAATTTAAAAATAATAAAAATACTTGCCTTTTTTAAATACATTTGTACTAAAAAAATTCAGAGTCAGTTAAAGTAATGGAATCGTTCGTGAAACTTCATTAGTACAGAGTTTATTAACCGTCGTGGTGCAAAGGCGTAAGCGTCTGCCTGTAAACGCGATGGTTTGTCTCACTTGGGGAAAATGGATTTTTCTATTTCCATTTTCTTCGTTCTGGAAACTAGGCAAAACGCGGCGTTGAGTTACGCCACTCAACACACAATACCTCGAATAAGGCGGAAAGCGGGGACGGAGAAAGCAGAAACTAAGCAACGGAGTGACTTAACACTAGGTTTATATGGTTCCTGCAGTTCCCTCTGCCTACCCTGCCATGTGCGGGATAAAGCGTGAAGCTATAAAAAAAAAAGAAAAAAAACAAACATTACATGCATTTTAAAACATTCCATTAGCTACATGTAATGTCGCATGTAATTATTATTGATTAAACCATTTATAATAAGGCTTCACTAATCTGCTTAATTATTTCTACTTAGTTCTAAGATACTATGGCAAGTTCAATTTTCATTCATGTGCTTTTATGATTGTGATTTATGACGCATATAGCAGTGTAGGCAGAGGGAACTGCAGGAACCATAGGAACCTAGTGTTAAGACACTCCGTTCCCTAGTTTTCGCCTTTTTTTCTATTTTTTCCAAGTGGGAATCGAACCCACAAGCCGTTGCGTCTACAGGCCGACATATGCCTCTGCGCCACAACATTTTCTTAACTACGAATTTAGTTAATATTTCAGTTTTTGGGTATATCAAGACAATCCTTTTGATTCTAAATAACCCAAAATTTCTAAATAACCCAAAAGACAACGATCACAGT
Organism: Dione vanillae; assembly: GCA_037178615.1. Classification (NCBI taxonomy): domain Eukaryota; kingdom Metazoa; phylum Arthropoda; class Insecta; order Lepidoptera; family Nymphalidae; genus Dione; species Dione vanillae. The sequence goes on along the minus strand of JAZFAU010000289.1, from coordinate 78,918 downwards.
ACGGTTGACAAAAAAAATATAATCAGATGATATTACGCTTTTCTTGGCAATAAATCTTTACGTATTTGCGTGTTAAATTAATCAACATTCATAATTATTAATATCAACAAATCAGTAAGAGTTAAGTTTCATTAAACGTATGTACACGCGAATGCTGAGTAAACGGCATATGTATGTATGTATTGTCCCCTTTTGCATAATATTTCTAACTAGTTACAATGTTGTTGTATGTCTCATAAAAAATGTATTAGGATTATTAAATTACTTAGAGGACCGTTGTGAAGCAGAGACGTAACGTCTGCCTATAAACGCGACAGTTTGTGGGTCCGATTACCACTTCATTCTTTGGCAACTAGGCAAAGTGCGGCGTTGAGTTTCGCCACTCAAAATGCCTCAAAAACGGCGGAAACCGGGGAATGGAGTGTCTTACCACTAAGTTTCCATGGTCCCTGCAATTCTCTGTGTCTCTGTAGCCCGCTATGCTATGGAAATAAAGCGTGAAGCTAAAAAAAACGACTTAGCTAAAAATATAGAAATTTCTGTTTAGATTTCTGTCCCAATTATAGTGTCATAGGTTCAAATCCCTACGAATAAAACTTGTTAATTGTTTGATCTATACCGCGTAATGTTAATATACTTCTGGGCCTTTTAAGCAAAAATAAACATATATTTAATACCTCTTTAAAATTAAATACTAAAGAAATTATTTTTTTAGCATCACGCTTTATCTCGCTCATAGCAAGATAGGCTGAGGGAACCGCAGATGAAGTGGAAATCTAGTGTTGATATATTCCGTTCTCCACTCTCCGCCTTTTCAAACCTTTTTTTACTAAAAATAACTTTAAAAAACTATTATAAAATATACTTTTTTAAGTATTAACATTACTGTATGTTAAATAGAATGTTGAATCCATTACCCGACGTGGCGTGCTGTGAGTTATGCGTGACTTTAAAATTTCATTAAACTGATTAATTTCATAATAAATGTTCAGTTGCGTGTGACGAATGAGATTAACGATTTCTACTCTTTAGAGAATAATAGTTGCTAATAGAGTGACATGTGGAGGTGACTTCATTATAATGCTTTGTTGATTTTATTTTCTTATTAAAAATATGAAAATATAACGTAATACATGATAAATCACATTTTTGAAGAAAATTTAAGCAATTACAACTAAAACAGTAAATTAAATAAAAATTGTACATATAAGTATGATTGAGGAGGGTCATGGCGCAGAGGCGTAGCATCTGTCGGTAACAAGACAGTTTGTGGGTTCGTTTCCCACTGGGGGAAGATGGATTTTTCATTTTAATTTTCTTCGCTGGCAGCTAGGCCAATCGCAGCGCTGAGTTCCGCCACTTAACACATAATACTTCGAAAAAACCGGAAAGCGGAGAAGAGAATGTTTTAATACTTCTACGGTTTCTGCTTCTCTCTGCCTGCTAGAAGCGAGACAAAGCGTGAATCTAAACGAAAGCTTGCCTAGTTGCCAGGGCGTAGAATATTGAAATAAAAAAGTCTATTCTCTCTGAGTGGGAATAGAACCCACAAACCATCGGGTTTACCAGCAGACTCTGCGCCACGATCCTCAGAAGATAAAAATAGAAAACAATACTTATTTTATTATAACTCAAAAAATAAAATTAATTGATTATAAATTAATTATTTTTTGAGGACCGTCGTGGCGCAGAGGCGCAACGTCTGCTTGTAACGCGGCTAACGCTACGGTTTCTGGGTCCGATCCCCAGTCGAGGAAGATGGAGTTTTCTATTTCCATTTTCTTCGCTCTGGCAACTAAGGCAAAGCGCGGCGTTGAGTTCCGCCACTCAACACGCAATGCCTCGAAACGGCGGAAAGTGGGGACGCAGTAAGCAGGGACTAAGTAACGGAGTGTCTTAACACTAGGTTCCCACGGTCCCTGCAGTTCCCTCTGCCTACCCTGCCATGTGCGGGATAAAGCGTGAAGCTAAAAAAAAAAAATATTTTTCTTTTCTGATTCCGGTTAAATGGTAGATAAGAAATGGCATGTCTCATCATCTAACGCGAACTTACAAAAATTAATAAAAACCTCTCAAAACATAACAAAATATGGAACATGTCTGAAAAATAATGAACTCAAGTTATTACGAAACATGGCCAAGGAACATTCAAACTTCGCATATCATAGTTAAAACGCTTTAAGCTCCAGCATCAGGTGCTTTTAACGAAATGTCCACTTTATATAAAGACCAATTTATATTCTCGACGTGCTTTAAAAAGCTATTAAGATCATAATTGCCTTGTATCTCAATGTACTTTGAAAACGAACAGTTGAGTCGCGTCGTTTCCTTTGACACTGGCCTAATTTGATTTTAAATGGTCTTGTAATATTTTTTTTTATGATATTATTTAAGGCTTTAGAGGTTGTGCTTTTCAGTTGACGTTGTTAAAGACTTTTTAATTTAATTTAATTTTAAAAGTGATAGTTATGGGTTCAGTTCGCGTTGACAAGAAAATGTTATTTTTACTTCAAAATTTGACACTAGAAGGCTGATTGGCTTGACTCTAGGTTCTCACTAGCTGCGCCTCTATATGAGATGCACAGTGTTAAACTAGAAATAAACCTATTTAATAACAAGGAGAGAGAAAAAAAGGATAAAAGGGGATATATTTATGAAATCATTGATCGAATCGATCGGAAAGCGGAGAACGGAGTGTTTTGACAGATATGTACGGTCTCTTTGTATAGGCTACGGTATGCGGTCCTAATTTGTACTTTAATTTAAAACTTGAAATAAGTTTAATTAAATTTAAAATATTATATCTACAATAATAGTCATAAAACTTAAACCCGACCTTAAAAGCTATTTCGCACGAGAAGGCATAAAAAGAAACGATATTTTCATCAAAAAGTGCAACAAAATATAAATAAAAACTAGCGGGGAAAAGGTTCAGCAAAACGAGCTCGGGAATGTCAAATGCACTTACAGTATAGTATGCAACTACAGCCGTGACCTAATTCACAGACCTTGACTTCCACTGGGCGGGAGCGGAATCGATAGGAGCGTAGTTAAAACATAGTTAATAAAGTTTTTAATATATTATTTGAATTTCAATTTTAAGTGCCTTATAGCTTAATTGACAGAATGTACAAGTACATACTATGGTTTTGGGTTCAGGGCCAGTGTTTGAATAGTATTTACTCTTTGCTACGACTAAAATATATAACTTTTTTTAATTTTAAAGGACCGTCGTGGCGCAAAGGGACAAGCGTCTCAAGCCTGCAAACGCAACGATTTGTGGGTTCGATTCCCCCTCGGGGAAGAAGGATTTTTCTATTTCCATTTTCTTCGCCTTGGAAACTAGGCAAAACGCGGCGTTGAGTTCCGCCACTCAACACGCAATGCCTCGAAAAAGGCGAAAAGCGGGGACGTAGAAAGCAGGGACTAAGCAACAGAATGTCTTAACACTAGGTTCATATGGTTCCTGCGGTTCCCTCTGTCTACCCTGCCAATGTGTGGGATAAAGCGTGAAGCTAAAAAAGTGTATCATATACATATACAATGTTATTTACTATGTTATTGTAGTTCAGTAGATAGGGGAAAGTACTGTATGTAGGTTTTAATTCAAATGTAAATTATGTTTTAGGTGTTTTTGTGAATTTCTCACACAACACAATGAAAATAAAGATAAATTTATTTCTGTTACACATATAGTTTCATCGTTGAAATAAATATTATGCTTACAATTTAAAATGACACAATCCCTAAAATAAGAATTGAACTCACATCATATGTGCATCTTTGCCATTGCGCCTTGATTACCCTATAGTATAAAATATAATTATTCAGAAATAGCCAAGTAGCGTTAGATAACTAATTCAAGCTTAACTCAAGTACCATATTGGCTATTGTAGATAAGGCATGAAGATGTGTACAAATGTTTAGATTGCTCTTATCAATTACTTTCGTGATTACGTGATAGACACATATAATTGCCTATATAGCCTATATATATATATATATATATATATATATATATATATTATATATATATATATATATATATATATATATATATATATATATATATATATATATATATATATATATATATATATATATAATATATATATATATATATATATATATATATATATACATACCTATACACATACCTATATTTATACCTAGTATATACAGTTTTAAAAATTTTAAATCTATATACATAGCTATCTACAAATTTTTATCATCGTAATTTATAATTGATCAATTTCGATAAGATATTGTTATGATAGTGATAATAATAGATTATTATCAGTAATATACGTCTAAGACGAGTGAAAAAATGTTATTAGGAACTAAATGAATCAGGTTTAAATTGAGTTTGACGACCGTCCTAGTGCATTGGCTTAGCGTCTGCCTGTAAACACGACGGTTTGTGGGTTCTATTCCCACTCGGGGAGGACGGAATATTTTATTTCCATTTTCTATTTTCCGTTGAGTTCCACCACTCAACACACAATGCCTCGAAAAAAGCGGAAAGCGGGAAATGAAGTGTCTTTACACGACTTTCCCACAATTTCTGCGGTTCTGTCTTCCTACCCTGCTATAAGCGGGATAAAGCGTAAAGCTAAAATAAACAGTTTTCACATGTTCGAAATGTTTATTTCAAATAATATATAGGACGAAGTGCTTACTATTCTATCGATTTCACTATAGAAGTATCAGAGTAAGGAGTTCAAAGCCCAAAATACCACTTTATTTTATTTTTAATTATTATATTCAAATTACATGGTTTACTTACTAATAAAGCGACACTACAAATAACCACGTAATTAAACTCAGCAACCCAGATATATCTGGAGGTTAAAATTGTACACTGCAAACGTAAATCTCTCAAAATTACCTAAATATATATGTAATATTAGCTCGAAAATATATGAAAATATATTTTCTAATTATATTGTAACTCTTCAGACCTAAAAATGTATTTACATTTAAGTATCATCTTATACATATATAAGAGGCACTTCATTAGATGATAGATTGAAAACGTGAACGAGCAAATGGCGCCTACGTAATCCTTTTAGCTATTATATTTGTAGTACTTTCACGTAGTTGTTGTGAAATAAACAGAGGGAGAGAGAGAGAGAGTTTAATAATAAACCTACATAGTGACTTAGCACTAAACTCTCCGGTTTCCATGCCACTCAGATATAAAGACTTCTTGATTTCAAATCATAAAATGTTATATATGTTCATAACAATATGTTTAATATTCTATATAAAACAATTCGAATTATTTATTAACCAAATAGTATTCGCCAAAATGTGATTCATACCTTTGTCTACACGTTCTATGGAAACTGATTAAAGTTTTTATTAACATATATATAAATAATAGTTTATATATACCTAATACTAAGCTTTGTTTTAAAAAATAACAATTGTTAAATATCTGAAAACAAAAAATATATTTAAAAGTATTTTTTTCTTAACTTCTGTCTAATCTCTCTGGTAAAGATTCAAAAGATTATGTTGTAAAAATTCTATACTGTCTAATTCTGTACTGTCTTGTGTGTACACAAGCACAACAAATGACTTAAAATTGGATAACAAACCTTTTGAAACCTTTTGAACATGAAAAACCTGAAAATCGTTTATATTTTTTTTCAGTACAGCAAAATCACTCTATAATTAATAACTATTCAAAACAAATCACCCGTCGATACGTTTTTACGTTCAATGTCACTCCTGACTTCTTCCTTCCTCTCGTAGGCGGTGGCGTATCTTCCATCTCAGTTACAGCATCCCTATCGATCGGGGTGCCCATGACCTTCGCATAAACAGGGCCCTGACCTTGTGTTTGGCTCCTCTTTTTCCTTACTTTCTTTGTTTTTGTGAGTAAATTGGTATATAGGCTTAGGTTTATTGATTTTATGTATTAGTTATAAAAATATAAATGTAGTTAATAATTTTAAATATTATAATAGAGATTATATATGTATATATGTTTTTTTATGTCTTCACGCTTTATCCCGCACATGGCAGGGTAGGCAGAGGGAACTGCAGGAACCATAGGAACCTAGTGTTCAGACACTCCATTGCGTAATCCCTGCTTTCCGCCTTTTTTATGGCGGAACTCCACGCCTCGCTTGGCCTAGTTTACAGAGCGAAAAAAATGGTAATAGAAAATCCTTCTTCTTCTTCTTCTCTTTAGTTATGGCGTTTCGAGCGTGCCAGTTGAGCACAATTCACTTCGCCAATGTCACGTTGAATGGAGAACACACGAAGGAGAATGTACGGTAAAAAGGAGATAGCATTACACAAAAGAGGAATGCATGTTTAAAAGAGATCCATTTTAAATCCTTCACCTATAACAAAATCAACAAATAACTACAATATATACAGACAACACATTAGGTTAGCAATAGATAATATTTTACAAGGGTGTTAGCTTATACTCTAATATTATTATATTTAATATATTTACACAAAAATTTACATAAAGGACTAAACACAAACATTAACAAACACTGAACACTAAGAGGACGAGGGACTTTGAGCGGAAGAACATCATATAAAGGACGGATTAATTTAGGACAAGAAAAAAGGATATGAGAAGGAGAACCGTCGTCTAAGCCACATTCACACAATGAGTGGTCCCTGACCCTGATCTTAGCCAGATGAACAGGAGTACATGCATGTCCGAGGCGTAAGCGGCAAATTGTGGATATAACTTTCATCTTTCTCGAGTGGGAATCGAACCCGTGTCGTCGTGTTTGTAGGTAGTCGCTGTATTGTATTTACGTTTCTAAGCCCGTACCTACGTCTTGCTGTTATATATGGGTAAGGGGTTCAAAGTAGAAAGAGATTTTTTTTTCTATATATTTCTTTTTACATAGAACTACTGAGTAACTATTGAGAAATAAGTGCAGGGTATATAACATTTATTTAGACATTTTCATATTAAACTGGATATATTATTCTTCATTATATATAACAACAAACTTATTATAACTAACAACATCGAAACAAGTTATACATAAATATTAAAAAACCTTATCTGGAAGACTAAAAAAATAACTTAGAAATTCAAGGAAATTCCACAGCTTGAAGAGCTTTTAGGAGCAATTAGAAATACTTAGAAAGTAATTATCCTGTCATTTAAAGTTGAAATTGGGGGAAGCAATATTACGCGGTATTATTGTTGTAATCGGGTATGATGACGTCATTAGGCAGTATGGCGATTATAATGAGCTTACTTTTTATTCTGTTTAAAAATACATAGACATATCGACGTGTTGTGGGTTCGATTCCCATTCAGGGAGAATAAATTAGTTTTCTTCACTATGACAATAATGCAATATTGCAAAAAGCGCGGCGTTGAGTTCCGCCACTCAACACGTAATGTCTTGAATAGCGCAAAGTGTTTATCGCAGTGTCTTAACAGTAGGTTAAGTATTATGCGGGATAAAGCGTAAAACTAAAAAAAGATGTCGATATTGAAACAAGTATGAAGGTATCAAATAAATTGTTGGCTTTCGACAATATTACCTGTCATACGCTGATTCGGTTTGTGACGATTATATTACCGAGGCGGATGATGTTATCTAAGACAAAACATTACGTATATTGAATTGAATTTGCTATTGTTGTCGCTTTATTACTCAATAAATGTGGAACATTTTATATATTTATATATATATATATATATATATATATATATATATATATATATATATATATATATATATATATATATATATATATATATATATATATATATATATATATATTATATATATATATATATATATATATATATATATATATATATATATATATATATATATATATATATATATATATATATATATATATATATATATATATATATATATATATATATATATATATATATATATATATATATATATATATATATATATATATATATATATATATATATATATATATATATATATATATATATATATATATATATATATATATATATATATATATATACATACATATAGTTTATCTCAGGTTAATTAATAAAGATCGTATAGTGGCAGATGCTTGCATTAGAATTCCCGACACGTGCTGCCTCGCGTATAATAAACACAAACTAATATAATTATTTTCTATGAAGTCATAAATTTTGTGGGTTACTTATTAAGTAAAACCGACTAAAAGCAAATATAATCATTAGATTATACTTGCTTTTAGTCGGCTTCGTCCACGTGGCTATAAGATTTAGATTTGTGTATGAAACCCACGTGCCAAGTTCATGAATAGTGGGTTATATAAAAACTTTTAGTCTTTTTCAATGGTTTATCTTACTATCGTTTCCCGCTTTCCTTTGTTACTGCATACTGCTTACTTATGTCATATGTGTCATGTATTTGTAATATATAATATAATGTTTATATATATATATATATATATATATATATATATATATATATATATATATATATATATATATATATATATATATATATATATATATATATATATATATATATATATATATATATATATATATATATATATATATATATAGATATATATATATATATATATATATATATATATATATAGATATATATATATAGATATATATATATATATATATATATATATATATATATATACATATATACATATTGAAAACCGCTTAAGTGCTCTGGCCTATTAAGTCAAATTTTGCTTTTGAGCTAAGTTGAATTTCTTATACATTGTTATACGTTGCTAGAACTTATCTGTGCTGTTAGCATCTGAAACTGATATTAAGTTTTAAACTCATATTGCTCGATATTTCAAAGTTTCAGGCAGCTTAAAATAAGTTTCTTCCAAGTGGTAAGTGCTATTACCAAAACAAAATTAATACTTTATACGGTTACATATTATAATAAATCTACTTGAATATTATCGCCTAGTACATCGTTAGGTTCTATAATGGAAGTGGAGAGTAGAGAGCTATTTCTAGAGACGTGCTATAAAAACCAAAATATATTGTATGAAAAAAAATAGTAAGGAAGACTTATGTACATATACATAACTTTGTCTATGAATTTAAGCATTGAACTTGCGGAACAAAGGTTTCGTACGAATATAATGATATCATGAATTTCAGCTAACAGAAAAAAAGACAGACAGACACGCGTTTTTTTTTCGTTTCAGGTAGAAAGAGAACATAGTGATTAGTCACTATATAAAAAAGTAAACAATTCTAAATTAAACATTTAAATAGAAACGGATTAATCGCGTATATTGACATATTTTGAACACTTTTCAGGAGTCCGCTGTGACTTGTAGACTAAGGTGGCATTCGTATGTCATTTGATATAATTATTAGATCAAACTACCGCCAACGGTTTCTGAGTTGTCTCGCGTGCTGTCCTGGATTTCTGCAGATTGACCTGACTGTACCAACTACCCGGGACCATGGACTATTGCTAAGTGTTCGAAACGTTGGATTCCCAAAAAATATCAATATACACGTTTAATCCGTTTAAATTGTTTTATTTAAAATTGTATATTTGTTACAGTGACTTATCACTATTTTTTCATTTTTAGAGTTTTCGACCTGAAAGGGAAAATCGCGAAAACTTAAATAAACAGATTTTATTAAAATACAATTTGTATGAATGTTCATAGTGTATATGTAATTTTTCAGGCAGTGCGGATGTCGGGTGGCGGTGGCGGCGCGGGGCTAATGTCGTGCGTGCGCGAGGGCTCCCTCGAGCCGCCCTACCGACCGCCGCACGCCGATCACAGCACTCATGGTATGGTTTTTTTTGTTAAAGAAAACGTAAAAATTTCGAACGCAGCGGGATTTGAACCCACAGCTTCTTGTGAACCGTGCAAGCCGAATTGAGCCATGTGTTCTACATCACGCTGCGTCAAAAATTTTAGGTATATGCTTTATACAACTTATTTCGTCTCTGTGGAGAGATTTTATAAATTTCCGCTACCGCTACAAGGATTGTTATTTGTGTATAAATATTTTTTTCTATTCTCAGTGTGGATTAACACTTTACAAAACCATATAACTGTTTAATTTTTGTTTTATTTTAGCTGGTGGGATTTGAACTTGTTGACTGTCGGAGGATTATTTATATATTTTGTGTAGTTTTCTAGGAGTTGAGTACTAAAATTTAGGTATATAAAATGTAAATCATCTGCGCTAGGCTCTAAAATATTTATATTTAAATAAAAAAATTAAAAACGTCTTCTTCTTTTGAGATTTGAGTTCTTTTCATTTTTCTCGCTCTAATACCAAGACAGAGAACGGCGTCGAGTTCCGCCACTCAACACGCAAGATGCAACATTTCCTATGCAACCGGAAACTAAAAAACACAAAAAACTATTTCACTACTTATTGTAAAGGAAATTTGAAAAGTAAATAATTTTTTTTGTCTCTATTTATAATTCTTAGGCGAAGGGCGAACCGGTCGGTTTCTACGCGGCCTCCGCCGCATGTTCAAGCGGCGCACGCGCACCGATAGCTCCCCTGACCCGAAGAGTAGTTCTACAAGCGAACTGTTGGATACGGAGCGCCATACTAGAAGAAAGTATGTAGTTTTAAATACTCTTACATACTAGGTATATGTTGTATTATACATACATACATACTATATACGAGGGTCAAACTGAAAGTTCTTAGAAAATCAAAAACTAAGCATTCTAGCAAGTTATTAATTCTATTATAACTTTTCAAAATAGCGTCCATTTACATCAATACATCGCTGCATTCGATGGAACCATTGAGAAAAGCACCTTGCCCACACTTAAGTTGCCAGTTCTAAAAACTTTCAGTTTGGCCCTCGTATAGATGAATTTTTCGACAAATGGGAAAGCGATTTCCTAGCATTTGTGTATTTTCTGTACTTTTGTCCAATATGTTCTGTTTACTTTGTGGGCACGTAATATAAAGTAGTGTCTGTAGTTCTACCCCTCTCCTACACGCAGCAGGGAGGACAAAAATGATCTCTTCTTAAAACTAACCACTTCCCGTATCTATATACATGTATATTAAATGTAAGTAAGAAAATTTTATTCTGCACCGATGAAAATGAATTGCGCAAAATTGTATATAAACCTGTTGTGATACATCACAAATGGCTATAAAGTTAATCTCATTTAACACTAATTATAATTAATTTACATTAAACCTATTGCAGAGAGGGCGCGTACGGTAGTGGACTATCAGTGTCCCACGACTCCGTCTTCACTGGAGAGAGGTCAGACGAATCAAGTGACGAGAGACCTGCCCTCGCACAAGTTGCATCTTCACATCGGGTAAGTTAATATATATGTATAAACATATATTAACGCTTAGTCCGCAAAACCCGTATTTGATTTACTTTTCGACAAATTTTTGAGACATTGCTAGTTGAGTGTAATTCCACGTCGCGCTTTGATAGTTGCCAGGGAAAAGAAAATGGAATTGAAATGTTCCATCCTCCCCGAATTGAAATTGAATCCACAAACCGTTATGAACAAATCGAATACACGTTGGATATATGAAAATGACTTTTTATAAAAACTACAGTTTGTTAAATCTACTAATATATCTTAAATATTTATTTAGAATTTTCAAACAATTTACTAAGCAAAATTTGCAGTTTTCAATAAAACGACCTCTGCAAATTCTATTACATATTTTTAGTAAAATAGCGGATTGTTGTAGTGTAATGAAGACAAGATAGATGGCGTTACTCGTCTCTACATAATACGTCGTGACTAATTTTTATTCCCAAAATGTAATCGAACTCATTTCCTGTGCCTTGAATTACGTGTTATAATCAACATTAGTGAAATTGCGGGCTATATATATATATATATATATATATATATATATATATATATATATATATATATATATATATATATATATATATATATATATATATATATATATATATATATATATATATATATACATACATACATAATGTAAGTGTATGTTTATAATTGGTATTGCTTGACTTGTTGCTTCGTTAAGAGCAGTTTTGGGTTGGGCATTGGGCAGCAACTTAAGGTAATAAAGGATAAAGCCTAAAAAAACAAAAACTATTATTCACTGTTATATACATCTATTTAACGCCTAAGGTACTGTTCTTTTCTACGGTAATGGCGTTCCGAGCGTGCCAGTTGAGCACAATTCACTTCGCCAATGTCACGTTGTTTGGAGAATACACGAAGGAGAATGTACGGTGAAAAAAAAAGATAAGTTTCACACAATAATAGAATGCATGTCAAAAAGAGATCCAATAAAAAATCCTTCACCTAAAACAAATTTAATCTGTAAGAATTACAGTATATACACATAATACATTGGGTTAGTACAAAATAAAAATAATTTACATGGGTGTTAGTTTATAATCTAATATTATTTTACTTAATGTATTTACATAGAGGACTAAACATAAACATTAACACACATTAAGAGGGCGAGGAACTTTGTTGGGAAGAATATCATACAAGGGACGAGTTCACTTAGGACAAAAGAAAAAGATGTGAGAAGGAAAGCCATCGTCAAGGCCACATTCACACAGCGAATGGTCCCTGACCCTGATCTTAACCAAATGCACATCATCACGCATGTCCAAGGCGTAAGCGGCATATCGTTGATAGAATCCTCCGATCGATATGCTTTTGAGTAAAAAACCACGCTGCTTTGGAATATTAGGTTGAATTAGGGGATAGTACTTACCTTTATTTGAATTATCCCAGAAATTATCCTAGCAATTATTCTAGGTCTTATAAAGATCAATATCTGCCAGAGCGAGCAGACTTGGGACAAGAGTCTGCAAATTCGTTCCCACTAATTCCAGAGTGACCTGGAATCCATACGAGAGTAACGTCGAAACCCTTTAGGTGACATGAGTACAATTTTTTACGAATCCTTAAAACAATTAAAGATCTTAATCTACTGTGAAACGGGTTTTCCTTCAACGTCATTAAGCAGCTTAGCGAGTCCGTAAAAATAACCGTCTGCTTAAAGTCATGGGACTGTGTAAACAGGACTGCTTCTAACAAAGCAATAGCCTCACCTGTGAACACTGACGATGGGGGGGGGGGGGGGGGGGGGGGGGTGGCATTTAAATAGTAAAATAATTTTAAATTTTGGGATCCAGCAAGCTGCACCAAAACAGCTCTCCTTCGAAAGCATTTGGAAGCATCTGTGAAGATGAGGACATGATTTAATCATTTTTCATTAACCAGCTCTTGAAATTTGGTGTTGATGAAAGGATCTCCTTGATTTGTGATGACATGCGGAGAATGGACAAGAGCTTTATAAGATGTACGGAATAATAGGTTTGATAGAAAGGAAGACTAGGGGTGAGAAAGGGAGGTTAGTCTAAAGAAGCTATCCAGCAAGTAAAGCCTAAGGTATAGAAAATTCGGTATATAATGGAGGAGTGTTTTGACACCACCGTACCTATTTGACGTAAAGATAGATAGATAATAAAAAAAAGAATAAAAATCAATAGCTTCAAATAGTAATTATCTGACAAAATCTCGAATAAAAGTTAAAATCAAAGCAAAAACAACCAAAACACAAGTCATTTAACAACGAAAGTTCCAAACGGTGTCAAGTTTACTTCCGGTTTCATGCAAAGTCGCCTTGTACGTACAATGACAAGCTTTATTACTTTCTATACTTATCTACTGTATTGCACAAGTCGATAAACTATGTTTAAATGTTCATTAAAACATGAATTCAAATAGTTATTTTAGCTCCACTTATTTTTTTTTTGCTTTTAGTCGTTAAGACAAATAACCTAGTGTTTAGACACTCCGTTCTTCGCTCCCTTCACTTATATAGACACTGCATTTTTAGCGGAGAAATATAACTAACTAATTTTCTTGAGTGAGAAATGAACCTAATACCAAAAACACTCAGGCTCGTTTAACAATCAATTTTCTGGGTAAATAACTAAATATTAATAAAGCTATTATGAAACAGCTCTAAAGTCTAACTTAAGTCATCTTTTTGGAGGAATATCTATATATGTGTATAAACACATTAAAACAGGCTATATTAAGTTGCTAATTCTATAAAAAAATTTTTAGTCCGTTATTATATTCTGCCTGTCGAAGTTTCTGGTGTTGAGCGGAACTTAACGCCGCGCTTGCCCAGTTGTCAGAGCGAAGAAAATGAAAATGAAATAATCCATCCTGCCCGAATGAGAATTGAACCCATAAACCGTCACGTTTTTAGCAAACGTCGTGGCACTGTGCCACGACGGTTCTCTGAATGTTAACGGAACCCTATATACCTAATTTATAATATATAATAATTTAAAAGCTCCATCTGGCAAACTTCAATGGACGCGGAATCCTAAATTGAAATTATCCCGAGCGCACTCGAGCTCTCTCGTGCAAATATTGTTATTTATGTCGATTGATGGCATGATTCGTCATTATATATGTTGTGTTTATATGTATATATGTTGTGAGTACACTTGGTTATTGCTTAGCTACTGTTAGAAAGTCCTAGGTTTGATTTAAATGTTTTAAGGTTTTTTGTGTATATTTTTTACTTATAAATCAAATAAACTCATCGATTGGTAAAAATTTATATATAAAAAACAGGAATTTATAAATTAAAAAACGATAATTTTTGTCTAATGTTTAAATTGTAATAGGAAATTTTTACCTCATTTTTATCCTTGACCTGGAATATAGAGATATTTTATAAGAAACATTGAATTTATATGAATTTATTTTCTAAGAAAATTTATTACAAAATATTCGGACTAATTTCAACATTCCTGTACTGGTGCAAAAAGCGGAGAGTATTGCCATTAAACTCACACACACAACACTCATTCAAATGAAAAAGCGGTAAAGAGAGTGTTTCTTCACTAGTTTCTCTCTTCTAAATTTATACATAAAACCTATAATGAACCTCTACATGTATAATTCATCCGTTTATAAGTGACTCACCGACAGGCAATATATTGGCGAAGGCATTTGAATCTCTTTCCCAAGTTTAGGGAAGTACCAAGAGAAAATTACCCTAAAGTCCAAAGGAAATAGGGAAAAAAATTATAATTTTTTTATATTATATATAAAAAATGTGGGCTTACATCTCATATTGTATAATATGACAATACTTTCATAAAACTTGGCAAGCTCAGTGCTTATGTCTTTGTTCAAGGGACATAAAATGGCTATATTGTAGCAATCGTTATTAAGATAGTATACGTTTTCTTACATACAGTAAATATGTTATAAATCTCTACTCGAAATATTATTTCTTTTGAAGGCATAGCGTCTGCCTATAACGCGACGGTGTATGGGTTCGACTCCCACGAGGAAGATGGATGTTTTTATTTCCATTTCGCGTTGAGTTCCGCCACAATGCCTCGAAAAAGGCGGAAAGCAGAGAAATGAGTGTCTTAACACTAGGTTTCTATGGTTCTTACGCTTTCTTCTACCTACCCAGCCACGTGCGGGATACAGAAGCTATGTGGTTTTAGGTTTGATTCTTAGTAGGAACTAAGAACTATTTTATTTTCTGAATTGAATTCCCCTCTTTATCCATATCTAGGTTATTTTTTAAATATTGTTTTTTAATTAAATCTAATAATATGCCTATATGTAATGTTTTTATTTAAAACAACTATCACAATATATTCTATATAGAGATATTTTCAATAAATACTTTTTTGTATATATTTTTATACATCGTAGTACAAAATAAGCTTAAAAAAATACACTACAATATAAAATAACTTGTTTACCTTAACTTAGTGACATTGACGCGTAAAGTCGTTAATGTCTCATCTCAATGCATACTGCATTTTATATATGTTATTACCAAACAAAATCATATAATAAGATATAATCCACAATATATATATATATATATATATATATATATATATATATATATATATATATATATATATATATATATATATATATATATATATATATATATATATATATATATATATATATATATATATATATATATATATATATATATATATATATATATATATATATATATATATATATATATATATATATATATATATATATATATATATATATATATATGTATACAACTTTTTGTTGTCCTCCCATCCGTTGAGATGAGATGAATCATCCAGTGTTCCTCGAGCTCTCGACGCCGGCCATCGCGTGTTGCAAAATAAAGATTTAAAAGCGAAACGTGCTTAGTTTTTACTTTAAAAGTTTAGTTATTTAGTTGAATCTATATCAAATAGTGTGATGAAGTGAAATGACAGTGTAATTTGTGTTTCTTAATTATGTATTTATGTAATTTTTATAAGAAATATTTATATATATAATACACAAGCTATATATTATATAGCTAGTATATCGTTTATTTGAATTGGAACATATAAGGTTGTATTTCCAGTATAAAAAAAGATACAACGAGATGTTACATCAAGAAAATCTATTTATATCTCTACTTAATATAGAGATAGAGATATTTTTTTATATATCTCCATATATATTTTTGTTATTTTTTCTCCTTGAAACGAGGTATTTAGGCTGGGTTATGTATGAGTCATGTTTGCAACGAATCAATATAACTTGGCCCGATAGTTTGACATTGGCTGTACTGTATTTAATGTTGCTTGTCAGTTAAATGCAACTGCGTTAAACGACCATAATTTTCTTACTATGGTTAAATTTAACAGATGTTTAGGTTTTGTTATAAGATAACACAGAGAGAGCTATATTTATATATATTTTTATTAAAAAGTAAAAAAATATTTATTCCTATAATAATATTACAATCCATATGTATACTATAAATATTTTTAAATACGTTAAAGCAATTGCTTCTACTAATAACGAATTTACTTAGCTTATATTTCTCAATTTCTCTCAAAACATATATATATATATATATATATATATATATATATATATATATATATATATATATATATATATATATATATATATATATATATATATATATATATATATATATATATATATATATATATATATATATATATATATATGTATATGTATATGTATATGTATATGTATATGTATATGTATATGTATATGTATATGTATATGTATATGTATATGTATATGTATATGTATATGTATATGTATATGTATATGTATATGTATATGTATATGTATATGTATATGTATATGTATATGTATATGTATATGTATATGTATATGTATATGTATATGTATATGTATATGTATATGTATATGTATATGTATATGTATATGTATATGTATATGTATATGTATATGTATATGTATATGTATATGTATATGTATATGTATATGTATATGTATATGTATATGTATATGTATATGTATATGTATATGTATATGTATATGTATATGTATATGTATATGTATATGTATATGTATATGTATATGTATATGTATATGTATATGTATATGTATATGTATATGTATATGTATATGTATATGTATATGTATATGTATATGTATATGTATATGTATATGTATATGTATATGTATATGTATATGTATATGTATATGTATATGTATATGTATATGTATATGTATATGTATATGTATATGTATATGTATATGTATATGTATATGTATATGTATATGTATATGTATATGTATATGTATATGTATATGTATATGTATATGTATATATATATATATATATAATATATATATATATATATATATATATATATATATATATATATATATATATATATATATATATATATATATATATATATATATATATATATATATATATATATATATATATATATATATATATATATATATATATATATATATATATATATATATATATATATATATATATATATATATATATATATATATATATTCAGAAATCAATTACTCCACTATGTTAAAGTAAAGGTATAGTAAAGGTTCATCGTCATTCGTTCATTCAATCCGCTGTCATAGTTAGACTTGGACGTCACACCTAGACGAATTCCATCTTAGGCACGACAAAAAATGTAGATCTAATATCTGACATACCGAGTTGTATGCCATTTTTTGTCATATCAACATTCTAGTTGCTTACTTTCCTTATTTGAGAGTTTCAATGTTATTTATAGTACAACTTTATATATATATATATATATATATATATATATATATATATATATATATATATATATATATATATATATATATATATATATATATATATATATATATATATATATATATATATATATATATATATATATATATATATATACATATATATATATATATATATATATATATATATATATATATATATATATATATATATATATATATATATATATATATATATATATATATATATATATATATATATATATATATATATATATATATATATATATATATATATATATATATATATATATATATATATATACATACTGGGATTTGAAGCTGCAATCCCTGCGTACCGTCTAGAAGGCTATTTTACAAACTAGATTTGCATCTGCCTAATAATATCTAATAATACAAAACGAAAAAGTGAGCCATATTAAAATATATCGTTACGAGTTTCTCGTCCGCAACCGGTTTTATTGCTTTTAGTGTAATAATTATTGATTGCAGTGTTTTTTAAGAAATCTATATGAATTCTTAAAACTTTGTTTTATATTATATTTAGTTTAAATAGAAGACGCTTTCTTTATTATATAACTAATAGAAGGAACTAACATACACATATTGATATAGGAATTGAACCTAAGACTTACGGCCGGCGATCGTAATTAGTAACTACTGAACCATTTGAAATAAAATAATGAAAATTATTAATTATTACATTGTACAGCTTTACTTATGACATATTATAGCTTTATTCCTGCGGAGTTGAAACGGCAGAGAGAAAATAGAGAACACTACGGTCTCTTTTTTAGAGTCATCAGTAATTTCTTCTTTATTTTTCATGGGATTTAATGTTATAAAAATTACCCCTCATTCAGTCTTATATCTTGAATCTTTTTAATCTGTCAACGTCAAAATCTTTCTGAACACGTTCTTTATTCTAACTGCAACTTGTACATTTCCTTACCTATTGAAATAGTAAGGTAGATGACTTCATATAGCATTTACAGCATCTTCTTTTACTTCTTCTCCAATATCTGCCTGTATTTATGATACATTCCTTATATAAAAACATTAAAGTACCTATAAAACTTTTAACTTTGAGATTTGAACCTTGAACCCGTGTTAAGTTCAAAGTTTATATACAATTTTATCACATACATTACATAGTTATAGCTAATAAATTGTTTATTTCCCCAACAAACCGTTTCCGTCTAATTAAGCAAACTCTCAGACACGCGTTTTATTATTTTACACAAGGCGTTAACGATCGCACGTGTCAATTACCATTTACTGGAATAGAACTTGCTCTTGAACTCTTATACTAGTGTAGTATATACTTTGTAGTATTGACATGTAATCACTAAATAGAACTCTACTTTTTGTATTTTTGTCGTCTGATTGATTTTTTTCAGAGAATTTTCTCTCCATAAATACTTAAGCTGGAACAACTATGAATATTTTATTTGTAATATTCTATAAAAAAGAAAATACAAGCTTGTATATATTATGAAATATGAAAGTCGAAGATCAAATTTTTTAAATTAACGAATATATATTTAAGTTTTTTATTTATTTATAACTTTTCCACTTAGAATCAATAAGATGATAATGAGAAGATGATGATACATGTGTACGTCAGATAGAGCGAACGGACGAGTGTCAGAGGAGCCCAATTTGATAATAAATATTGAATTGAGCCCCTCTGAAACCTACACACTCCACGACTTAAAACTAAAGTTACGAGGGTTCCAAGCGCGGCCTGGTGAGAAGAGCCCACAACAAACTCAACCAGGTTTCCCTAAATCTATTGTGATCACTTCACAAACGTCATTCTAACTTATATATATATATATATATATATATATATATATATATATATATATATATATATATATATATATATATATATATATATATTATATGTATATATATATATATATATATATATATATATATATATATATATATATATATATATATATATATATATATATATATATATATATATATATATATATATATATATATATATATATATATATATATATATATATATATATATATATATATATATATGTATATATATATATATGTATATATATATATGTATATATATATATATATGTATATATATATATGTATATATATATATATATATATATATATATATATATATATATATATATATATATATATATATATATATATATATATATATATATATATATATATATATGTACCACAATTTTTAGCGTTACATGCGTTGGTTAAATACAATTAGTAACTTAATTATTTTTTATTACAAAAGGAGTAACTTAACCATTACATACATTAAAAAATATTAACGTAATATGTACATATATAAGAGCTAATTATAATAACAAAACTCAAATTTAATTAAGAAGAAGCGTATCACAAAATATTATCTCGCTTAGAAAGTAAAAACTGCGCTCTGAGGACCCAACGCTCAGTATCGTTTCGCTTCTTGGTCTGACTTTCCAAAATCTACGCGCGCGTTCACTTTGTTTTTTTTTAGACAATATATGTAAAAGTAGTTTTTTTTTTAATAAAAAAATTAAGTGACACTTTTTATTTCTTTTAAGTGTGAAGTGGCTTTTATTATTTTTATAATTATTAATTAAAGTGCAAGTGTTATTTCATATGGTAAAAATGGCAAGATCTATTAAAGAGGCTATACGCAAGTTCTGGAATATAGCGTGGGTGTTCACGACTAAAGTGTTTTTGGTAATTATTAATTAAATTATAATTTTTTTAATTTATCTATTAAAATAAAAATATTTTTAACTTTTTATTGTAATAATAAATGAAATGCACTTTATATCAAATATATAATGTTACTTAAATATAGCTTATGTTAGTGCAACATATAAGTTACTATAGAATTGAAAAATACCTTTTGACAGTTCAGTATTTATTATAATTTCAAGACATCGAGTGCTTTTGAAACTATTAATTACGAATTACAAACGAATTAAACCCAATCTCTAAATTTATATCTACTGCGCAAAGTTCAGAAGATTCAAATTTAATGTGAAGAGCTTAATTTAATCCGAAACGCTAAATTATAATTCAATTTAACACGAAAAGAAGCTTAAAAATAAAAAAAGACCAATTATTTTTACTAATAAATTCAATCAACTGAAAGAGACAACTTGTGATATGAACATATTATTAATTTAACTTTGTGTAAATATATTAAATATAATAATATTATAGTATAAGCTAACACCTTTGTAAAATATTATCTAATACTAACGTAATGTGTTGTGTGTATATATGTAGGTACCTGATGATTTTGTTATATGTGAAGGATTTAAAATGGATCTCTTTTAAACATACATATGTTGTAATACTATCTCCTTTTTACCGTACATTCTCCATTATGTGTTCTCCATTCAACGTGACATTGGTGAAGTGAATTGTGCTCAACTGGCATGCTCGGAACGCCATAAACAAAGAGAAGAAGAAGAAGTATTAATATGATACTTATTTAAATTTTTATTATGCTAAAAAAACTAACTAACTATGACTATTAAAAATTTAAGACTAATATACAACATATAAGATATTTCAGTGAAATCATCGAAGCCAGTATTACGTATATTTCAGTTTTCACTTTTACTTTTAATAACATACACATTATTATATAGAATCGTAATAATGCATTGCATTTTAATGCTTAAAATTGAATTTTAATGGCTCCAACATCAAAGAAAGTTTGCGATACATATAATTTATAAGAAACCATAAAATTTTTACATAAACTGACAATTTACGTTATTTTAAAAGTAAGAATTTTGTTCGTCCACAGTCCATAGGCCAAGACGGCTATATAGGCTATAAGGCTAATAGGCTAAAAGAGGCTTATATATTTATTAATATACATTATTAGTCAATCGTTACCATCTCACCCACTGACCTTTTTGAAAGTGTTTATGTGTCATACATAACTAAGCTTATTGGGTAAAGTCTGTTACGTTTTTGTATATTTGTGTATTTTTGTATATACTATAACTTTACTATAGATGTATGTACGTGTATATATATATATATATATATATATATATATATATATATATATATATATATATATATGTATATATATATATATATATATATATATATATATATATATATATATATATATATATATATATATATATATATATATATATATATATGTATATATATATATATATATATAGTATATATATATATATATATATATATATATATATATATATATATATATATATATATATATATATATATATATTATATATATATATATATATATATATATATATATATATATATATATATATATATATATATATATATATATATATATATATATATATATATATATATATATATATATATATATATATATATATATATATATATATATATATATATATATATATATATATATATATATATATATATATATATATATATATATATATATATATATATATATATATATATATATATATATGTATGTGTTACGCCACTCAAAACTCCCTCGCTTGATCGTTTTGTAATTTTCCAATCCCCATATAGACTATATTGATAGGTACAACTAGGGTTCTTTTATAAATTCGACCTTCATTGCAAGTAGAGAGGTACGTCTGACCTTTGTTGGAAATGAATCTATTATACGTCAGCACTTAGTCCTTTTTAATAATAAATTGTAATTAACATACCTACAGGATAATGTTGTATATATGATAATTTTAAAGCTTTAAAATATCGTGACACATGTGCTTGTAAGATGTGAGTTTATAGGTTCAATCGGGGACAATTAATTATTTCATTTCCATTTTCTTAGATCTGGCAACTAAGCAAGCGCAGTGTTGAGTTCCGCTAGTACTCACGCAATGCCTCAAAGACACGGAAAGCGTAGACCGGAGTGTCTTGACTCTCACGGTTCCTGCGGTTCTATAACCGATACAAAGCGTTCAGCTAATGCTTTTAAAGATTTTGATATTGATCTAAGCTATGTATATGTGTGTAATAGTTATTTTTTATATAGAATATTAAAATTTAAACAATTTTTTAATTAAAATTAGAAATTAAATCATCACGTTGTATAATATTACATATACACTACTTTAAGAAACCACTACTATGTACATTATTCGTGGCTGATATTTAAATTGATGCCACCGTTTCTAAAAGCTTCCGAAAGAAAGCTTTTAACCTCTCCTAACTACTTCATTGTTATCATAAAACTCGTGTTAAATTGAATTATGTCAGCTCAATCTAGGGTTTTAAGGAATATTGAATATAATTTTTCTTTTTTTTTTAAGTTTCTGTTTGGTTCTTTTGTATTATATTCTATTAAATGGTGCAAATTTTTAAGTCGAATTTTGATAAACGAAAATGTCTGTTCTTATATATAAAAAAATATTATTTATAGCTGTTAATTAATTCAAATATTAGATTTACTAAAGGTATTTCCATATCATTAATGTCATATGGGCACTTTGCCACAGCTACATATATTATTCAACTTTTTTGTTTTAACTTATATGTAGTTATTTAATTTAAATTTTGTATTTTCATATTCATTTTTTAGATAATTGAAATTATTTTAAAGTAAATTATTTTTACAATATATAAATATTATTTTTCTTTAAATGTTTATTTAGAATACTTTTTGGTATTATTAGAACAATAAATACATTAATTTTTTGATAATTTTCGATGTTGTGTTCCGTGAAAAAGTTCGTTAAGACTTCGATATCAAGGAGGGAGGCAGTTATTTTTGGTATTTCATACGAATTTTAAGATGCCTATACTTACATAATATGCGTATCTAACGTTATAAAGTAATATTCTACTAATATAATAAAAAAAGCAAAAGGATGAACTAGTAGAAAAAATTTGAGTGTAAACGACGTAGGTGCTAGTTCGACTCCCAGTCGGGGGAATGACTTGTCTTTTTTGTATCTCGTAACATTACGTATCTTAAGCTTAAGCGGAGAGTTGAGAACAGTGTCTTTACACTAGGTTATCTTTACTAAGTACTAAACTATTTTTCAGCCATAAATATCTTAGATAGACACATTAACCATATCACTCGCAGCTATTAGTCTAATTAGAAGCAATAATACGTATATGAATCATGTATTATTTGCGGTCATTACTTGGAAGCGACCTTGCTGTCAGTAAGTTTTATAACTTCATCATAGATATATACTACTTAGCTTTGGATATAGCAGGAAGATAGGTATATATATATATATATATATATATATATATATATATATATATATATATATATATATATATATATATATATATATATATATATATATATATATATATATATATATATATATATATATATATATATATATATATATATATATACAATGAACACATATATATATATATGTGTTCATTGTAGCAATTTAAATGATAGAAGCAAATATTATTAAACTTATAAGATTTTGTTTAAATCCTAACCTAATCTTCCCTCTCTGACCGGAATCTAGCTACTAAGGCATAGATTTAAATTTACAGAGTTTTACAGGACCGTCGTGGCGCAGAGGCGTAAGCGTCTGCCTGTAAACGCGACGGTTTGAGGGTTCGATTCCCACTCGGAGACGATGGATTTTTCTATTTCCATTTTCTTCGCTCTGGAATTTAGGCAAAGCGCGGCGTTGAGTTCCGCCACTCAACACGCAATGCCTCGAATAAGGCGGAAAGCGGGGACGGAGAAAGCAGGGACTAAGCAACGGAGTGTCTTAACATTAGGTTCATATGGTTCCTGCAGTTCCCTCTGCCTACCCTGCAATATGCGGGATAAAAGCGTAAAGCTATATATATATATATACAATACTAAAAATATTTGTGTGAACTATAACATCTTATATTATTAACTTTCGATTTTTCTTTTTCATTTACAAATAGTCACTAACTCTTTACGGACTCTTTATGTTATTTTATATATTTAAATATAAATGATGCTTATTTTAAAACAAAATATAGTATATTATGGCTTTGAACTACTAATCCAATCTCTTAGTAGTTACTGACTTGCTTCACATTTCGACAAGTTTAATTTTCATCAGCTTAAAAATTTTCCACATAATAAAGGAAGCAGAAGATTCCTTCTTCTCCAAATGCCATTTCTTTAATTATTGAGCATTGAGTGGCGGAACTTAACGTCGCGCCTTCTTATTCTAACACGGTGAAATTCAAATAATTTTAATGCAAACATGCAGTACCGTAACGACCGTACATACCCAAAAAAAATCCATTGTGCCAAGAGCCTTATTATTGTAAAATAAGAAACAAATAACTTAATGCACTAACCTATGTATAAGCATTTAGCATAGACGGAGATTAACTTAGAAGTGTCTTTAAAGATAAGCCACACCATTTTACACTTTCTATCAAATCTATGTGTATATATATATATATATATATATATATATATATATATATATATATATATATATATATATATATATATATATATATGTATATATATATATATATATATATATATATATATATATATATATATATATATATATATATATATATATATATATATATATATATATATATATATATATATATATATATATATATATATATATATATATATATATATATATATATATATATATATATATATATATATATATATATATATATATATATATATATATATATATATATATATATATATATATATATATATATATATATATATATATATATATATATATATATATATATATATACATACACATACAGATGCAAACTATGTATGTAAAGCTCAAAGCCAAGTCATCAATTAATGAGTAAGGATGTGTGAAACCGAACAAGTTTAATTTTTCCGCAATTAACTTGGGTTTGAGTACTGTTATGACACAAAGGCGTGGCGTCTGCCAGTAAATAGTTTGTGAGTTCGATTCCCACTCCTGGAAGATGATTTTTTCTATTTCCATTTGCTTCGCTCTGGTAACTAGACAAAGCGCGGTGTTGAGTTTCGCCACTCAACATGCAATGCCTCGAAAAAGGCGGAAAGTGGTGACTAAGCAACGGAGTGTTTTAACACTAGGTTCCTATGTTTCCTGCAGTTCCCTCTGCCTACCCTGCCATGTGCGGGATAAAGCGTGAAGATATAAAACAACTTGGGATGGTTCTTTGTTTCATTTTTCTTTTAATTTACTTTGTGAAATGTTATTGGTTAAGTTAGTTATTTGTATAACTGACTTCTTTGTTTAGCGATGACTGATGCTTTAATAAATATTTACTTAAGTTAATTTACATTGTTAATTGTCTGTCTGTAAATGTGACGGTTGTAGATTCGATTCCCGTTCAGGTAGAATGAAATATTTCATTTCTTTGGTATTTGTTAGGTAATAAGACGAAGCGTGTTGAGTTTCAAAAGTTGAAAGTGTTGAGCGAAGAGTCTCGAAAAGCATTAAACGGAGTGTCTTAGCACTATGTTCTCGCTGTTTCAACTATAGAATGTCAAAATAATTGCTAATAGTATCTTTTAAAAGTTTAGTGATTTGAGCTTATTTTGTCTTCGCATTCGTAAATAATTAAGCCATTCGTAATGTTTTTATAGTTGCGTCAAAATTTGTTACATAATAGGTAGGTAGTATATGTTGATTATTATTTCTTAAAAATTCCAATATTTCCCATTTGAGCGTGTACAAGGACAATTTAGTATTAAAACACTCCGTTTTCTAACTTTACCTATAAAATTTGATGTATTACATGTTACTAGAGCATAAACAAAAAATAAATTTAAAATGACCTCAAATGGGAATCGAATTATATATATATATATATATATATTATATATATATATATATATATATATATATATATATATATATATATATATATATATATATATATATATATATATATATATATATATATATATATATATATATATATATATATATATATATATATATATATATATATATATATATATATATTATATATATATATATATATATATATATATATATATATATATATATATATATATATATATATATATATATGTATATATATATATATATATATATATATATATATATATATATATATATATATATATATATATATATATATATATATATATATATATATATATATATATATATATATATATATATATATATATATATATAATATATATATATATATATATATATATATATATATATATATATATATATATATATATATATATATATATATATATATATATATATATATATATATATATATATATATATATATATATATATATATATATATATATATATATATATATATATATATATATATATATATATATATATATATATATATATATATATATATATATATATATAAATTCGATTCCCATTTGAGGTCATTTTAAATTTATTTTTTGTTTATGCTCTAGTAACATGTAATACATCAAATTTTATAGGTAAAGTTAGAAAACGGAGTGTTTTAATACTAAATTGTCCTTGTACACGCTCAAATGGGAAATATTGGAATTTTTAAGAAATAATAATCAACATATACTACCTACCTATTATGTAACAAATTTTGACGCAACTATAAAAACATTACGAATGGCTTAATTATTTACGAATGCGAAGACAAAACAAGCTCAAATCACTACACTTTTAAAAGATACTATTAGCTATTATTTTGACATTCTATAGTTGAAACAGCGAGAACATAGTGCTAAGACACTCCGTTTAATGCTTTTCGAGACTCTTCGCTCAACACTTTCAGCTTTTGAAACTCAACACGCTTCGTCTTATTACCTAACAAATACCAAAGAAATGAAATATTTCATTCTACCTGAACGGGAATCGAATCTACAACCGTCGCATTTACAGACAGACAATTAACAATGTAAATTAACTTAAGTAAATATTTATTAAAGCATCAGTCATTGCTAAACAAAAAAGTCAGTCATACAAATAACTAACTTAACCAATAACATATCACAAAGTAAATTAAAAGAAAAATGAAACAAAGAACCATCCCAAGTTGTTTTATATCTTCACGCTTTATCTCGCACATGGCAGGGTAGGCAGTGGGAACTGCAGGAAACATAGGAACCTAGTGTTAAAACACTCCATTGCTTAGTCACCACTTTCCGCCTTTTTCGAGGCATTGCATGTTGAGTAGCGAAACTCAACACCGCGCTTTATCTAGTTACCAGAGCGAAGCAAAAGGAAATAGAAAAAATCATCTTCCAGGAGTGGGAATCGAACTCACAAACTATTTACAGGCAGACGCCACGCCTTTGTGTCATAACAGTACTCAAACCCAAGTTAATTGCGGAAAAATTAAACTTGTTCGGTTTCACACATCCTTACTCATTAATTGATGACTTGGCTTTGAGCTTTACATACATAGTTTGCATCTGTATGTGTATGTATATATATATATATATATATATATATATATATATATATATATATATATATATATATATATATATATATATATATATATATATATATATATATATATATATATATATATATATATATATATATATATATATATATATATATATATATATATATATATATATATATATATATACATACACATACAGATGCAAACTATGTATGTAAAGCTCAAAGCCAAGTCATCAATTAATGAGTAAGGATGTGTGAAACCGAACAAGTTTAATTTTTCCGCAATTAACTTGGGTTTGAGTACTGTTATGACACAAAGGCGTGGCGTCTGCCTGTAAATAGTTTGTGAGTTCGATTCCCACTCCTGGAAGATG
>JAZFAU010000289.1:0-45000 GCA_037178615.1 Dione vanillae | reverse complement strand
ACCCAAGTTAATTGCGGAAAAATTAAACTTGTTCGGTTTCACACATCCTTACTCATTAATTGATGACTTGGCTTTGAGCTTTACATGTGTATGTGTATGTATGTATATATAGCTTTATATATATATATATATATATATATATATATATATATATATATATATATATATATATATATATATATATATATATATATATATATATATATATATATATATAATATATATATATATATATATATATATATATATATATATATATATATATATATATATATATATATATATATATATATATATATATATATATATATATATATATATATATATATATATATATATATATATATATATATATAGCTTCCCGCATTATCCCGCATATTCCAGGATTCATATGTACTAATTATATAAACTTACTTTGTTTTATTCAATTCAATCACCTCAAGAACTATTGGAATTTAAAAACAAACCGTAACCATTTAGTCAGATTATATAATTTTTTTGTTTCAATTATTTAATCTAATATATTCTAGATCTTAAATCAACTAGTTAAGCATTTGAAAACATTCTACAAAGTAGCATGTAGGCGGGCAACTTAGACATTGTATAAACGACCGGTTTGCAAAAGTAATGCTAACATGATAAATAAATATATATATATATATATATATATATATATATATATATATATATATATATATATATATATATATATATATATATATATATATATATATATATATATATATATATATATATATATATATATATATATATATATATATATATATATATATATATATATATATATATATATATATATATATATATATATATATATATATATATATATATATATATATATATATATATATATATATATATATATATATATATATATATATACATATACATATATATATACATATATATATATATATATACATATATATATATATATATATATATATATATATATATATATATATATATATATATATATATATATATATATATATATATATATATATATATATATATATATACATATACATATATATATACATATATATATATATACATATATATATATATCTATATATATATATATATATATATATATATATATATATATATATATATATATATATATATATATATATATATATATATATATATATATATATATATATATATATATATATATATATATATATTCCCTCGTGTATGATTTCAATAAGACCCTCTTAACAAAGTTAGATGCAAGTGTCACAAAGATACTGAAGTTTTGGCTTGGGCTAGCGCATTCGGCGGACACCTCAACCTTATTTAGAGATAAAAATAGTTTCGGGTTGAGATTAAAGAAACCATCGGAGCTCTATAAACATCTAAGAGTCTCCAAAACACACATTCTGGGAAAATCACGGGATGAGATTGTTATCTCACTCCCAAAAGACAGTAGTGTCCCAGAGCTCGAGTCAAGACTTCAATTCCATAAGCAATTTATGATAGGAGCACAGTCTAGTAAAGTAGGGTTAGGATCAAAGAGGAAAGTTCAAGACATAGACATAATAAAATCTTTTATTCGGCAAGACGACAACGACAAATATAAGGTGCACGCATTGGGTTTAGAAATGCAAAACGAGTGGCTAACTATAGGAGAATTCTGTATCCCTTTAGCTTTAAAATGGCGCACCCTAATTCACGACTGGTCTCCAGCACTATTAAAATTCTATCTAAATGCGTTCCAAATGACTCTTCCAGATCAAAGTAACTTAGTAAGATGGGGTAAAGCTACCGATAAATCTTGCTACATCTGTAAAGAGGCAGTAGGGACAGCTAAACATATGCTGGTAGGGTGAAGGGTACTCTTGGATAGTGGTCAATACTCGCGGCGCCACGATAAAGTACTAGAAATCATACGTGAAGCCGTTAGTCTATCTGTAGCAAGAGCACAGAGAAATATAACAACCAGCAAACGCTCAATAGAGTTTGTGAAAGAAGGTTTTTATAAAAAACCCACACAAAAACCTTTCTCTATATTAGATCCAGCTCCCGATTGGACACTTATGATGGACACGTATGAGAAACAGTATAGAATCCCTGAGGATATTTGTGTTTCGTCATCCAGACCGGATATTTTTCTCTATTCTCGAAGCCTAAAACGCATAGTACTGGTAGAACTTACAGTTCCGTGGGAAACAAATATCCCAAAAAGTCACCATCTAAAACTTAATAAATACTTGATCTTACAAACGAACTGACCAGGAATAGGTTTAGAGTTAGCTTATTTGCGGTTGAAGTAGGAGCGAGAGGTATAACAGCGAAATCTCTCTATAGTTTACTCAAAGATCTCGGCCTATCTAGAACTATTATAAATTCATTTCTAGAACGCACTTCAAAGGCGGCTTTGGTAGAATCGTTTAGAATTTGGTTAGGTAGTGGGAGGAGCTCGGACAGTGAAGGTGAGCGTTAATGCATTTTAAAGGGGCCCCTTTAAACCTACACTTGGGTCGCAAGTCCCAAGCGCTGATCGGAGCTCTTCTTCCTACAACGCGATGGGCCCGGCACCCGCACGGTGAATCCATAGAATGCTAAGCAGTTTTCTTCTTCTTATATATATACATATATATATATACATATATATATACATATATATATATATATATATATATATATATATATATATATATATATATATATATATATATATATACATATATATATATATATATATATATATATATATATATATATATATATATATATATATATATATATATATATATATATATATATATATATATATATATATATATATATATATATATATATATATATATATATATATATATATATATATATATATATATATGTATATATATATATATATATATATATATATATATATATATATATATATATATATATATATATATATATATATATATATATATGTATATATATATGTATATATATATATGTATATATAAGAAGAAGAAAACTGCTTAGCATTCTATGGATTCACCGTGCGGGTGCCGGGCCCATCGCGTTGTAGGAAGAAGAGCTCCGATCAGCGCTTGGGACTTGCGACCCAAGTGTAGGTTTAAAGGGGCCCCTTTAAAATGCATTTAACGCTCACCTTCACTGTCCGAGCTCCTCCCACTACCTAACCAAATTCTAAACGATTCTACCAAAGCCGCCTTTGAAGTGCGTTCTAGAAATGAATTTATAATAGTTCTAGATAGGCCGAGATCTTTGAGTAAACTATAGAGAGATTTCGCTGTTATACCTCTCGCTCCTACTTCAACCGCAAATAAGCTAACTCTAAACCTATTCCTGGTCAGTTCGTTTGTAAGATCAAAGTATTTATTAAGTTTTAGATGGTGACTTTTTGGGATATTTGTTTCCCACGGAACTGTAAGTTCTACCAGTACTATGCGTTTTAGGCTTCGAGAATAGAGAAAAATATCCGGTCTGGATGACGAAACACAAATATCCTCAGGGATTCTATACTGTTTCTCATACGTGTCCATCATAAGTGTCCAATCGGGAGCTGGATCTAATATAGAGAAAGGTTTTTGTGTGGGTTTTTTGTAAAAACCTTCTTTCACAAACTCTATTGAGCGTTTGCTGGTTGTTATATTTCTCTGTGCTCTTGCTACAGATAGACTAACGGCTTCACGTATGATTTCTAGTACTTTATCGTGGCGCCGCGAGTATTGACCACTATCCAAGAGTACCCTTCACCCTACCAGCATATGTTTAGCTGTCCCTACTGCCTCTTTACAGATGTAGCAAGATTTATCGGTAGCTTTACCCCATCTTACTAAGTTACTTTGATCTGGAAGAGTCATTTGGAACGCATTTAGATAGAATTTTAATAGTGCTGGAGACCAGTCGTGAATTAGGGTGCGCCATTTTAAAGCTAAAGGGATACAGAATTCTCCTATAGTTAGCCACTCGTTTTGCATTTCTAAACCCAATGCGTGCACCTTATATTTGTCGTTCTCGTCTTGCCGAATAAAAGATTTTATTATGTCTATGTCTTGAACTTTCCTCTTTGATCCTAACCCTACTTTACTAGACTGTGCTCCTATCATAAATTGCTTATGGAATTGAAGTCTTGACTCGAGCTCTGGGACACTACTGTCTTTTGGGAGTGAGATAACAATCTCATCCCGTGATTTTCCCAGAATGTGTGTTTTGGAGACTCTTAGATGTTTATAGAGCTCCGATGGTTTCTTTAATCTCAACCCGAAACTATTTTATCTCTAAATAAGGTTGAGGTGTCCGCCGAATGCGCTAGCCCAAGCCAAAACTTCAGTATCTTTGTGACACTTGCATCTAACTTTGTTAAGAGGGTCTTATTGAAATCATACACGAGGGAATATATATATATATATATATATATATATATATATATATATATATATATAATATATATATATATATATATATAATATATATATATATATATATATATATATATATATATATATATATATATATATAGATATATATATATATGTATATATATATATATGTATATATATATGTATATGTATATATATATATATATATATATATATATATATATATATATATATATATATATATATATATATATATATATATATATATATATATATATATGTATATATATATATATGTATATATATATGTATATGTATATATATATATATATATATATATATATATATATATATATATATATATATATATATATATATATATATATATATATATATATATATATATATATATATATATATATATATATATATATATATATATATATATATATATATATATATATATATATATATATATATATATATATATATATATATATATATCTATATATATATATATATATATATATAGATATATTTATCATGTTAGCATTACTTTTGCAAACCGGTCGTTTATACAATGTCTAAGTTGCCCGCCTACATGCTACTTTGTAGAATGTTTTCAAATGCTTAACAAGTTGATTTAAGATCTAGAATATATTAGATTAAATAATTGAAACAAAAAATTATATAATCTGACTAAATGGTTACGGTTTGTTTTTAAATTCCAATAGTTCTTGTTCTAATTTTAGTACATATAACAAAGTAAGTTTATATAATTAGTACATATGAATCCTGGAATATGCGGGATAATGCGGGAAGCTATATATATATATATATATATATATATATATATATATATATATATATATATATATATATATATATATATATAATATATATATATATATATATATTATATATATATATATATATATATATATATATATATATATATATATATATATATATATATATATATATATATATATATATATATATATATATATAAAGCTATATATACATACATACACATACACATGTAAAGCTCAAAGCCAAGTCATCAATTAATGAGTAAGGATGTGTGAAACCGAACAAGTTTAATTTTTCCGCAATTAACTTGGGTTTGAGTACTGTTATGACGCAAAGGCGTGGCGTCTGCCTGTAAATAGTTTGTGAGTTCGATTCCCACTCCTGGAAGATGATTTTTTCTATTTACATTTGCTTCGCTCTGGTAACTAGACAAAGCGCGGCGTTGAGTTTCGCCACTCAACATGCAATGCCTCGAAAAAGGCGGAAAGTGGTGACTAAGCAACGGAGTGTCTTAACACTAGGTTCCTATGTTTCCTGCAGTTCCCACTGCCTACTCTGCCATGTGCGGGATAAAGCGTGGAGATATAAAACAACTTGGGATGGTTCTTTGTTTCATTTTTCTTTTAATTTACTTTGTGAAATATTATTGGTAAAGTTAGTTATTTGTATAACTGACTTCTTTGTTTAGCGATGACTGATGCTTTAATTAATATTTACTTTAGTTAATTTTCATTGTTAATTGTCTGTCTGTAAATCGACGGTCGTAGATTCGATTCCCGTTCAGGTAGAATGAAATATTTCATTTCTTTGGTATTTCTTAGGTAATAAGACGAAGCGTGTTGAGTTTCAAAAGCGGAAAGTGTTCAGCGGAGAGTCTCGAAAAGCATTAAACGGAGTGTCTTAGCACTATGTTCTCGCTGTTTCAACTATAGAATGTCAAAATAATTGCTAATAGTATCTTTTAAAAGTTTAGTGATTTGAGCTTATTTTGTCTTGGCATTCGTAAATAGTTCAGCCATTCGTAATGTTTTTATAGTTGCGTCAAAATTCGTTACATAATAGGTAGGTATATGTTGATTATTATTTCTTAAAAATTCTAATATTTCCCATTTGAGCGTGTACAAGGACAATTTAGTATGAAAACACTTCGTTTTTTAATTTTACCTATAAAATTTGATGTATTACATGTTACTAGATTGATGTATACATAAACAAAAAATAAATATTAAATGACCTCAAATGGGAATCGAATTATATATATATATATATATATATATATATATATATATATATATATATATATATATATATATATATATATATATATATATATATATATATATATATATATATATATATATATATATATATATATATATATATATATATATATATATATATATATATATATATATATATATATATATATATATATATATGTATATATATATATATTTGGATTAACCGGCAAGTTTCACAAGAAGTCATCCGCCTACATTCGCTATTTCGAAACCGTATTAAGTCACGCTAGTTACGTATAACTAAATAATCAGTTTGATCTTTGTTATGTTTTCTCGTAGAATTGTATGTGTCACACACTTTTGTGTTGAATTTGAAATACATACCTAGTTTTGTATACGATAATAAATAACTATTGAGATCGTAGCGACTTGAAACGCTAAGCGACGTGGGTTCGATTCCTACTCAAGAAAATGAACCATTTCACTTCGTCACTCTGATATATATCCCTGACTCTCTAAGAAGACAAGACGCAGCGTTGAGTTCCGCTATTCTTCTTTTATGTGTCCATAATTTGATAGAAAGTGTAAAATGGTGTGGCTTATCTTTAAAGACACTTCTAAGTTAATCTCCGTCTATGCTAAATGCTTATACATAGGTTAGTGCATTAAGTTATTTGTTTCTTATTTTACAATAATAAGGCTCTTGGCACAATGGAAATTTTTTGGCAATGTACTGTCGTTACGGTACTGCATGTTTGTATTAAAATTATTTGAATTTCACCGTGTTAGAATAAGAAGGCGCGACGTTAAGTTCCGCCACTCAATGCTCAATAATTAAAGAAATGGCATTTGGAGAAGAAGGAATCTTCTGCTTCCTTTATTATGTGGAAAATTTTTAAGCTGATGAAAATTAAACTTGTCGAAATGTGAAGCAAGTCAGTAACTACTAAGCGACTAGATTAGTAGTTATTGTTTAATTAATATAGTGGATGTGGGTTTATAGGTTTAGGGAAACCTGGCTGAGTTTGTTGTGGGCTCTTCTCACCAGGCCGCGCTTGGAACCCTCGTAACTTTAGTCTTAAGTCGTGGAGTGTGTAGGTTTCAGAGGGGCTCAATTCGATATTTATTATCAAATTGGGCTCCTTTGACACTCCTCCGTTCGCTCTATCTGACGTACACAAGTGATCATCTTATTGATTCTAAGTGGAAAATAAATAAAAAAAAATAATATACTAGATTTTGTTTTAAAATAAGCATCATTTATATTTAAATATATAAATACATTATGTCCGCATAGAATTAGTGACTATTTGTAAATGAAAAAGAAAAATCGAAAGTTAATAATATAAGATGTTATAGTTAACACAAATATTTTTAGTATTGTAAAACTCTGTAAATTTAAATCTATGCCTTAGTAGCTAGATTCCGGTCAGAGAGGGAAGATTAGGTTAGGATTTAAACAAAATCTTATAAATTTAATAATATTTGCTTCTATCATTTAAATTGCTACAATGAACGCTGGAAATATTCATTTTAATACCCTTTTTTTAATTTAAAACCGAAACTCTTCCTATATCGTGTTCATAATTGTAATATTATTACATAAATATATTATTATATGGACTAAAGTTTATGTAAAACGCTTGCACCGTGCGAAGGCTTTCATCGAGACAATAGAGATCTGATAACCATTGTATGTTGTAATATTGAAAATGTTATGATTTCACGACTATGTACGTGTATCTACTTATAATATGCTCATTAACTGAGGAGGTTCCTGTAATAATGTAATATTCTATACCTCTATTATAAAGATGATACATATATACATACATACATATACGTATACACACATGCGGTGTAGTCAGAGAGAACAGAGCGCAAAACGCTGCGGTCTCTGCATATCTTTTTCGCCTCGTCCACTGTCATTGACCTCTTCTTCATACATCCTCTCCGGAGAGTCTTCATGCTTTTTACGTGACTATCCTCCAGTACCTTCAATACTTGTGTTTTCAAAAGTTAACCGAGTTTGCATCAGTTTGCATCATATATATTTAGATATTATATATATTTTATAAATTTATATAGACGTCTTGACAATTAGGAAGAAAGAGATTGATAAATGCACGAAGTGTCTTAACTAAGTCCCAGGTATTGCTTCAAATAATTAACATATTATGTCAAAAAAATGTCAAGCTTACATAAGAAAAACAACAACATAAAATCGTATTTTGTATTTCCCTCAACTTCTGTATTTACCTAAAATCACTACGCTCTTCATTTGTTACATACAGAAACAATTATCATAAAACATAACTGAATCTTGAAAAAAAACCAAAAAAAATCTTCTGCGACTGACTGATTGACAGACGGATATATATATATATATATATATATATATATATATATATATATATATATATATATATATATATATATATATATATATATATATATATATATATATATATATATATATATATATATATATATATATATATATATATATATATATAAGAATTAAAATATGTCACTTTAAAACCAAAGTATAAAACTAAATCATAGTCACGTACTAAATACAACGGTTTCTTCCATACACCCAAAAGGCAAAGAATGATACCCCAGAATGGAATAGAACAACTTTTTCTGAGAACGTCTTAATCAATGATAACATACATTACCTTTTACATACAAATATACTTTTTGTTCCAACATATATGTATATATATGTATATGTATGAACAAACTAGTAGAGGCATAGTGATTTATCACATATATCAACTTTCTAATAAGGTATATATATTTTTAAAACTTGTATTTCTCATTTAAAGGCTCTGTGATTTAAAGTACTTAGTATTTTTTTAGTTTCACACTTTATTCCGCACATGGCAGGGTAGGCAGAGGTAACTGCAGGGACTATATGAACCTAGTAACACACTCCGTAGTTACTGCTTTCTTTGTCCTCGCTTTCCGCCTTATTCGAGGCACTGCGCGTTGACTGGTGGAACTCAACGCCGTGCTTTGCCTACTTGCCAGAGCAAAGAAAATGGAAATAGAAAGATCCATCTTCCCCGAGTGGGAATCGAACTCAGAAACAATCGCGTTACAGGCAGACGTTGCGCCTCTGCGCCACGACGGTACTACAGACTACTTAGTGTTATTATAAAATATATCCTTAAATGCTAGTCAATATGCATATACATATTAAAAGGTACTTATGGCAGAGTGTCATCGTCATTTTTGGTACAATCGATGGTTCACGTAGTTTCTTCATTTACGAGGATTCTTCATCTTTTAATTAATGATGTTTCGAACGTGCCACTTCAGCACAATCCACTTCTCCAATGTCACGTTGAATGGAGAACAAACAAACGAATGTACGGTAAGGGAAGAAGGTACTCTGAGAGATACCTATACGTATACGATACGTAGCGGGTCACTCTTATAACGTACGTTGTTTACACTGTGTCACAATGGTACCAGATACAAGATACTGTCATCCAAATATCAAATAATAAACTAAACGTCAAATTCGTCAATACAAGTACCCTATACAATACAATTCGGGGATGATGGATTATTTTATTTCCATTTACTTAGACAAGCTCGGCGTTGAGTTCCGCCTCACAACAAGCAATGCTTTGAGGGGCGGAATGCGGAGAACGGAGTGTTTTAACACTAGTTTACCACGGTTACTTCAGATTCCTCTTCGCTATGAGTGGGATATAGCGTGGAGTTAAAAAAACACTTTGTTGTCATTATTAAGCATATGTAATACAACATTTATTTACTATAATAGTAATATATGAACACATATTTCCCTTATCCCTATACATAATAATATACAAATATATTGTTAGAAATTATTTTCTCGTTAGTTTAAAGATTTACCTCTAAGTAAGCTAGCTAAGTTAAGGTTTCAAGCGGGAATTGAACCCACTTCCCATAACCATTGCATACATAGTACAATGGTACCGTCGCTACAGCAACTATATATATTCTTCACTTTCTGCCATAACTCAATACATTTCGTGTTGCGTATACATGACGAAGAAGCATTTTACTTAGATATTACCCCAAACGGGCATCGAACGCACAACCTTCGAGCTTACAATTAAAGTCGTAGGTATCTTATTTAAATACACAGAGGAACATTTTCCCAATAAATAAACTGTTATCAACATTATTCACTATTTACGTTAGTTTTCTGTTAGCATTGACTCAGCATGACTTAGTCTTTATTGTGTCTTCAATTTATTTAGACGTTTGAATTATTATTTTTAGTATTATATATGTATATATAAAACAATTTATATATTAAGTTCGCAGAGAAATTAGTGATTGATCACTACTTTTTAAAAACAGTGACGTATAGTGCGATTTTAGTTATTTTGACAGTACAGCCAATGTGAAAATAAAGCTTTTTTTCATAGATAAGCTGTAAGTTAAAAGCTTCATACAGTGAGCTTTTACATACATTAACGTACAATATATCGAACAAAAATGTGTCATTTTATAATATTTTTAAAGTGAATTTATATATTTTTGTAACAACAATGTGTTAATGAAAATCTTGTGAAGTGCTTCGATATTTGTTATGAGTCAATGGAAGAGGAGGCTTCAGTGGGTGTCAGAATCGAAGCTTGGTCGACTATGGGTATGTTTAATAAATAAATTCATATCTTTCACGCTGTAACCCTCGTTTTACGTGATAGGCAAAATTAAGTGTTAAGACACTCTGTTCCTTAATTTAAGTATTGGAATTAAAGATTTTGTTGTCCTCTTACCAAAATAGAAGAGAGAGAGAGATGAAAATAATTCCCTAGCTGGGGAATCGAACCTAGAAACGTCGCTTTAATAGTTCCTGTGCCGTTGTTCCATATTATACTGTATTTTTTATTTATATAATCCACTGGTTAGTAAGTCTTAGATATATCTTCTATATGGGTACATAATCCAAATATCATAAGTAAATAATTTTAGAGGTTTTTATAGTATAAGCAAAAATGTAATAAAAATATTAATCGTCGTAACAATAAAATACTGCTGTAGTGGTGAAGTTTGCTGCATTGTGTCGAACTGTGAACGCAACGGTTGCTAGTTTGATTCCCATTCATAATAATCAATTAAATATTAATTGACATTACTATGCCATAGTTCTGGTAAGAACACCAATCTCGAAGGTAAACTTTGCTAATCAACACGTAATGTTTCTAAAATGGCCCAAATATAATAAAAAATGTTAATAACTTTAAAATTTCAAATAAAACGATTTAACCGGATCAATCGCGTATATTGTTAACATTTTCTTTTGGAAACCCAACGTTTTGAACACTTTGCAGTAGGTTGCTTTTTTTTAAATAATAAATTGCTTTATTTAAAATGTACTAAAATCGCGAAAATCAAAGAACTTTAAAATTATAAAGTTGTAGAACTTAAAATAAACAATAATTAATAATTTGCCATAGACTTCTACTAAAAGCATTACGTTTCAATTTTCCTATTTCCAGACGAAGCATTAAGGAAACGCTTACAATACAACAATAACAGGATATTTAAATCCGTTCTTATATACCAATTTATTTTAACTAAACACATATTATGATTAATGAATTCTCTTTACAATGAGTCAACTTGTTGTTGATATTTTGGCTTAGTTATAATTAAAATGATATTTTTTGTCACGCTTTATCCCGCACATGGCAGGGTAGGCAGAGGTAACTGCAGAAACCATAGAAACCTCGTGTTAAGACACTCCGTTGCTGCTTTCCGCCTTTTTCGAGGCATTGCGTGTTGAGTGGCGGAATTCACTTTGTCTACCTTCCAGAGCAAAAAAATGGAATAGGAATCGAACCCATAAACCGTCGCGTTTACAGATAGACATTACGCCTCTGTGCCACGACGGTCCTCAATCAATATAAAATATCATTTGATTGTAAAACACGCGGCGTTGAGTTCCGCCACTCAACAGGCAATTCGTGTCTAGATAGGCGGTAAGTGGGGAGTGTCTTTAACTCCTAAGTTCCTTGAGTTGTGTTCCACATGTCGATAAAGTGTCAAACTAAAATTGCTTAATTTTGGAAGTACTTACTCTTGTGTTACTCTTGTTGCGTGCACGCTTAGGTTTTTAAACTACATTTTCGTTGGATTTTAGTGTTATTTTCATTCATATTTTATCATATTAGTAAATAATTAGGTTTTATAAAGTTATAAAATATGACAGTTTACTTGTTAATTATTATTTTTAATTCGATAAACTATTAATAACAAAGTAAGTTAAGAAAACGGAGAACAGAGTGTTTTGACACTAAATTTTCTCTACCTACTGTGAAGCGTGCGCTGGAAACAAGCCATTCTATATAATTGTAATTTTTAAGGCGTTTCAAAGGACGGAAGCGATAGCATTATCACATCCCTTCATTGACATAATTTGTATAATATTTAGACTTTGATTGTACTCGCTGAGATATTTACATACCTACACTTGAAGAGTGTGTTTAGTTTAATAAGGTGTAATCTAAAGATACAATATCGTTTATATATATATATATATATATATATATATATATATATATATATATATATATATATATATATATATATACATATATATATATATATACATATATATATATATATATATACATATATATATATATATATATATATATATATATATATATATAGATATATATATATATAT
This sequence comes from Dione vanillae, assembly GCA_037178615.1. Classification (NCBI taxonomy): domain Eukaryota; kingdom Metazoa; phylum Arthropoda; class Insecta; order Lepidoptera; family Nymphalidae; genus Dione; species Dione vanillae. The sequence continues at coordinate 31,870 of JAZFAU010000289.1, read as the reverse complement.
ATATATATATATATATATATATATATATATATATATATATATATTATATATATATATATATATATATATATATATTATATATATATATATATATATATATATATATATATGTATATGTATATGTATATGTATATGTATATGTATATATATATATATATATATATATATATATATATATATATATATATATATATATGTATATATATATATATATATATGTATATATATATATATATATATATATATATATATATATATATATATATATATATATATATATATATATATATATATATATATATATATATATATATATATATATATATATATATATATATATATATATATATATATATATATATATATAAGCACTTTTAAAGTCTTTATAGAACATCATAGGATAAACAACCTATGTTTACAACAGGTGTAATATGAAAAGAATAAGTAAATTCGAGAGTTAATTTTGTTATATTACTAAAAGCAATATATTTAATCACCAGGCGGAGTTAGTAGCGGCAGTAAGGAGACGTGGGAGAGGTGACAGCGATGATGATGAAGATGATGGCCTGCCCCGCAGCCCTCCAGCGTCACCGCCCACAGATAAAGCCGAAAATGTATGTATTTTATTAAATTTTTTTTTATTATATTATATCGTGGCAAAGGAGCAGAAGTTCCACCTGATGTTAAGTGGACACCCTCATAGACATCCACAACCTGAGAGAAGTGGATGCGTTGCCAACTAAATACCCAGACCGACCCCCCCTTAATGCGCTTCCGGACCTCTCTCTCACCCGACGAAACACAGCAGCATATCAATGCTTATCGCGACTGTATTCTCTGAGAGCGTGGTAATTACCCCGTTTGAGCCTGGCCCTTTAGAGATACTGGTGTTGGTGTAGCTTGGCTCTATCACTTTTTAACCTCAAATCGTTTTTCTTTTATTTTATTATATACAAAATTCAGAGGGAAATTGTTTTTTTGTAAATAAAATTTGCCTTAACTTGGATCGAACTCACTACTAACACTAATAAGTACTTACTTAATAGTATTATATTGTTCATTAGTCCATGTAAAATCAACAGCACACTAGCGACATCTATGATAGTTTTAAAATATCGCTAACTTACGAATTTGCTTGCTTAGTTTTTACTATTTTTGATAGATGGCGCTGGTGTGTGCATATAGTTTATTCGCAATGTCATTTAAGAATAATTCACTCCTTAAGGGGGATTACTTTTATATAAATTTTATTTATAAAGCATACCTTACCTTACGTAATATATAATATACCTTATGTAATGTATAATAGTCTAGCTTAAACTTCACTAGCAACCTATTAAAAATCGTCAGTCAGTAAGGCTTTCGTCTGTTTTACAAATATATAAAATGTAACAAAATAATGGTCACCAAAATATAAATTAATAATATAATAATACATTTAGAAAACAAAAGTCGTTAGATTTAACTTTAAAGAAAAACATTGAAACACGTAGACCATAAGATTCGAACGTATTCCGAGAAAGATTTTCTTAATTGCATTTACTAACATAAATCACTTAAGAACAATATTTCAGAGTAGTTCCCATCCATTACGGACCGTTGCCTACATCTCATGCAACAGCCCCATGCCCCCAAGTCGACATGATTACATTGTCTTTATAATATTTCAATATAATTATTATAATTAATTAATATTTCATATAGAGGATCGTCGTGGCGCAGAGGCGCAACGTCTGCCTGTAACGCGGCTAACGCGACGGTTTCTGGGTTCGATCCCCAGTCGAGGAAGATGGATTTTTCTATTTCCATTTTCTTCGCTCTGGCAACTAAGGCAAAGCGCGGCGTTGAGTTCCGCCACTCAACACGCAACGGCTCGAAAACGGCGGAAAGTGGGGACGGACGGAGTAAGCAGGGACTAAGTAACGGAGTGTCTTAACACTAGGTTCATATGGTTCCTGCAGTTCCCTCTGCCTACCCTGCCATGTGCGGGATAAAGCGTGAAGCTAAAAAAAAAAATATTTCATATATCATATAATCATTTCAGATTACCTTCATTTTACAAGGGGTTCCTAATTATATTTTTATATGGAAATGAGCTTGTGGCTTTATATATACACGACGATTGAAAGGCGCTTGTAAAAATCTATTTCAATAAAAATATTTCGAATTTGAATCCTGACCTATCTCTGTCGACTTAATTACTCATCTACTTAGCAATAACTCAGTTGACCGCTTTATAAAATATTAATAACAATATGTTATATATTATATGAGAAACGTAAAACATATTTATCATCAAAATCGTGGCGCAGAGAGTACTGTCGTGGCGCAGAGGTGCAATGTCTGCCTGTAAACGCAAAGGTTTGTGAGTTCCATTCCTACTCGAGGAAGATGGATTTTTACATTTCCATTTACTTTGCTCCGGCAACTAGGCAAAGCGCGGCGGCTAAATGGCGAAATTGAGTTCCATCATTTAGTATGCTAGATGTTGAAAAAGCGGAAAATGCACTTTTTTTGTAATACACTAGGTTCTCACGGTTCCTGTTCCCGTTTCCCTTTGCCTACCCTGCCATGTGCGGGATAAAGCGTGAAGCTATATAAATAACATCTTAATCGTGTTATCAATTAAATTGATAAGTATAGATATATATTTCATTAACAAATTGTTATTATAAATTGAATATATTTTATGATATTTAAAGGTTTCTTTTAAGTATGTAATAATAAATATAAAAATCCTACTGCGCTTAAAATTTTGTAATGTTTCTTTAAGTTTTTATTATACATTGTTAATTGTCTTGACTTAAGCTTTTTGTGACCTGTTCTATATAATATTACAATAAATAATACACTAACTACTAATAGCTTTAATATCGAATATTTTTAGTTTAAGAGAAAGTGCAGCGTTGAGTTCCACCACTAAACACGCGAATCTTTGAAAGGTGGGAAGTGTCCCCAATTCCGGGGAAGTGTCGTCTCTACGGAACAGTTACATCTTAACACTTATCCGGTTTTGTAAACAAAAACTAATTATCATTAATAATAATATGTACATCCTTAATAATAATATATAGATCCTAAGGACCGTCGAGGAGCAGAGGTGAATGTGTCGGCCTGTAAACGTGACGGTTTGAGGGTTCGATTCCCAACGGAAGATGGATTTTTGCTACTCCCGTTTTCTTCGCTCTGGAAACTAGGCAAAGCGCGGCGTTGAGTTCCGCCACTCAACATGCAATGCCTCGAAAAGGCGAAAAGAGATTACGAAGAAAGTAGGGACTAAGGAACGGAATGTCTTTACACTAGGTTCATATGGTTCCTGCAGTTCATTCTGCCTACCCTGCAATATGCGGCATAAAGCGTGAAGCTACAAAAAATGTACATCCTAAGAAGCTGTATCTAGAGAACTAATACACTGTAGCCTAAGATTATGAACAAGCATACAAAGGTGAAAGTCAGTAGAGGTCAATACATAAGTCGCTATTTTATATACTAATAGCATTAGAAAATCGACTTGTATTGCAAAGATCGGTCTAACTTACATGTGGCTCAGTGGTACAAATTGGTCATAGGTTCGAATTTAACGTTATGAGCCATTTAATTCTTTACAATTAAAATGATAAAATTGATTCAATTAATTGAATTTCACCTCTCCATCTACAATATATTAAAAATGAAGGCGGAATACTTGAGAAAGTAGTGTATTGACACTATCTCTCGAGTTTCTATACGATCGGAGTAGGGCTTTTGAAATTACTAAGCTATGGCAAGTAATATTCAAAAATTAGTTTTTTCTAATAAACGTGCCCACCATTCTAAAGAGATTACATTAACGTCACTCAGTATTTGTTTCATTCATAACTTAATAAAGTCTATGTAACATAGAAATGTATGTACGTACATACATACATATATATATACGTAAACGCTTTCATTATTATGTAAATCCCAATACAAGGCAAAGCGATGTAATGTAGCGTTACCAATTAAGGCTTTACGTTATCTGTGCGATAGGCAGTCTAGCCGCGACCTTTGCTTTAAACGCACGCGCGGGAAAAAACAAATTTGACAGCTGAAAAATGTTCCATTTTTGAACTGTAGTGATTTAAATTTTAATGACAGTAGTGATAGAGTAAAATAGTGAAATAGTGTTTAATAGTGTGTGTAGTAGTGTGATAACAAGTGATATAGCAAAATAATAATTCAAAAATCTATTCTAAATAAATAGAAAATAATTTATAAGTCAAAATATTAAAAAATTGTAGTTAAAAATAAATATAACAATAACTGATTAAGGTAAAATATCTATATAGTATATGCTTCACCCGGAAAATTTACGGAGAGAACTTAACTCACTTACTTTCTTCTCCACTCTCCGGTTTTGTTATGACATGCATTAGTCATGAGGAACAAAAATATGTCGTAGATAAACTATATATAGCATATATTGTTGTTAGGCTGAAAATTTCGTTTACCACAACTCGTATTGAAGAGTCCATTAAACGAAAGAGGCTATAGGCTTAGCTATAAGCTATATATATCATATCACGTCAAAACCACTTTGCGCACTACGATATGATACGTCGTGTGTTAATTAAATCATTTTTTTATTTTTAGTTTAAAAATGCGAGCGAATGTCATACCTAAAAGCTAGCTTAAAGCTAACAGCCTTTGTAAATGCTATAATTGTAAAATAAAATAAACGATTTACTAACAAAATATTACAATGTATTTTACAATAAAATACAATTCTCACGCACATTTCTCGTTCGAAAACATGAAAAAAACTTTAAGTGACATAGAAAGCCGATCTTCTAATGAGCGTTTACGCGTTCATATATATAGGTTTCATTATAAATAATCAATTTGTAATTTTTATTGGGAAATTCAGATATTTTCAGTGCTTTTTACGCCTTTAGAAAAGTACCTTTTTTTCATTAATAAGCCATTTCAAGGATTAATAATGAGTAAAGGCGCAGCGTCTGCCTGTAAACGCGACGGTTTATGAGTTCGATTCCCACTCGGGAAAAATGGATTTTTTCAATTCCATTTTCTCCGCTCTTTCACACTTTCATTGCATTGAAAGACGGAAAACAGGTGACGGACTGTCTGAACACTAGGTTCCCACGCCTCCTGCAGTCCCTCCTGCAGTTCCCTCTGCTTATCCTGTTCTATATGTCTACCTTACATAAGTTATTGATAGAAATTTGCATTTAACAGCAATTGGTAACGAATTTGAATCTTATATTAATTTATTTTAACTTAATAGTTAGAGAACGGAGTGTCTTAACACTAGGTTCCCAAGGTTGCTGCGGTTCTCTTTGCCTATCCTACTATGTGCGGAATAAAGCGTATATAATTAACAAAATATTGTTTAAGTTTACAAATTTAGAAATTGCAATCACAACTGACTAAAGTAAATTTCACCTATACCGTATTGTATGGAGTTAAGCAAGTCATATAGAAATTGTAAAATTTATCTTTTAATGAACATGATATATAAGGTTCGTTTCTGTCTAAATCGTATAGAGATCTTCTCCATAAGATTTATAAATACAGAGTATAGTGACGTAACACTCCGTTTTTATCATCTCTTAATATTATCGGCTTTTTAATCTTAACAATTTTATCGAATTTTTACTTTTATTACAAAATAATATTCAACGCAGTAGAATATATGTAATGTTTTTTTTTAAATATGATAGTTCTTTTTAGTTTTTTTTACCTAACAATGATACATTATTTAAATCAAAAGATATTGCATTAAAGATAACAAATGATAAGGTCGCACTTTGCTCTTAAAACATTTTTGAAATAAATATAAATAAACATTTGATGGTCCCGACAATTTGATGGAAAGTAGAGAACGAAGTGTTTTAACACTCGATTTCCACTATCTAACATGTTACATAGGGAAAACGACATGAAGCTGCCTTTACTAGATAAAAAAGTCACAAATAGTTATTTACTGACAAATCTACTTAAAAAACACTTAATAAATGATTAAAACCGCTTATTTTACCTTATTTTGAACTTCTACAAAGTATTCGAGCAACAGTTTTGTCACCTAGCGGTATACAAAAAAGTGTGAATCGTGAGTACATGTGTGTAATGAGAGAGCATTAAATACAGCTACATCAATGAAATAGTCGATTGTAATGCTTTGTTGGCTGTGAGGCCGTCGCACTGTACGCTTGAGTATACGGAATACGGGAGGGTTGTGGGTTTGATTCCCAGTAAGGAAAAATAAATATCTCTTATTTCCTCTATGTAGTACAAAGACACAGTGTCTGATAAAATGACGGAGACTAATTTGATTATACATTTTTTTTTAATTTCTTTTTACTTTGTTTATCTTCACGCTATATCATAGTAGGTATAGGGAACCTTGGGAACCTATTGTTAAAATACTCCGTTCCCCGCTTTCCGCCTTTTCAAGGCACTCCGTGTTGTGGCGGAACTCGATTGTCTTGTTGTCAAATAATCTGTCTACACCGTCTTTACTTCTTCATCGAACCCACAAACCGTCGCGGTAACCAACGCTGCGCCTCTGAGCCACGTTGACCCTAAATGAAAGATATTATGTCATTAATCAAAGTCAAAGTCAAGTAATTTTATTATAAATAAGAAGTTACACGCTTAATTTATTAAACGTCAAATAATTTAATTTACCACCAGTTCGCTAAATTTAATGCCTCAGACCTGAGAAGAACAGGCGCAAGAAACTCAGCAGGACATTTTCCGTTCTCTTTTTCTCTTCTTTTTTAAAATTGCCAAAAATTTACCATCCAACAATTAATATACAAAACAATTGATTAGACGGGACGGAGAAAGCAGAGACTAAGCAACAGAGTGTCTTAACACTAGGTTCTTATGGTTCCTGCAGTTCCCTCTGCCTACCCTGCCATGTGCAGGATAGCCAGAAGCAAAAAACAATAATTAAACACTTCTCTGTACACTTTTACGTACGCACTTTTAGATTTAACATCTATTAAAATACAAACATATATGGTTTACATTTTTTCTATTAATTAAAAAAAAAAAAGGGATTCTTATAACATTAGTCGTCTTCCTCGATCGGCTTAGTTCCAGTTACTTGGTAATAAGGACTGTGACCACACGAAATAGGATACCACCTGAATTGAGGTTAAGGGTGCTATCACACGGTGTTCACGCTTTGTGAACATCTGTATAATGTGTATACATCTAATACAAACCATTATACTATACAGTATGTTTAAATATATACTTGTAGTATTGTCAATTTAGTAGATTTAATAATTATTTTCTTTGCACTAAAATAATTAAAAATACTGTAAAATTAATAAAATTAATTATTAAAATTAATAAATAATAATAAATTAATATTAAAATTATTAAAAATATACTGTAAATTTAAAAATTTTACCTTTTTAACGTTTATTAGAGTAACGTATCTTAGAGATAGTATTTTATTTATAGATCTTTATATCACTTTAAACAAAAATCATAAGTTATAAAAAGTACACATTGCCTTAAAAACCTTATATGTACATATTTAAGGTGTAATTCACGATGTCTGTAATTAAAAGCCATTATTATGAAATAGGCTAGCATATTTCCTAGTACAATTTGTTTGATTAAAAATTAGCATTGTGAGTTAATATGTACCAAAACAACACTTGTCAGTTAACTTAACTTTGTCGGTGATGAGTGAAGAGTAATTAAGTTATTTCATTTTTTAATATGATAATAAATAAAAAGATATATAAGTATCTCATTATAATTTTTTTGTAGGCAAGAAATAATAAATATATTTTGTTAAAGGATTAAGACTCGCCGTGATGCAGAATCGTAGCCTCTGTCTTTAAACGCGACGGATCGTGGTTTCGATTTCTACTCGAGGCAGATATAATTTTCATTTCCATTTTCTTCGCTCTGGCAAGGCGAACAGCAAAAAAATATATATCACTAGGTTCCCACGTTTCCTTTGGTTCCCTCTGCCTACCTTGCTGTGACCAGGATAAAGCGTGAACCTTAAAAAAACATCACGCTGTGTATACAAACATACATACATATATACCGTTATAATATAGTTATATTGCTCTAACCGATCAGGGACGATGAGTGTCACGTTACCCACAAATCCTCGATGGCTCTGCGGCGAGGGGACTAGGGATATCCTTTTGATTGAATTAACGTTAACTGTACTAGTTATATGAGTATACTCACGTTGTATGTATATATATATATATATATATATATATATATATATATATATATATATATATATATATATATATATATATATATATATATATATATATATATATATATATATATATATATATATATACATATATATATATATATATATATATATATATATATATATATATATATATATATATATATATATATATATATATATATATATATATATATATATATATATATATATATATATATATATATATATATATATATATATATATATATATATATATCCCGAGTATAACTCTTTAACTTACTCTACTGATAATATTTGCCATTACTCCCCTTACGATATATCTTCAAACTTTGCAACATACCTCCAGCATCATCGACCTTGCATTGTCTACGGCTGCAGGTTTACAAAATCCTCACATTTCAAATTCCAAGCATTCACACTTTTGCAAATTAAGACATTTTTATTATTGTTTTGTAATTATTCTTGTTGTATGGTTAGGTATTTTATTTCAACGTCTGCCTTTAACGCGACGGTATCTAGATTCGATTCCCACTCGGGGAAGATGGATTTTTCTATTTCCATTTTCTTCGCTCTGGCAACGAGGCAAAATGCGGCGTTGAGTTGCGCCACTTAACACGCAATACCAAAAAAAGCGGAAAGCTGGTACGGAGAAAGCAGTGACCAAGCAACGGAGTGTCTTAACTATAGGTTCCTGTGGTTCCTGCGGTTCCCTCTGCCTACCCTGCCATGTGCGTGAAGCGTGAAGCTAAAAAAAAAATTATTTAAAAAAATGCCCGCTGCTTCTTTTGCAGTAGGTTCTTCTCAGAAGCTTCTGAGGTCTGCGGCTGTAATAATTCTATAGATATAGAATGACCGCCACTAAAATCCTCAATTAAACTTATTTTTAAGAGGAAATGTTACATGTCTACGTTCTCATTGTATATACCGTATAATAGACCACGTTCACCTACATATGACACCTACATACGTGCATTTAAAAAACATATTTTTACAATATTTTTATCAAGAAAATGTCAAGTATCTCAAGTGAGATAACTCGTTTTTGCTGTAACATTTTATTTATCATTTGATAAATAATATTGCAGCAGAAATCTCTTTATAACGTATTATTTCCATTATATTATATTTTATTTCCTTTGAATTTTATTAATTTCGTAATGGAGAATAATTTTGATTTGCTTTTATTTTTTTTTTGATATACCTGATATTGTTGCTTCTTGCCAAGTGTTTTGGGATAAAACAGAATTATTTCTATTATTTCAAACACATACATACATATATATACATATAGTATATGTCGGCGCTAGATTATAGTGCATTTTTCATAATAAAATAACAGAGTGATATCAATTTCTCTATTCTCCTGCAATAAATAGTACAGAAGAGATGAACTTTACATAACTCAGTGTTTTTTACTTGATTAACAACTGACACTTATTTTCATTATTCAAAAATCAAAAAGAACTTTACAATACGAATAAAGATTTATTATTACACAATAAAATTAATAGATAATTATTTTTATTCATCAATTTTTAATTTTTTATTATAAACTTTTAGTATACTAAGACCGTCATGGCGCAGAGGCGTAAGCGTCTGCCTGTAAACACGGCGATTTGAGGGTTCGATTCCCATTCGGGGAAGATGGATTTTTCTATTTCCATTTTCTTCGCTCTGAAAACTAGGCAAAGCGTGGCGTTGAGTTCCGCCACTCAACACGCAATGCCTCGAAAAAGGCGGAAAGCGGGGACGGAGAAAGCAGGAACTGAGCAGCGGAGTGTCTTAACACGTTAACAACTTAGGTTCATATGGTTCCTGCAGTGCCCTCTCCCCTCTTACCCTGTAATATGCGGAATAAAGCGTGAAACTTTTAACTAATTGGCATAGATGAATACAAAAAGGTATAAATATATTCTCAATATCTAGCATGAGTAGGAAGCACTTTGACTGCCTTATTTGATATGAAATCGGCTTAATGACGCGCGAGGTTATCTCCTTAGTTGTTTACGTCATCAACAGACGCCGATAGTCTAAGATGGTATTATGATGCACTTGAACACTTGTATTGATTTAAGTAAAACTGTACATACTTATATAATATTTTCTATGGGCTATTGAGGAATTTTCGGAAATATTTTCTTTAAGTTTCCTTCAGTACCCAAAGAACTTACATGAATAAATTTCAGATTACTTTTATATATGACTTAACATAGTAATAGTAAATCAGTAACATTATTTTTTTAAAATTAAATGGCCAAATTTAGAGACTCTTGATTCTTATTCAGGGAGAAAACGTTTGAAATTAATTTTTATTTATATTCATTTCAAAATATTAATGTTAAGTGAACTAGGCAAGCGCGGCGTTGAGTTCCACTTAACACGCAATGCCTCTAAAAAAGGCGAAAAGTAGGGAACGGAGTGTCTTAACACTAGGTTCCCGCGGTTCCTGCGGTTCCTGCTGCCTACCCTGCTATATTCAGGATAAAGCGTGAAGATAAAAAATAAATTACAATATACTTCTGTTAGATAATATCTGATCGATTTTACTTTAAAATTGTGTTCAACGGACAAAATCATTTCGTTTCTATCATTGACCTCTTTTAAATGAAGTACTTGACGAAGGTTTCCCTCCCACTCCATCCCACGTTGACGCCGAACACAACTGTATATGGACATAGAGAACTTTTAACGACGATGACTCGTGAGACGTCATGCCTTTGGCTTCCACCTTAAGTAGGCTTTAGTCGATATTTATTATAATTTATATATAATTATTATATTGTATTTTGGGAGTTACTATCGATATTTCGCTTAATTTGAATATATTATATTTAAAAACATATACTATAAAAAATGTACATAGTGCGAACCTGCGCCTATTGGAAACTGTTTAAGCGCTCTAACTACTGAGCAATACGTTTAATTTCATAAGAATCCTCGTATTCTTAACGTATTTACGTTAGGTTTAACAAGAAAGAGTTACCCAGTAAATTAATATTTTTATTCTATGATGATTTTTCTCTATTTCCAAAGTAAACTGTCTTGGCCTAGTGTTAAGACACTCCGTCTTCCAATTTCTATCAAATTTCACAGATATTGCGTACATAGTGGATCACAACACTATGTTCAAACAGCGGTTTGTTTATGCTATGACACATCAAGAACCCAATGTCGTAGTGATTTATAATTGTTTATTTAACTTGATTATGTAAACATCTACTATTAAACATTGTTTATATTGGCATAACATTAAATATTATGCCATGCATAGAAAACTAATAGACAAATCTCTCTGTTCATCGTTTTGTAATAATTTCTTGAAGACAATGACGCAGAGAATAAGTGTCTGCCTGTTAACGCGATGGCTTGTTTATTCGAGTCCCATTCCACGAGGATGGATTATTGGACACTCAGACACGTAATACCTTAAATTATGGAAAGCAAAGAAAGAGTATTTTAATACTAGGAACCCACGGTTCCTGCGATCCTCTCTGCCTATCCTGGTATGAGCGGGATAAAGCGTGAAGCTAAAAAAACAAATGAACGCTTACTTTGTCAAAAGTATATAAAAACTTTACAAGTATTTAACTTTGCATTCAAATAAGTAATAAGCGGGGACGGAGAAAACAGGGACGGAGTGTCTTAACACTAGGTTCTTATGGTCCCTGCAGTTCCCTCTGCCTACCCTGCCATGCGGGATAAAGCGTGAAGCTAAAAAAAAAAAATAATAATATTAACCACAATTGTAGATATCAATTTTAAAGCTCATATTGTGCATAATTTAATTGTTTCTAACGGTATCAAATTGTGTTAGTGTTACACAAGAGGTTCGGCCAATGCCATACTGTACCTGTACGAATACATGCATGCCGCGTTAATAATTGAAACGATTTACTTCTATTGTTAACTAGAAAACGGGTTTTGTATATACTAAATTATATATAAATATATACATACATATAGTTTTGATTTGAAAAATGTATGTATATTGATGTATGAAACTGACTGATGCGATGTGACGTGGTCGGTTGTGAGTTCAGTTCCCGATTGGTGTAATATAACTTTTAATGCTTATCGCTTCTCTGGTTTAGTTATTATATTTACTATATGTTTTTTAGCTTACTTTGAGGAAATTATACGTTTTAGATTCATCTAATAGTCAAGCTAGAGTCTACTAGAGTCGCTACATATCAAATTTTTATTAATAATTGAATATAAAGTACAAAAAAAAACGCAGTAAATGACCTTATTTTGGCGATAAAAATCGTTTATTGGCACACAGCCGGTCCGGAAGCGCATCCGGCACCTGTACAATGTTATGCAACGATTGAATAAAGCCTTACAATAATGTACCTGCTTAATTATTACGCAAAATACATATATAAAAGCAAAAAATATATTTTTATTTGCTGCTTTGGCTCATTAGAACAACGTATGTATAGCTGTATCTGGAATCGAACTTCTAACCATTGTGGTCTGCAGTTCGATTCCATAGTTGAGAATGGTCCAGGAAATGAAGACGTTGAGGCAAACCACTCAATAAACAAATCATTGTTTTAAAACCGCTAAGTTGGAGAGTGGAGTGACGTGACAATAGGTTATAAAATATATATATATATATATATATATATATATATATATATATATATATATATATATATATATATATATATATATATATATATATATATATATATATATATATATATATATATATATATATATATATATATATATATATATATATATATATATATATATATATATATATATATTTGAGCGTCTATCCGGATATTAGTCAAATTACTGTTAGTGCTAAACTTTTTTTATTATCACCAGTAGTTTTTCAAGTAATTTCTTTGGCTAATGAATTTGAACTCCCACTATTGTATTGTAAGACAATCTAATAATATACAACTGTGCCTCGATAGCGTCAAGTTATCTGAAGATATTACAGCCTTACGCCACTAACAAAGCCGTTGAAGTTAAACCAATATAAAGATTTAGTAGTACCTAAGATATTATTGAAAGAGGGTTGCTAGGTGACCTTTTTATGTATAGGAATTTAAAATGGTTATTATCATTGCCCCTTAAAGACAATTAAGTTTTACGAAATTATCTGTAAATGTATCTTATTCAATTAGAAGAACAGATATTGACACCCAGAGACGCCAATTACATATTAATTTGAATTTGAATTTATTAGAACGTCAGTGTAACTGTAAATCTAATTTGTTATGATTTAAGCTGGAAATTCTTAAATCTTTACAACTTCTCATATAAGCTTTGCAAAGCTCATATTTTTAGTAACAACGTAGGAGAGTGCAATTCATGTCTTGGATATGGTCCAAAAAGTTTCAAAAGCCTCTGAAAGCTACGAACGAGGCTATTATATAAGTAACTTGTTATTTCATGAAAATTGTATTTCGAACAAATGTAAAGTTTTTAGGTGAAATGATATTTATAATAGTTCTTGGCAAGACTTGTTGTGTATAAATTCAAAAGCTGCTTTATTTTTACTTGGCGATAATATTTCATTCATGAAGTAGGACTTTTTTTTATTTCTCGCATTTTATCGCATTTTACTGTATAATAGGTAAATATCTGTAAGTAAAGGTCTTAGAGATATAGATATATCTATAGATTTCTCAGGGAGATATTTATTTTAATTATAAGATACTTCATCCTGTATTTTTATTTATATCATATACAGTTACAATACTTACTTGACTTAGTATGTTACTATGGACACATATATTTATATACGAAGTCACATTCATAGCGTGATTGGATTTGAAACCACATCCTCCATTTAAAATAATTTTTTCATCCAACACTTTACAATTACATTTTCTTAATTTTTATAACGCTTATGCTATAAAAATCTCAAACTTGCTATTGTCTAATAGACATCTATATGTCCTTTAAAATTAATAACTCCGTATAAAACATATATAAGAAAATGTCATATTAAGTGAAGTAATTAATCACAACAAGTAGTTTAGTAAATGCTAACAAAAGCTATATGTCAAATTATTAAAGTATTAAGTATTATTACTATTGTATTTATTAAAAACAGTTCTGTATAAAGCGTGGTGCGCCGGCGCAGTAGCGCGAGGTTACGCACGCTTTCTACCGGCTTTCCACGGTTCAATTGTTTCACGATTATGATATGTCGACGGTAGCTTGTGTTTCGATGTTGGATTTAGTTTTTTTATATATATATTACTAATGACGTGACAGCTTCACGATCTTTCCCGCACCCGTGAGAGAACCTAATGTTAAAGTTGCGGGATAAAGAGTAAAGAGATGCGTGTTCCGTCACTAAACAACGAGTGGGAGTCAAACCCACAACTACGCCACGTCTGCGTTAAAATATGATAAATAACTAATGACTTTTATTATTTGGAAGTAATTTTCTTTAAATCTATAGACGCTTTAGTTTCTGAACTATTACCATTCGTATACAAGAACATTCATCGTTCGCAATACATTCCCAATTACAAAGCTTATATGAATAAATATCTATGATGGGAAGTACTCACTTACCAGATTTACTCCATCAATTTCTCGGTACAAAATGTATATACATATCAGTTTTCTATAACTAGTGTGGACTGTATAGCTAGTGTTACGTTAAACATCATAAAAATATTATATATATAATACATAACATTTAGGCATAGTTCAAGAATGATACTGATACGTAATATCTACAGTACCATGTAGAATTGCAAAATATTTCCATGACACTATTTCACAACAAGTAAGTAAAAATATATACAATTGACTATTGTAGTATATATTATTATTAATATAGATTTTTTATAGTAATATATGATAGCACAAATATATATTTTACACCTACACATTGTTACTAATTTTGATCTTACAAAGCTTGGTTCATAAAAAGTTACAAATGTTAAGGTTTTGTTATATCGTCCGGAAGTTGAACCTGTACCATATTTAATCATAATAACGCCATTACGTCGTAATTAATTATTATACTATTTCCAATAAATATGTAAATATTTAGATAAGAAATATATTGCAGTGTACATCAAAAGGTAGTTTACAATGTTAACTAAACCTCAATGACCATTACTGATAAGACGATTATTGATGATAATCCCACATATATTAGTATGATAACGTTATCAATGTATGTGCGTATATATGTGCGTATATATGTGTATATATATATATATATATATATATATATATATATATATATATATATATATATATATATATATATATATATATATATATATATATATATATATATATATATATATATATATATATATATATATATATATATATATATATATATATATATATATATATAATATTCCAAAGAACAAGCATGAAATCGAACCAAAGTGAATCACGAGTTGATGATATCTGTACCAAAACCGATAGAGAACACCTACATTGTTTATTGTGAACAAAGCGTCCTTGGATATGAATCTTAATGCGGATATTTGGTCCTTTAACGGATATGGTTCTTAACTTTCTTACTCAATCAATACCCTTGATACTTGTCATTCTATGTTAATAATATTTACATATATGTATATCTGAATTAGATATACGTTTTGAAGTAGTTCTTGAGTATATGTGTACTCGGTAACATACAATTAGTAGATATTAATGATTTATGAGGATTTCAGCGATAATTAGTGCGTTATCAATCGTTTAGTGATTATTAGTGCCCCAGACTGTATGTCATTTACTTTATCTATATAAGTTTTACATATTTTATATATTACATATATTATGTATATGCATATCTTTGATTAATAATCGTTATTTGATAATGAATTGTAGTATATTTCTGGTATTTTTAGTAGAGACTCTTTTGGGTAAAGAACAATTTTGGATTTTACTACAATATTTAGATATTTTCATTTAAATACGTAATATATTGTAACCTACGGTTAAACAGTTCCCCTTAACAGAGGGAACTTACAAAATACTTACAAAATAAATCGTCCTGATAAATTCTGAAGGATTTTGTGGAATATATATTAAATTACTTTGCGTAAATCTTGCATATTTACATTATTTACAAAAAATAACAAATGTTTTACAAAGACATAATTTATATATGACCACTTAAAATCTTAAATGGACAACAGCTCTATGTTTTGCCCTACCTAAATATAGAAGCGAGCTACTGTACCAGATTTAAGAGAAAATGCGTTTTTAGTATTCGTATCAGCTACTTGAACTGCGACGTCCATTGTGACGAAATTCATACATAATCTTGCATAACTGAGGTACCATGTACCATGTAACCATGTTGAACATGTTGTATTGCGAAGACTCTAGGTTCTAATTGTACAAAAATTATATATATTTTCGTTATATTTTATTATCATCATCTCAGAGGACCGTCGTGGCGCAGAGTCGTAGCGTTTGCCTGTTAACGCAATGGTTTGTGGATTCGATTCCCACTCAGGGATGATGGATTTTTCCATTTACA
The DNA here is from genome assembly GCA_037178615.1 of Dione vanillae. NCBI lineage: Eukaryota > Metazoa > Arthropoda > Insecta > Lepidoptera > Nymphalidae > Dione > Dione vanillae. Next base: position 15,152 of record JAZFAU010000289.1, on the reverse strand, counting down.
TTTTCTTCGCCCTGGCAACTAGGCAAAGCGCTGTATTCAACTCACAATGCCTCAATAAGTCGGAAAGCAGGAAACGGAGTGTCTTAACACTAGGTTCTTATGGTTCCCGCGGTTTTCTCTACCTACCTATGTGCGGTATCTTTATACTTCATATCATAATATGCGCGAAGGTAAAGAAAATCGTCATCTCAAATTCGATTATCAAGGCTAGATATAGGTCTCTTCCCAATAGCACACAATTTCATTCAATTTCCAGCCAATTTTGTATATATAGAGATGGAGGAACCGCAGCGTTTGGCGCTCTGTTCTCTCTGACTACTTCGCTAGGGATAAAGCGTGAATATATTTATGTATGTATGTTTGTATGCAGAGATATAGTCAAGTCGATTAAGTTTAGTGCGTCCTATGTATACAAATTTACTTACACTTCCGTATTTTGCAGTCATGTCTAAACTTATTGGTCATAGTTTCTAACACGTTGTATTGTTTAAGTGTTAGATTAGTTACACCTTTTTTTACTAAATACGTAATGCTAACTTTTTACTTACATATTACATACATAGGTTTACATTAACGATCGGTTTTTAGGTAGCGGGATTCGAACACGCACCTCTTGGATACTGTTGCGGCATTTTGCTACTATAAATCCTTAAGCGCTATAACCACTAAGCTATATTTTCTAAAACCTCAAAAAGTAACTTAATATTTATCAAAAGCTTTCAAAACCATATATATGCCTTAGTTATCTAAAATCTGAACTGCACGTACAGACAGTAACAACGCACTTCCGGTCCCGCCGTCCCCTACATCCGTTTTCTAGATAACTGTACTGTATTTTGTTTTAACTTTTTTACACTGTGTTGACATTGTTGCTATAAAAATAACAGGCTTTATACAGCTGTGAGATAGGTTTTATAAAAAAATTTGAGATATATACGACATCATATTATATATGTCAAAAATTATTAAACTGATTACAGTAAAATCTACAATTTCTAGGTGAAAGTAAGTCTCAATATATATATATATATATATATATATATATATATATATATATATATATATATATATATATATATATATATATATATATATATAATATATATATATATATATATATATATATATATATATATATATATATATATATATATATATATATATATATATATATATATATATATATATATATATATATATTAACCTAGATTAAATAAATTGTTATTTCTAGGCATAGAATAATAAATAACATTAGGTAACTGTTACCTAATGCCGATGTACCCTTACCTGTACCTGACTTCCGTGTATCGTAACTAAATTGGATTACTTATTCATTACATATACAATGAATTATTGTGTTATATACAAATTTGATTTTAAGAAAAAAATAATGATTGTTAAATCATTTGCTAAACGTAATATAATGATTATAATTGATTTTTAATTAAATTTTTCATATATATTTTTTTAATTTTTTTATGTCAGGCAGAGGGAACTATAGAAACTTAGTGTTAAGACACTCCGTTGCTTAATCCCAGCACCCTCCGTGCTTGTTTTCCGCCTTTTTCGAGGTGCCACTGCGTGTTGTGAGGCGGAACTCAACGCTGCGCTTTGCCTAGTTTCCAGAGCGAAGAAAATGGAAAGAGAATAACCTATCTTCCCAGAATGGGAATCGAACCCACAAACCGTCGCGTTTACAGGTAGACGCTACGCCTCCGCGCCACGACTGTTCTTAATTGTTCATTATTATTTGTATAATAAGACTTTTAGAAGCGCTGTTGAGTAGTGACAATTAAGCTTCCAAGCGGAAGCTTGGAGCTTAAGTACTTTAACACTTTATTTTTTTCTATATTCTATATAGACTTTTACGAGGGAAAAAAATGGTAGCAAATTCTAATCTCAGTTGGTCTTTAGTAAAAAGCACCATGTATAAGTGTATTTTTTATGTAAATTTTTCATAAACCATTCAAGGTGCTCTATTCACTTCATTTTGAACAGGCTTTGTTACTGAAAACTGAAACTAAACTGAATCAAAAGATTTATCTTTTAATATGTCTATATACAAAGTGCAGATGTATAATATTTAAATATATATAATTACTTCTAACATTTATAACTCTTTATCATTAATAATATAATACAAAATTTACTAAAGAAAGATTACGTGACTATATATAGGTATATATTTGATAAAAGCGAGTATCAAAACGACGTGTCGCGTCAAATTTTGTATATCCTGTTGCAGATATTTAGATTTTACAATGTTACGCGCTGATGAGTTTCCCTCGGTACACTACCGGACAATTAAAAGGGTACATAATTAATATTGGACTGACCCTTCCAAGCTTTTAAAGAAAACTATATTAAAAAAATCATGTAATTGTTAACTTCAATTCCAATTTTTTTGTGTCACTTGTTATTTTTTATGTTCATTTTAATATAGGTACTAATTATTGTTAATTAATACAACAAACACCAATATATTGTAGTCAACTGCTAATAGCAGCTGTCTCATTACTAGAATGGATACTAGATTTACGAACTTTTCAAGATTTATCGTTTTAGTCACGCGAATGTTATACTAGAAATTCGATCTTTTTACATACGTACACTTTTTATATATTTGAATATGAAGAGAGGACATTATATAAAACGCAAGGCCGTATTCAACGGCAGCGTCGCACTATAAGTATGATGGTCGCAAGCTCAATTCCCAGTTGAAGGAATTAATTATTTTAAATATATACTGAATCTACCCGTAATCGCACTGCGACCGCGAGACACTTCTGTATGAGCTAATTTTAATTGAAGTGCTTTAATAGCATTAATATAGAGACATTGCACAAGGTTAACTATTGTTACTATATATCATTTTTCATATATTCTAAGAAATCATAGTATCTTGTATTTTATAAGGCTATGTGTTGTATTCAATGAGATTATTTTTATAATCTATTATATATATATATATATATATATATATATATATATATATATATATAGATATATATATATATATATATATATATATATATATATATATATATATTTATATATATATATATATATATATATATATATATATATATATATATATATATATATATATATATATATATATATATATATATATATATATATATATATATATATATATATATATATATATATATATATATATATATATATATATATATAAATATATATATATATATATATATATACATACATACATACATACATACATAGCTTCACGCTCTATCCCTAGCGGGGTAGTCAGAGAGAACGGAGCGCCAAACGCTGCGGTCCCTGCATACCTCTTTCGCCTCGTCCACTGTCATTAACCTCTTCATGCATGCTCTCCGGGGAGTCCTCATGCTTTTTACGTGACCTTCCTCCAGTATCTTCGATACTGTGTTTTCGAAAGTCAACCGAGGTCTCCCCTTACCTCTCTTACCACTCACTTTTCCATCATATATCTTTTTTACCATTCTTTCGTCACTCATTCTTTCGACGTGCCCAAACCATCTGAGCACGTTCTTCTTCATTCTTACTGTGACATCCTCGCTGGTACCTACCATCCTGTGTACCTCTTCGTTGCGGATTCGGTCAGCTAAGCTGACTCCGCATATCCTTCGAAGAGATCGCATCTCCACAGCATTCATCTTTCTTTCATTCTTCTTCTGTAATACCCACGTTTCACTGCCATATAACAGCGTCGGAACCAAAACTGCATTGTGTACGGCCAAACGTGCAGCGACGCTGACGTTCTGCCGTCTCAACAACGCAGCTAAGGCACCGCTCGTTCTGTTACCGGCAGCAACACGTCTTTCCACATCCATTTCGTATCTACCATCTCTACTTAACATACTTCCCAAGTATACTACTTCGTTCACTTGTTCCAATAATTTTCCATTCACGAAAATCTTGCATTCCGTCCTTTCTCGTCTCTTTCAAATACCAGAACCTTTGTCTTACTTGCACTCAGGTTAGACCATTAGTTTCACACCCGTCTTTCAGAATGGTGACCAATGCCTGCAACTCGCTTTCTGATGATGCAATAAGCACTGCATCATCTGCGTACAGCAAGCAATTTACCTTCAAGTCACCCACTTTTACACCCATATCACTTTCTTTCAGTCCTTGGAGACAGCTATTCAAATACAAATTGAACAACCAAGCCGACATGGCACAACCCTGTTTGACACCCGATTGGATGCCAAACCGAGGCGATATGTCGGCTCCTACTCGCACACAGGCTGAGTGATCTCTATAAAGAGATTTTACAGCCTGCAGCAAGGGTCCGTTCACATTGTACCGGGGTAGTATCTCCCACAACTTCTTTCTCACAACCCTGTCAAACGCCTTCTCCAAGTCCACAAAAGCACAGAAAACCTTTTGGTTTACAGCCAAAAACTTCTCTGTGATCATACGGATGGAAAAGATCTGATCCATGCATCCTCTTCCAGGTCTAAAACCTCCTTGGGCCTCCCACAGTAGCCTTTCGGATCTGTCTTGCATTCTTCTCGCTAAAATTTTTGCATATACTTTACCACCTAAGCTATCAAACTGATTGCCCTATAGCTTGCACAGTCTATCTGTGAACCTTTGCCTTTATACAAAGGCACGATGACTGCACCTTGCCAATCATCTGGGACCTCCCCCGATTTCCAGCATAAATTGCACAGAACCAGAATAAGTCCAAGATGCGAGGTCCACCATATTTGATCATCTCGGCAGTAACTCCATCCGCTCCCGCTGACTTACCACATTTCAAGCTTCTTATTGCACTCTCAACTTCTTTTATACTGATTTCGCCATCTGCTACATCAAGACTCAGCTTGTCGCTGTCACTTGAGGCAGAAGCGTCATCACATTCATACATCTCCTTGTAGAATTCCGCCCATCGCTGCAAAACGTGTGATCTGCTTGTAAGTATCTCACCGTCCTTCGAAAGCACCCCTTTCATTTTAAAGGTTGACGAACAACTCCGTGAATCACTAACTTCTCGCCAGAAAAGCTTCGTATTATCCCGGAAGTTGCTCGTCAACCTTTCATCTCTTTTACTCTCGGTTCTTTCACGCTTCATCTTTATCAGTGCTTTCGTTTGGTGCTTTTGCAGCTTATACTCTTTCTTTTTAATCTCTCTCATACTTTTATTCTTACTCGAGGCTTTATAATCCTGCCATGCCTTCTTCTTTCTTTCTACAGCATCTTTCACTTCATCATCCCACCATTCGTCACGCTTTTTACTAAAGCCTCTTTTCCTTGTACCACATACCTCTGTCGCCAGCTTCCACCATGCAGCTCCTAAGGTTCTGCCAGCATACTTCAACACTTTCATTTCCTATTTCACAACTGTCAAGCTTTTCGGAAACCCTTTCTATATATTCCTCTCTGATCGGTGGATCTTGAAGCTTCCAGCTTCTTATGCGATAATTCGATTCCAAGTATGAACACCTCGTGCGGTTTACGCCATCCTACGAACAAACCCCTAAATCTAGCAATTACTAGATAGTGGTCCGTTCCCAAGTCGGCACCCCTAAACACACGTGTGTCCATCACTTGTTTTCGAATCCGCTGATCCACTAGGAATAAGTCAATCATACTTTTCTCTCCCATGCGCTCCCACGTATACATGTGGAGGACGGAGCTACAAATGTAATATATATATATATATATATATATATATATATATATATATATATATATATATATATATATATATATATATATATATATATAGTATATATATATATATATATATATATATATATATATATATATATATATATATATATATATATATATATATATATATACATTTGTAGCATTTGTATATATATATATATATATATATATATATATATTATATATATATATATATCTATATATATATATATATATATATATATATATATATATATATATATATATATATATATATATTATATATATATTATAATATATATATATATATAAGTTTTTTTAAGGACAGTCGTGGCGCAGAGGCGTAGCGTCTGCATGTAAACTGACGGGTTGGGGGTTTTCAATCCCCACTCGATTCCAATGGATTATTTAATTTCCTATTTTTTCCCATCCGGCAACTAGGAAAGCGCCTCGAAGACCAGGGAGAGGAACGGAGTTTTTTATCAATGTTTTTCGGTCAGTTCCTGGGGTTTTCCCTTTGCCTAAACCTACTATATGCGGGATAAGCGGAAACAAAATATCTTTTTATAATTTTTTTATTAAAAATTTTCGGGTTGAAAAACAACTGAAATTTCTAAATTGCAATTATAAGTTAATGAGATATTTTTATCATTAATGAAAAACATGCACCCCCACACAGCGGGGACGGAAAAAAGCAGGTTTAAAAGAAACCGGAGTGTCTTAACACTAGGTTCCCACGGCCCCTGCGTTCCCTGTGCCTACCCTGCCATGTGCAGGATAAAAGTGAAGTTAAAAAAACGGACCCTCAATCGTGCCGATCGTTTTTTTTAAGTGTAGCTGGGGAAATTTGGGATTAGGCTTTTTGAAATATTTTTATTAAATTTTAAATTTTTTATTTGAATTTGAATAATTTATTTTTTTACTCATTCTGAATAATATTTACTTAAAAAAAACATAAGAAATACTATTAAAATTTTTAAATTTTTTAATATTTTTACCTGTTCTTTAAATTTTTTTTTCTACCCTCAGTGTAAGTAACAATTAAGAATCCCCCCAAAAAAAAAGAATCTTTTAAAAAACATATTAGTAACCAATATTTTCTATTTTTGGAAACTAGACTGATTAAACATAAAAATTTTTAGAAACACAGGGGGTTTAAAGTTTTTAAATAAAACATTATTTTGAACATTAAAACACGCGTCGATAATTCAAGAGTATTGGGACAGAGATTCTACGAAATTGCATTAAATGACAAATTCCCCAAAATATTTAGAGCATTCCCCTTTCCCTAATACGGACCATTGTTTTAACAACAGCTCCCTTTTTCATTGATTTTATATTCTTTATCACGACTACCTTTTTTTAAACAAGAGATTTCTACATACAAAAAATTAACTGGGAAAATTTCTCTATATTTTTTTGCTTTTATTACTATTATAACTTTTCCCTAAACGAGAATTGAACTTAAGTCTCTATAGATGTAATAAAAAATGTCTCAATTATGCATAGACGATGTTAAAAATCTTTTTTTTATTTGAATGCTAAAAATCGATGGGCACTTAGTCATGACATTTGATGCTTTTGCTATCTTTTATAAAAGCAACATTGACGAGCGGACGATTTAGAAAGTGATAACTTGAAAATTTATTGATGGACTGAATTTTTAAAAAAACGGCAATTTTTTAAATTATTTAAAGTTTTGGGTTTCTTTGTATTCTCAATTAAAAATTTGGGTTTAAAAAGGTAAGCGAGCTTATGAGATCTTATATTGCATTAAATTTTCTATTCCCCTTTAATTTATATGGTTCCAAATTTATATAGTTATTTAGCTTTGTTTTTTAAAAAATATTTTGGTGATATATTGTATAAGATTCTTCACAATATTTATACATTAAAATTACTCCACTGCTTTCTGCCCCTAACAAACCCAAGACGTTTTTCCCAACCCACAATCATCGAAATTCTTTTTATATATAAATATTTTATATATTTTTATTCTAGATTCGCCAAAAGAATTTAACAATACGTTCATATATTATCATTGAAATGCCCTTTTAAATTTAGGGTTAGACTGTCAATGTGACTTATATATCTAAAAAAACGGTGATTTGTTACTACTAAATAAACCGATTTATTGCAAAAACACTGTCCAACCCTAAAGCTTTTTAACATTTAATATATATACATATATATATATATAATATAATATATTTTTTTTTATATTATATATATTTTAATATATATAATATATAATATATAATATTTAATATTTTAAATATATAAAATATAATTATATAATATAATATATATATATATATATAATATATATATATATATATACATTTAATATATATATTATATATATATATAATAAAATATATATATTTATAATATTTTAAAATTATATATATAAATATATATATATATATATTTATAAAATATATATATTAAATATATATTAAAATTTATATAAATATAATATATATTTTTATTTTATATATATATATATATAAAATTAATATATATATATATAATATAATATATATATATATATTTTATATATATATATATATATATAATCGAAGTGAAATTCTTAAAGGGGCATCTAATTTTCCCCTCATTTGCACTAACTAACCAAAAGCCAAAAAGGGTACAATTTCTTATTTTTTTTTTTTAAATGTTTATTTAAACATTTACTTTTTTGTTTTTACGTCAGAAAAAATATAAATAAATATATATTTTATACATAAAAAAATAAAAGGATAAAACATATAAATAGTGATGGGCATAAAACTATTGCTTATCTAAAAAAATGATGCTCTACGTGACTAACACAAGGGGAGAAGTGGGGGAACCGCCAAGAAGGAAGCATATCATAAGGTCAATGGAAAGGGTTTGTTGATAAAAACATAATAAATCAAATTCAATATATTTTAACTTATGTTATTTTTGATTTTAATACTGATTTTTTTAAACGAATTATAATAAAAAAATATTTTATATTATATAAAGGGCGTTATTTAAAAATTATTAAAAATAAGTTTAGGGGTTATACATATTTAGTCATTTTTAAAACGACATATAGTACCTCGTAAACAGATTTCAAGATCTCAAATAGGGATAAAGAGGTAGAAAAGTACCAACCACACATAAAATATATATATATTTAATATATATTATAAAATATATATATTTTAAAATTTATAATATAATAATATTATATATATTAAAATATAAAATATAGATTTAATTTTATATAATATATAATATATATATTTTATATATATAATTATATTTTATATGTATATATGTATATTTTGTATATATGTATATTTTATATATATATATATATATATATATATATATATATATAAAAATTATTTTTATATAAAATTTATATATATATATATAATATATATATATTTTAAAATATATTATATATTTTTAAAATATATATATATATATATATATATATTTCCTATATAAACTTGATTTTTAAAAAACCCCCAAATTTTTATTTCCAGCGTCACCACCCAGGTATATCGCAATCTTCGTGCAGCGATGGCTGGGACTTAGCGTGGGCTCGTCCGAGAGGGGCGAAGAAGCACAGGGGTCACCACACGACCATTCGAAGAATTTGATCATTCGGATTTATATAGTAATATTGTAAGTTTTAAAACTTCATGATTGTAGGTTCGTTTTCCCGTTTGGGATATTCTACAATTCTCGGAAAGCGGAAAGCTTCCTACTAGGGTGCGGTTTACAGAAAAAAGAAAGACTGAAAAGTTTTAGCTTTAATGTTTTGTACGTATAAACAAAAAATATATTTTTTTGGTTTAAAAACAAAATAAAAAAACATTTATTCATGTAATTACTGTATGATACTTATATACCTACCTTACGCACGTCAATTTTAGGGTTTTCATCAGCAAGCAAAATTAAAATATATATATAAAATATATATATATATAATATATAAAATATATATATATATTTTATTTTTATTTTATATTTTAATATAAAATATAATATTTATAAAATATATTATAAAATATATTTTATATATATAAAATATATATAATTTTATATTTTTATAAAAATATATATATATATATTATATATATTATAAAATATAAAATATAAAATATTTTAATTTTTATAATATAAATATATATAAAATATATATATAATATAATTTTATAATATATATTTTTATATACATACATAAAAACATATAACCTAAAAACCCAACTGACAGACCTGTCAGAGCCGCCGCCAGGGGTCGCGCCTCTGTCGCACTCCGCCGCGCGCCACAAGAGGGGGTGCGGGCCCCGTTTGTACCACGGCGCGCCGCGAGGGAAAAAAAACGCACACAGTTTGTTTTTTTATTTATAATTAAATAAGATTTCTGTTAATTTTAAAAATTTAGAAAAATTTAAATTTTTTTTCCAAAAATTTAAAGCCTTTTAGAAAGATTTCTTAAAAAAATATTAAAAAAAAATAATTTTTTTTTTTTCTTTTTAAAATTAAAACTCTCAGTATAAATTTTTAAACTTACTTTAAAAAAGTAAAAAACAAAAATTTTTAATTTCAATTTATATTAAAAATCATATTAAAAGAAATATATTATAATTTAAATAACATTATGATATAATAGTTTCAAAATAATTTCCAGATTGGGCCCCTTCAGCCTTGCCGATAACTCCCCAGTTGAACGAAGAAATGATACGAACACTACTCCTGAAGTCATTCATAAAGTCCCCAGAAGTCCCTTCTGGGATGTAATAAAATAAAACTTTAAAAAAATTTAAACCCAAATTTTATTTTTCTAGAATATGTTACATAACAAATCAAAATCGAGGGGCCCTCGTGGCACAGAGAAACCCGTTTCTGCGTGAGACGGGGACGGTTTGTGGGTTTGATTCCCACTCGGGGAGTGTGGTACTTTCATTTCTATTTACGTCCGTTTTTGGGATCTAAGGGAAAGCGCGGCGTTGATTTTCCCCCCCGCTGTTTCAAAAAAAAACCGCAAAATGGCGGAAAGCGGGGAACACTCCGTTTCCTGCTTTTCCCCTTTTATTTCCTTTCTTTTAAAATTTAAAAATTTGTCTTATGGTTCTCTCTGCCTACCCCGCTATATACGGGGTTTAAAAATGAAGGGAAAATAATAAACTCTACAAAGTTTAGCTTTGTTTTATAACAGTATTTTCTATACTATTTAACATAAGATTGATTTAAAACATATTTATTCCCATTACAGAATCATTCTCTTCATCGAGTACGAAGATCATATGATTAACAAAGAACCCGCACCAAATCACGAGGGAGCTGCAAAAGTTCCGAGAATAGCGATGCAAAATTAAAGTCGTCTTCCTTACCTCCTGGACTTGCACTGAGCCAATTTGGGGCAATCACCAAAACTAAGCATACCTGAAAACACACCACGGGCTTCGATAAAAAGAAGCAAATCAAGTACTCAGGAACGGGCCCCCTACGTGAGTCTTCGCCCAAAGGTTTAACGAAGTCCAGGAGGGAAGCATCGTGACAAAAAAAAGGCCGACGAATCTTGCCACGAAAAGAAATCAAAATCGGAGAAAAACTCGAGAACGAAGTCATACGATCTTCCAAGAAAAAGGAATCGTTTTTTTAGTAGACTGCTGTTGAGGAAGAGCGGGAAAAAAATCAAAGAAGGACCAGACAGACGATGGACAACAGGAAGTGAAGAAAAAGAAAAAAATGACAAAACTCAGTACAAAACCTTTTATTCTGAGAAAAAATTTTTACTTTGAAAAGGGCCAAAATTATAAATCGTCTTACAAAAATCCGGTCAGAAGGTTTTTTCAAATCAAATGCACAAACGGTAGATAATAAAGGAGCTTATATTCCGATGGCGCGTATAAAAACGTTTTCAGCGCAGCCAAATTTTCCGGGGCCGAAATAAAATTGCTGATCTCAAAATCGCGGAAGAAAATGACAAAATGCTTAATCAGGAGATAAAAAGTCGGGTTCAGTAGACGCGAGGAGTTCAATGTAAAGCGTTTTATCTAAAGAAAATATTGAGGACAAGCGGGGAATCTTTCAATTTTTCATCACGACAAGTCAAAGAGGCCAGCCTCTATCCAGAATTTATGGATCCGTTTCGTCTAAGTCTTTTATAATTTTGAGGGGATGAACCAGACAGTTCAGAAATACCTCTTTTAAAATTCACAAAGAAGGATGCGAAGATTAGTTGTAACACGAGGAATGGGAATTAAGATTTTAAGTAATGACTTCGTATTCCACAGCGGCAGTATGCCCAAAAACTTTCCGTATTTCAATCCAGGATTGGCATCATCTCCAAACAAAATTATGGCACACAATTTAGAAAATATGAAAATATGAGTAGATCCTCTGAAGCACCAGATTTTCCCAGAGAAAGAAATTCTACAAAGCGTGAAACGTTTCATCATGTTGCTAGAACTGAGGAGTCGTATGTTACTTCAGGGTTGAGGTCTTTGGGGGAAGAATATGTTGAAACACGAAAAAGTATTGGCAAATCGCACAGTTTCCGATATGCTTCAGAATCACCATCTATTGCCTCACAAGATAACCAAATGCCTAGCTTGCCAGCCATTGTGGGGATCTCTGAACCCCTGCTAGAAAAATTTTGGGGGGTTAACTACAGACGTAAAGTCAGTGAAAGACACGATTAACAAAAAGGGATCAGCTCGAAATCATAACGTTCTTCAAGCTACTGAGGATTCCTATGCAGTTTTTCCCAGTACAGGCACTGATATAGTTATCTGACAGCTTAAAAAAATGATATGAAGGGTGATCGTAAACTTTTTGCTAACAATGTTCACAAAAAAAATGGATAACAAGCGAACAGCGATATTTCTCAAATAGAGGCCCAAAAACGATGATATTTTAGCTCACCTAAACCTATTATATCCCCAATACTCAAATCGAATTCTTTAGACAGTGTTAAAAGCAGTCCAAAAACCTACGGATGATAGAAGAACGACAGAAATGATGAAGAAAACTATTTCATGGAAAGTGGCTTAGGACAGACTAAGATACAAAAAAATAAAATTGATATGGATAATTTTATATCTGTTACTCATATTAATAAAGATATAACTTTAAGTGTTCTAAAACAACAGAAAATCCAAAATTAAGCAAAAGGGGATGAAAAAGTTCAAAAATCCGGCACCAAAAAGCCGACTGTACCCCAATTTCTACATATACAATTAAAAAAAGTTTATACAAAGCCAGTTTTCCAAAGTAGTACTAACAGCAAACGTGACACCTAAAAAAATGGACAGTCCACAAGCTGAAAAGGAAAAGATATTGAAAATTTTCCCTTTTAACAGAGACTAAAAACAAATGTTCCCGACAAGGAAGGAAACCTTTAAAAAACGTGAAAGTGTGGAAAGTTTAGATGAAAAAAACATTGACTTCATCTAAGCATCTAATTTTGGAAACGTTACTCCTCAAAGTCCATCTACCCCAAAAAATTTTTCAAAAAGAAATCCACAAGTTTTGATTCCAACGAACGCGTGGAAAAAAACAAGAACCAGCTCAGTGAGTACTGAAGGAAGCACAGAGAAAATAGACGACAACATATCAATAGGTCAAAAATCACATTCTAGCTTTGGAAGCAAAAGTTCTATTCAGAGTACCGACAGCAATGAAAATAAAAAATCTGACAGAGATGAGACGGTTATATTTCGTAAAAAACCTATAAATTTGGGGGAAAATTCCGAGATAGTAGGGAAAAAAGACGATGAAACCCGAACTAATGAAGGTCTTTGCACGTCGCTCTTTAAAATTAAAAGATTCTGAAGCTGACCATATCGCTCAAGAAATAGCAGAGGCCACTAAAAAGGAAGAGAATGCTGCTAAAACAAAAATACTCAAAATGAGTTTAACGCATCCTAAAAACACGAGACAGTGATAAAGAATGAAGAAAATAAAGAGCAAGACCCTGGAAACAAACATGTGGATATCGCGGCAGAGTCAGCCAATTTGGGGAAAATACCAACGAATGTCAGCATTAATAGTTGGGCATCTAAACGTGATAGTGCTCCCGTATTTAGAAACGAAAAACAAATATAAAAAGAAGGTTTTGGACTCTACTCCCGAAAAGAGATTGAGAAACCGAACATTCCCAACTCATCCAATGATCGTGAAGATTCAAAAGCTTAACTAAAAATGACGCAATGGCATTCAAAGCTGATACTCCACTAAAAGACCCTGGCAAAAGAAAGATGATACAGAGAAGCGAGATAGTACTGTGATAGAAAAGGACGGGGATAGTGAGAAATGCGAAAGGGGGGAAAGAGAAGGAAGAACCGATGGATCTCCACAGTTTAAGGGCATTTTACAAATGAGAGCGGAAGGGAGAGACGAGCAAAGGGAATGACCAAATAAAAAACGGTGCTAAGAAGGCCTTGGTAATAAACGTTATATAGAGTAACTGAATCTAAGGTTCAAAATGTTGAAGTTAAACTGACTTTAGCACTTAATTTTATTAATTTTTGTTTAAATCTCGACATCAATCAAAAAACACTTTCGTTTAAATTAAACATGATTTATGCAAAATTCGGGTTATAGTTGTAATTTAACTTTTAATTTAAACCGTTTACATAAAATCAATATAAATATATTTTTTTTAAATTTTTAAAAATTTTATTTTTAATTTTTTTCGGCTGTATAATGTTAATACATTCAAAGATAACATATACATAAAAAAAACGAGATTTAATCGAGAATCATACAACTCGAAATTCGAGTGAAAAAATAAAAATTTATTCACCGTTTTTTAGTAAGGCCGTTAAATTATTTTAAAATTTTTGACTGTTTTAATTCTGACGTTGGAATTGCGAGAATTATAGATTCTTATACTTAAAATTAAAAATATAAGTAATATAAATAGATTAGATTATGCCAAAAAAGTTTTTTTTCAGATTGCATTTAACCATTATAACGTTACACTTCATGTAAATTCATTCTAACTATAGTAATAGTTTCTTGAAAGCCATAGATACGGATGAACAAAAATTTGGCATATAATTATTAAAATTTTAAACGTAAGATTTTATTTATTGTTTAGGGACTTCGTTTAGTTTAAATTAAGAGTTTTTAATAACAAAATACTTTTTAATAAAATTTGAAATTGAAATTTTATATAGGGGGCCCACAAGGTAATGTACTTGGACCATAATTGTTTGCATATGACGTATAATTTGTTTTTATATTAAAACTCAATATCTATGGTTTAAGCGTTTATTTCTATATAAAAAAAAATATATTTTGGTAAATGAGCAGATACCTTTGTATACAGTACGCGTATTCATGTATTGTAAGTTTTCGAATGTTAATTTCAAAAGTATAGAAGGCGTAGATAGGTATATTTTATTAAATACTATGTATTACATTTCTGAACCGTGAAATACAAATTTTATTTTCCCATAGTTTTCCTGTAGTTTTTTAAAATACCC
>JAZFAU010000288.1:40000-340289 GCA_037178615.1 Dione vanillae | reverse complement strand
AAAAATTTTATTTTCTTAAAAAAAATTTCCATTCGAAAACCGACTTATTTTTAAAATCAAGCAACGCAACAACCTGTGGGCCATCTTAATTTTAAACCTTTCCCTGAAAACGCAACCCCCAGGGTTAGTGAAAACGCTTTTACACTTGTACACTTGTACACTTCGTTTAAACCCCTCCAAAAAAAAATTTTAATTTTTTTTTTCTTTTAATTGCCAAAAACAGCCTGTGGTTTCTGTGGCCTTTCAATTCCCCCAAGATGAAACGAACCAAAAGCTGTCTACACGAGATGCTGCATTTAAAAAAATTCCCCAATTTTAAAAAAACACAAAAAAAAATATAAAATGTTAATGCGCAGGGTTGAAACCCCCGCCTTATGGGAAAACCGGGGGTTTTAATTTTTATATATTTTTTTAACTTGGGTTTTTTCCCTTTTTGTGTTAAACTTTAAAAATCTAAAACTAAAATCACCCGATATAAATTTTCTAATTTCCCTAAAATATACCCCCCGCTATAAACGACTTAAATTAAAGCTGCAAATTTAAATGTAAAATTTAATTTTTTGATTTGGGAACCACTGTTTTTGGACCCCATAGCGCATCAACCAGGCCCTCCCCTGTTTTAAAATTTGGTAATTTTTATAGGAAATTCCCAAACAACACTCATTGAACTCACTTCATGGGGGGTGAGATTTTTTAAAAAAATTAAAAAAATCAGGAATTTAAATTAAGTTCTGATAAATCTAAAATTTTTAGGGTTTATTTCCTCGGAAAATTTACGTTTTTTTCTAACTCAATCCTAAAGCTGGGGTTGATTTCCGCTATTAATTTCCCTAACGGGGGCTAAAAACCATTCAAATTTATGATCTCTCTTTCCCTCTCTTCATTTTTTATCCACTATAAAACTTAAAAAAAAGATAAAGGAAAGCCCAAAAATTTGTATTAAAAGATTTTTAAAACAAAAAAATACACGAAATTGTCGTTTTCGGGATAAAATATCGTTACCAAAAATCAAAAAAAATTTATTTTTAGAACTTACTCCCGAGGAAACAAAATTTCCCCAGAACTGTTCTAATTTTCGAATTGTTTTCTGGATCATTTTGTATGTTGGTTATAATTGAACTTTTGTTTAATTTTAATCCTTGTTAAAGTATAACACTTCATAGATTTTAAATCTGTGTGGGGCTTGTCATTTGTTAAAAATCTTTTTTTTCGGGAAATGGGTTTTTGGGGATAAAAACTTTAAATTTTAAAAAAATGCCGTTACTTTTTTATATTAGAAATACAACCATTGCTTTAAAATTTTTCCCCCCGTTTAAAACCCTTAAGAAATTCTATAAGAAAATTTTTTTTTATCTTTATTCTTAAATTTTTTTTGAAAAGGATACACCGTTTTATTCATAAAAATAATTCTAAAAAAAATTTTAAGTAAAAAATATTTCTCGAAAAAAAATATAAAATTTTTTCAAAATTTTCAGCGGATTTTTCCCCCAAACTATAAAATTTTCCTAAAGAGGGGCCCAAAATTCTTAGCGCGGGGCCCTATTTTGGTTATTAAAAAAAATACAACAAGTTTACATTTTTTTAAACCCTAAGTCTGTCTTTAAAAGGGTAACGGGGCCCGAACGCCCTCAATATTCAACCCCTCTTAATCGGCCCCGGTAGGGGGCGACCGCGGTGAACTATTGGGGTCCCCATTAACGTCTTTATAATCTTTGGTAACCTTGAATCTTGTGGGAACGTTTGTCAGAAGTTATAAGTACTTGTATTATTTTTTTTTTTTTTTGTGTAGAATTGGTGTTTTAGTTTATAATTTTAATTTTTCATATTTGTGTTTATTTTTTCATTATTTTTGGAAATTTATGGCATAGGTATTTCGTTAATATTTCAATTAAAATAGACCGCACGCAAGGGGCAACGTCTCCGTAAAGCGACAGTTACTGGGGTTCTCCCCAGTCGAGGAAGAGGGGTTTTTCATTTCCATTTTCTTCGCTCTGGTTCTAAGGAAGCGCGGGGTTGAGTTCCGCCACCACCCATGCCTCGAAAAAGGGGGAAAGTGGGCGAGTATCGGGCTAAGTACGGAGTGTCTTAACCCCAGGGTTCTATTTTTCCTCAGCTCCCCCTTCCACCCTGCCATGTCGGATAAAAACTGAACTAAAAAAAAAAAAAAATTTTTAAAATAGGAAAAAGATATATTTTTAATAAACCCCACTTTACAATTATTTTAAGTGCAAAAAATTTTAATATTAAATATTATTATATATCTATTTTATATATTTAAAAATATTATAGATATTTATGTATATATTTTTATTAAAGTAAATAATATATATATTAATATATATATTATATAAATAATATAATATATTAATAATATAATATTTTAAATATATATATATATATATAATATATATATATATATATATAAATAATATATATATATTTAATATATAATATAAAAAATTTAGATAAATATATATTATTATATAATATTTTAAATTTTAATATATTATATAAATAATAATAATATATAAATTATATATATATATATATCCTAACATATTAAAAAACAGATCAAGAAAAAATGTTTTTAAACTCATTTCTTTTAAATTTTTCCCCACGTTTTTAACGAGAAACTTTTCCTATCCCCTACAAAAAAACCTACGGCGCGTACTGATGCAGAATCCCCCTTTGCTTTTAAATGTGAACAAACTTTCGATCCTTGCTTTTTCTTCCCCCTTTATGAAAAAGAACGACTTTTTTTATAATGTTTTTTTGGGGATGAGAACTATAAATATATTTATTATATTAAATAAATATTATATTATTTATAAAATTATAAATATATAATTATATATTTAAAATTTTATAATAAAATAATATTTTTTTAAAATTATAATAAAAAATATTATATATAAAATTTAATTTATTATATAATATAATATAATAATATATTATTAAAATATTTTTTTTTCCCTTAGAAACATTAAGAATCTAGTGTCGTCTGTTTCCCTAAACCTATTTACATCCAAACGTCTTTAATTAAACAAAACCATTTTTCCAGCCGTTTTTTTTTATCAATTACACTTTATAGGATTTTCAATTAATTCCCTTTAACAAAAATTTGAATTTATTTTAAAAGGATCAAATACTTTTTTCGGCTTTTTGTAAAACGCCCAATTACATGAGAAGGTTTTTCTTTTTATGGGCCTTGGGGCATAAAAAGTTTAAAACTTTTCCTCGTGTTGCTTTTTACGCTTTTTATTTAAAATAAAAATATAATATATAATTATATATATATAAAATATATATATTATAGATAATATATATATATATATAAAAATTTTAAAAATATAATAAAATATATTAAATAAATTTTTTTATATATATATTAATATAATATTAATTTTTTATAATATATTAATAATAAAAATATATATATTATTATTATATAATTATATAAATATATATATTATTTTTATAATTATATGTAAATTTAAAATTATATAGATATATATATATATATATATAAAATATAAAATTTTTTCCCCTCACTAGGGAACTTTTTCTCTTTTAAAACTCCTTAGGAAAACGAAACTATACAGAACAAAACCCTTAGACTTTTTTTACGGAACGTCGCCGTCAAAAATCGTAAATTTTTTAAAAAAAAAAATAAAAGCTTTTTAAATTCGTTTTTTTTTTTTTTGTTGTTCTTATCTATAATTTCTAAAGTGTTTTGTTGTTCAAAACCCAAAAATAATTTTGGGGACATACGTTTTTTCTTTTAACATATCCCTCTTTGACAACAATTTTTTGTTTTTAACAACCCCTCTCTTGGGGTTTTTTAGAATATAAAATTATTAATCGTTAAAAAACAAAATTTTTTCCCACTATTTACTACAATATCCACCTTTCGTCAAAAATTTTTGCAGCCCTTCTAAAAACTATAAAAAAAGAAAAAGAAAAAAATTTCTAGAAACAATTAATTAAGAGCTCTTCAAGGAATCGACTTTTTCTACTTCGGTCTTTTTTTTTTTCTTCGTCGTTTAATTTCAGAAATATTTAGTAAAAATTTTTCCCTTTCCCATTAAAACTCCATTAGCTAAATTTTAAACATAGGTTTGGGTCGAAAGGGTTTCACTATATTTCAGATTCCGAGGGTCGTTGAGATTTCTTGGGGGGTTTTTTGATACTTAACGTAAATGTGATATTGGGGGAAAAAGTAAGCGAGGTGACCCATTTCTTCTTAATATGGTTTGCTCTGGGCGCGTCACCTTTCAAAAAGCAGTATTGCGTTCGATTTTCCCCTTGGTTTAAATTATTTTTTTCTACTTCGAGCTCGTTTTAAATATCAATTAACTCATTCCTTCGATTTATGGGTTTAAGGGCCCGCCCAAGGGCCAAAAATTTTTTCCAATAATAAATAAAATTTTTTTTTTCTCTTTTAGAACAAAATCCATCGTCCCTTACAAAAACTCTGGTCATACCAAAAAGACTGTCTGCTGATCTTCGCGTTTTTGTAGTTAAAATAATGCGTTTTTGGTAGTTTTGAAGGGTGCATTCAAAATTATAACTAGTATAAAAATCCAAATACAAAGTATCAAAAATTAAAAGTTACATACTAACCAAAAATATATACTCTATTTTTGGGTTCAACTAAATTTAAAAAAAAAAAAAACAAATTTCTTTTTTTCAAAAAAATGGAAAAATCGTTTTAAATTTGTAATCCCCTTTGAGTCCTAACAAAGGTAAAATTTAAAAACATAAAACGAAAACACGCAGGTAAAAATCAGGGTCAGGTATGCAAGGGCAAATTGCTAATTCCGGTTTAATTTTTTTTTGAATACTTAACACTAAATAATAACTTACTCGTTAAGTAAAGCCCAATACATTGTTTAGGAATATATGAATTAAAAAATATGTGGAATTAATAAAATTTAATGATAAAATTGAAAAATTGATATATAAAGCACAAGTGTTGATTTCCTTGACTACTTTGCTAAGAGGGGTATTCTCTTAAGCCTTATGTTTGATTGATGATTTAGAATTGCTTGCTTCAGTGTACTGGAATTATATAATAATTTGACATAGTGATATTGAAGAATAAAATCAATATTCTAATTTTTATCTATACTGTTTCTTCTTACTGTCCCATCCATCACAAACAAATCAATAAGTTTGTTTAAATATTTTTAAAGCTTCCATCCTCAATATAGAAGGATCGTACAAGACTCTATCCCGTCAGAGTATGAGAAATTCCGTGTTAAGAGGAATTCACAGTACTTTTGCCTTATCAAAAGGTTTTAAGTTTTTTCATATATAATTATCATTTTTGTCAAAGGTATGTTTTGAGTGTTTTCCCTTTCATCTTAGACCTCATGTCACCCTGTCTATGTTTGAGAAGATAATTTTCTTGTTAATTAACTCGCTGTTGAATGCCACATATAAT
Source organism: Dione vanillae (assembly GCA_037178615.1). Taxonomy (NCBI): domain Eukaryota; kingdom Metazoa; phylum Arthropoda; class Insecta; order Lepidoptera; family Nymphalidae; genus Dione; species Dione vanillae. Next base: position 334,843 of record JAZFAU010000288.1, on the reverse strand, counting down.
TGGGCCATCGGAACGCGTGTGAAGTGGCGCTTGCAGAGAACTTATTGTGCCAGTTTTTTTTATAATTAAAAAGCTTTAATTAAATCCCATATTATAAGCTTTTATTTTATCAAAACTTTTTAATGTCGGTTATTTTTTTCTTGGAATATCGTTATTATACAATATTGGTTAATTTCTGGAGCTATACTTATATTTAAAACGATTTAACACATTTTGCTCAAATTATCCTCCCAAATGGGAAAAATGAAAAAAAATTCTGTATCCTTAGTGAGGTTCGAACCCGCAGTTATCGTGTTCATATCCACAAATTTTACCATTATACCATGACATCTTTTAAAGTTAATTAAATTTCGGGAATATTTACTAATATTATAATTTAACACTTTAATTTAAATAAGTAAATATTTAATCATTACAACTTGAGGACCGTCGTAGCGCAAAGGTACAGCGTATGCCTGTAAGCGCGAAGGTTTGTGAGTTTGATTCCCATTCGGGGAAGATAGATTTTTCTATTTCCATTTTCTTTACTCTGAAAACTACGCAAAGCGCGGCGTTGAGTTCCGCCACTCAACACACAATGCCTCGAAAACGGCGGAATGCGGGGACGTAGAAAGCAGGGACTAAGCAACGGAGTGTTTTAAAACTAGGTTCGTATAGTTCCTGCGGTTCCCTCCGCCTACCCTGCCTTGTGTGGGATAAAGTGTGAAACTAGAAAAAAAATTACAAGGAACAGAATTGTATGCCGGACGGATAATGTCGCTTGCTTAAGAATTAAATTAAAATAATAAATTAAAAGAAACTTATTGCAGGCGGGAGAATTGAATGCTGGACTAGTAGTGAATTTAATAGCCTCTGCCTATAAACACAATGGTGGTATATGGATTCGATTCAAACTCGAGTTGAATGTATAATTTTAACTTTTTCGCTCTGACAACAAGGCAGAGTACGGCGTTGAGTTTCGCCACACACTAGGTTCCTACGGTCATTTCGCCTACCCTGACGTGAACCCATTTAGCGTGAAACTATCATCTAACACGACAAATATATACAAATACACATATGCATGTGGTGTAACACACACACACACACACAATTGGTTCCAAGCCTAGACAAAGAGAGTCACTTTGCAATAATAACATATTAGCCACGATGAATTTAGTTAGAACAATTAGTAAGCCGTAATTTAAATTTGCTATACAAATACGCTGGTGCCTAATTCGTGCTGTCTGATGAAGTATTTTACGCTCATTATATTGTTTAATATTGGTATATTCGGAGGAAATTATTGTTTAGTAATTGCGTTATTTCCCAGATTGGTAGGCCATAATAGCCTCAACTAAGGTAGGTTTATGTGTGAACACACACACACAAACCTACCTTAGTTGAGGCTAGTCAGGCCTACCAATCTGGGCAATAACGCAATTACTAAACACATACATATATGTTACATTTAGTGGAAGAAGGTCGAATGCAATATTTTACTGTTTTAAAATATTATGTAGACGGTTTGACTTTCTCTCAAAAAGAGGGTAGTTATAGGTGATGAAGACTATTAAAACGATTACTTAATATCAACCGGGGCTATTGCTGCAGGTAAAGGTAATTGAAGGGAACTACTCAGTGATATTCTTCTTAAGTGATTCATAGCATTTAATGTATTTACGCAGAATCTCTGTCCAATTATATACAAAACATATAGTTTACGTGTATTTCGAAGTATTTTAAGGCGTTAACCGTTGAAGTGCAGAGGCGTAAACGTCTGCCTGTGAACGCGACGGTATCTGGGTTTGATTCCCGCTCGAGGAAGATGGATTTTTCTATTTCCATTTTCTTCGCTCTGGCAACTAGGTGAAGCGCGGCGTTGAGTTACGCCACTCAACATGCAATGCCTCGAAAAAGGCGGAAAGCGGGAACGTAAAGAAGCAGGGACAAAGCAACGAAGTGTCTTAACACTAGGTTCTTATGGTTCCTGCGGTTCCCTCCGCCTACCCTGCCATGTGCGGGATAAAGCGTGAAGCTAAAAATAAAACTAGTAATAGTAGTAGTAGTAGTAGTATTTTTTAAAATACTTGAGCTATTTATGTTTCTTAAGTATATTAATGTAAAAATTATAATGTGAAATTAAAACAGCTAAATTGTTCTTATTGTTGGAAAAGATGTTAAAATCTAGATATTGAATTCAAAATTGTCATAATGAGATTAAAAGGAGAAAAATAGCAGAATCTAAAAAATATAGCGGGATAGACAGAAATAACTTAACGTAACTATGTATACTATATTTTTCACTCAATTATCAAGTCATTACGCCTTGAGTGGCAGAATTATAATTATACTCAACTAATTTATCTTTCTATCAAAAGATTTAGTACACACAAAAAATTCACAGCCTCAACTTGGAATCAAACCCATGACAGTCGCCGTTGATGTGTGGTTATGCAACTACCACTCATAAAGTAATCCGTTCAAAGTTTAATTCATTACAATGATAGTTTTGTAATAAAACTTTCTAAGGCTCAATTTTCTGGTGTTAGATGAGTTGTAAGATATAGATCGGACCCTGAAAAGGGTATACTGTCCATCACAAAGTTTCTTACGCCTTAGGGACAGGATCTAGACAGGAATAGATATTTTAGAAATGATATCAAAGAAAATTATGCACAGACATCGTGTAGTGACTAACGTGGGTTCGATTACCACTCATTGGAATTATTTATTTTGCTTTCCTTGCTCCAGTTATAAGAGAAAGCGCGGCGTTGAGCTCCGCCCTTTGTTATAAATTCTCTTACATTCAGTTCTTATATTTTTTTGTTACTTAATTGAAAAGCTACAATTTCATAAAGAGCTTTTTCTGGAATTTGCTTTGTACTCGCAATTTGATTAGAGCAATTTCTAGAAACTTGAGATTTTACTTCGTAGTGTAAATTAAAATATATTTTTGAGCTAGAAACTATTGTTCAGACAAATAGCAAATTTGAAACTTTTTATTACTAAATGTTGTATTCGTTGAATATATAAGTAAAATAGGTAAACTCTAATACTATTATATTACTTACTTTGACCAGTTTTAAATTAATAGATCTCTTCAACGTCGTAATTTTTTAAAAATTTCAATTTAATAGTCGTTTACTTAATTTAAAAAGTCATTTTGCAATAAAGTAACCTATTATTTGTTCCCATCCATCCACAAAATATATAAAACCTAAAAATAAATACAAAAGCCATTTCCTTATATCACAAAAAGGGGTTTCTATGGGCCCCTTATTATATTTAGAAACCAGAACTGTCATACACAAAAATATTCTGCGTGACCTTAAACGCTAACAATTTACAGCATCCCCAGTTAATTAAATGGGATAAGATTTATCTCCGGAACACACTCGGTGTCAGAACGCGGAGCACTATAATCCGCATTGAGGTCCATAATCGTCGCAGATTGTGACCTCTCCAGCGTTTGCTGTTCTCAGTTCCCATTGTAACACGTGAAAATCGTGTTTAAAATGGTTTTTGTCGTCGTGTTTAGAAACAATTTTATAATATATATCTTGAACTAGTAGATCTACTTATATGCTATTAAAATTGTTTTATCGTTTAGATTTTTGGAAGTCTAGTAATATGTAATATTTGCAAGATAACGTGAAATGATTTTTCACGTTTTTTATATTAAAATCGTCGTAGGATGGTGAATTGTGGCTGGTTTTTTGTACAAATTCTATTATGATTACTATGATTAATTTATATGATATTTTAACTATGTCTATATCATTAGTAAGATAAGTATAGAAGAAAATAAAATTGATATATAAAAATTAGTTCCATTAGTAGATAGAAGATTCTGTTCGTTAAAATGAATAAGCGTTAAAATAATATAAAATATATTTAATATTTTGTTACAAATATGGTCTATATTTGTGTTTATAGGAGAAAAGGGAATCTTTCTTAATTAATAATATTATTGGTCTTAATTAATCATTGGATTTTAATTAGTTATTTGATATAATATAGTATATACAACTTATACGATATATACAACTACAATTTCGTTGTCACACAGTCAGTATATTAATATCTCTATACATTATATATACGTACAAAGCTTCATGCTTTATCACTAGCGGGGTAGTCAGGGAGAACGTAGCGCCAAACGTTGCGATTTCTGCAAACCTCTTTCGCCTTGTCCACTGTCATTAGCCTCTTCATACATGCTCTCCGGGAAATCCCCACGCTTTTTACGTGACCTTACTCCAGTATCCTCGACACAGTGTTTTCGAAAACTAACCGAGGTGTCCCCTTACTACCCACGTTTGCTTATATCTTTATTTACGTCATCTACGTATAAATGTACCGTCACACAATGGAAACAAGCAAGCACCAGCGCGAGGTTTATTCTTTCACTAAAGAGTGGAAAGGCGTGCAAAGTTTCTCAGTTGGCTTAACTTAAGCGGGCAGACATTCCCAGCATCTTGTTGTTAGTTAGTAAACTTTGGTTACATTCCCTACTGATTCACGATGCCTCCGAAGGCAGTGCTTAAAGTTGGTTCATTGGCAAAGTTTTTGGGTGCCGTTGAATTTTTTAATTGTATCACCCAAATGCATAGAAATGATGTAACTTAAGTGATCTTTGCTGCAGAAAGTTTGTGGAGATTTAACTTCATTTTGTTTTTTGTTAGTGATATTTTTCATATTTCATATTTATATTCATACAATTATATATAAGTAATATTTATTTTTTTAAATTCTTTTTATATTCCTTGCTTTACTTTTCTTATGTACTTATATATGCATACAAATAACCTGTCAATACATAAGAGTTACAAGGAAATAATAAGCAATTACTCTTAAAAAAACGAATTATGACTGATATAAAATAATATTATAGTAAAGAAATTGAAATTCTCCAAATATTTAAGATGGTAAACTTTATAATTATAGAAAGTTTGATGTAAAACTAATTCTTTTTATAGAATGGATATCGAACTCACCTATAACGTTTTACGTTGCTACAGCACTACGATGATATTGAAAAAATCATCATATCCATATAGTAATAAGCTACTTAAGTAAACATTTCATAATATTATTGAGTTCCAAGACGAAACTGGTAAAGCAAACGCCCTCATCTTGGAACATCAAATTTTCTGCTGACGCCGACGATTGACAGCTAATTGAGCAATTTGCTTGTAAGACGAAGCACTTTTCAGAGTAAATTTAAATTTGAAGACTACTTTCTAAGGCTTCTTTATTCTGGATACCCTAATATATGTATGTAATTGAGGTAATTTAATATGGTTGTCTTAAACGTATGATAACCAAAAAAAATTTGATCATAATAAAGTAGCTTTTTGGCAAAGGTTTTTAAAGTATGGAATGTAGACCTAAAAAGTACCAAAGAGGAGACAAATTAATTATTATTCTTAGAGAATTTTTTATTTATTTTCATCATAAGAAATTTTATGTTGTTAAATATATTACTTTGTCATATCGTAGAGAATAAGATTTACTTAATAATTAAATGATAAAAGCGATATATATTTTTCTGGTCTAGGCCCTTATGATGCGGTCAATTGACCGTAATATCATGCTGTAACTTATAAACTTTTAAATATCTATCATGAATAATTTCATAACAATTCAGGATGTTGTCACATGTTTGTACTGGTAGAATTTACTGTTCCTTGGGAAACAAGTACTCCTGTAAGTCATAATCTTAAACTTAATTAGTACTTCGCACTTTATAATATACTGACCAATAGACTTAGAGTGAATTTATACGCAAGTAAACAACTGCTAAACAACCTGCTAACAAAACTACTAAAAGAACTCGGCCTGCCTATAAATATTACTTATCTAGAACATTATTACATATCTAAAACGTACTTCGAGGACGCCATAAGTCATTTCAAATTTACTTTAGTAGTGGAAAGAGCCCGCCGTGTGAAGGTAAGTGTTAATGCATTTTGTCGGGGCATCTTTAAACCTAAACTTGAATTGCAAGACCCAAGTGCTGCTCCGAGCTACTCCTCCTATAACACCTTGTGCCCATATCGTTACCCGTTTCTTCTTATATACTACAGATCTCTAAATATTTTTTTGTATTATTAGTGCTATTTGCATAATTAAATGTTCTAATCTTAAAAGACTTCCTCTCAAAAGTATATCCTTTTCCTTACTTTCATTCTCATCTATTTATTCATCTTGCTAATGAGTATCGAACCCATTACACCACGTTTTATTTAATTCAAAATATAGTTTACACATACATATATATGTATATTGTGACATTATTTTCGCAGGAACAAGATATTAAATCTCCCAACATTCCCATAAAACACTTAAATCGTTCACAAACCCCTCGAGGAATCGTATGACAATCTCGAGCAGTTATTGACGCCTATTTTCCGCGTTATAACTTAAACGATATCTTACGCTGTCGGCATTATTTTGTCCTATGTAGGTACAGATTATACAAATGTTGTATTGTATTGAATAAAGTTTCAATTTAATATATTTTTTATTTTTCTGTGAGTACGACATAGTTTTATTGCATATTAATCGAAGGAGAGTTAGTGAGATTTGAGAGAAGTGAAGTAATTAATCATTTTTTTATCTATATTTGAATGCAATAGGTAAAGTGAGGTAAATATTAACTAAGTATAGGCTATATAATAACTAAGTAAATTAGAAAAATCATAAGCAGATTTTTACCAAGCTATGTAAGAGGCAATTAAAAGAAGCCTTTAGAAGATTATAGATCATTTATAGTTAGTAGGCTTTTCGTTTTGTTTATGCGTCTTATATGACTAAACTTGTAGCCTTGAGTCAAAATAAAAAAATGGATTTTCTTGTTCTTCATAAACATTATTTATAACATTATTTTTCCTTTCAGCTTTTTCAGATCCTGAGGGTCGTTGGAACGGGCCAATATGATACTCAAGCATGAGTTCCTGCTCGCATAAATAATTTTATTTTTTTTGCACTGGTAAAAAGGCTGCCTTGCTTTTTTACCAGTGATTACTAGCAAACTCTCTCTGACTACCCCGCTAGGGACAGAGCGTGAAGTTATGTATGTATGTATGTGTATTACTAGCAAACTCTCACAAGATGAGAAGCACAATATATTTCTAGGCTTAAACTGTATGGATTTTTTAAAATATTTATTATCATGTAAATTTTTATCATCCACATATAAATAAAAAATTACCCAGTAAAGAATCAGTTACACAAGACTTTATTATTAGAAAAAGCAAAGGTTTAAATAATTTAACCAAACCCGAGCCAAGCTAAGGTTAATGTGTGTTTCATAGCACGCAGACGTTTTTTCCTTCAATATTCAGAAGGCAGTTACGTTTTCAACTCAGCGGTGAATACTGAACGATGTTCGTGTGATATTATTCTTATGAGAAAGCAAAATATTTGCTAAGAGAAAGCTCATATATATATATATATATATATATATATATATATATATATATATATATATATATATATATATATATATATATATATATATATATATATATATATATATATATATATATATATATATATATATATATATATATATATATATATATATATATATATATATATATATATATATATATATATATATATATATATATATATATATGTATATATATATATATATATATATATATATATATATATATATATATATATATATATATATATATATATATATATATATATATATATATATATATATATATATATATATATGTATATATATATATATATATATAAAAGGTGCTAGGGTATTCGGATGGATCTTCAGCCTTTCTTTGCATTTGTTTGTTTGTTTGAAGAATATGCGATTTATATCTTGGCAGTTGGCATTTTAAGGTAATCATTGATCTCCGAATTGGTGATATATCATGAAACATTGTATCGCATTCGCAGTATAATGTTTTGCGTTCTTTGTACGCACGAAACAGAGGAGTTACAAGCGGTGCCCCAGAGTTGAAGACCATACATCCATATAAGTTTGAGGATTGTCTTGTACACCAGGAGCTTATTATTTATAGACAGTTTGTTGTTGCGACCGAGAAGCCACAGAAGACCCCTGTATTTATATTAAGCTCGTCTTTTTTTCTTAATATGCTCACTCCATGTCATATGTCTATCAGTGTTGTAATGTGAAAGTGTAGAGTTCTAGTGTTCAAAATTGAGCAAATATATATATATATATATATATATATATATATATATATATATATATATATATATATATATATATATATATATATATATATATATATATATATATATATATATATATATATATATATATATATATATATATATATATATATATATATATATATATATATATATATATATATATATATATATATATACTTAGTCTGGCCATAAATACTGTTACTATTCAAAAAAAGAAAATATTACGTTTGAATTTGGAATCTGTCATTTTTATATGATTGCTTGATGTGTTTTCTTATTTTCGCGCCTTTATATTGTTAAATATTTTGTTATATTAAAATGGAGTGGGGTGATAAAGAGAACCGAATCGCTGTGATTGCCTTACATAAAGTAGGTATGGAGAAAAGTGCAATTTTTAAAACCCTCCACCCGCTTGGTATTAGTCAAATGTTTGTTTACCGGGCTATTGATAGGTACAATGATACCTCCTCTGTTTGTGACAGAAAAAGATCTGGCCGTCCACGTACCGTTCGTGTGAAAAAGGTGATTAAAGCAGTTAGGGAAAGAATTCGAAGAAATCCTGTCCGTAAGCAAAAGATTTTATCTCGGGAGATGAAGATAGCTCCTAGAACCATGTCGCGTATATTAAAAGATGACTTAGGACTTGCAGCCTATAAGAGACGTACTGGTCACTTCTTAACTGATAATTTAAAGAAGAATAGGGTGGTAAAATCCAAACAACTACTTAAGCGGTACGCAAAGGGAGGTCACAAAAAAATTTTGTTTACGGATGAGAAAATTTTTACAATTGAGCAGTATTTTAATAAACAAAATGACCGTATTTATGCTGGAAGCTCTAAAGAAGCTTCGCAATTAGTAAACAGAGTACAACGTGGGCATTATCCCACTTCAGTGATGGTTTGGTGGGGTGTTAGCTATGAAGGGGTGACTGAGCCATATTTTTGTGAAAAAGGTATTAAAACGTCGGCACAAGTTTATCAAAATACCATTCTTGAGACGGTAGTTAAGTCTTTAACTAACACCATGTTCAATAACAAAGAATGGTTAAAAGACTGTATTGCAGCCAATGGGGACCACTTCGAATAAACATTGTATATTTTTAATAGTTATATATTGATGTATTAAACTAACTCACTATGAAAGGAATAAATGTTACGTATAAAAAAAAATCGTGCTATTCTTTATAACAATATTTATGGCAAGACTAAGTATATATATATATATATATATATATATATATATATATATATATATATATATATATATATATATATATATATATATATATATATATATATATATATATATATATATATATATATATATATATATATATATATATATATATATATATATATATATATATATATATATATATATATATATATATATATATATATATATATATATATATATATATATATATATATATATATATATATATATATATATATATATATATATATATATATATATATATATATATATAGATATATTTATATATATATATATATATATATATATATATATATATATATATATATATATATATATATATATATATATATATATATATATATATATATATATATATATATATATATATATATATATATATATATATATATATATATATATACTTAAGTATATATATATAAATTGTATACATTATTTCTTGTACCAACATAGCTATAGGCTTTATCCAAAAACTAATTTTAAGTGAAAATATGATTTTAACATTTGCGTACAGGATTATACACCTTCCAAGATCGTGTAATACGCCAGCAACAGCAGAAATTAACTCGGCTCAAATTAAATCCGCACCAGTCCTCCGGCGTCACGAAATGTACTATTTGCATTTAGTTAAAATTTTGGTACGACTTACAACAAATTATTCTATTAAATTTGGAAGTTACGTAGGTATGTTCATTTTTTTTTTAAAGATTTATATATATTTATGTAAAATCAAATTTGCTCTAATTTTTCACTAAAATATCAGTTTGCTGTGAAAATAGTAAATTTTAAAGACAAACATTAATGTTTCTACAGTTTTTGTTATAAAAAAAGCAATTTTGTTATACAGAAGTCAGTCTCATGTGTTAACATTCAATAGATTCAGTATGTGGTTGCTGAAAATTATCGCGTTGAAAGGAGATTAGCGGGGAACAGTGTCTTGTAGTGGTGTCACTAGTAAAGGCTTAAGAGATGCTCCTGCTTGTGTATAGCCTTAACCAAAAATTACAAAGATTTGACTGAAACTGCTTTTGAAGCACATTTATTTTATCTATACTTTTTCTAGTAAACTTCTACGTAGCAACTCTGCTATTACTTTTCTCTCACTTCCACTCCCCTTTAAATTGGCTTATTTATGGTAATTTTAAAATATTTACAGTAAAATTATGGTTTTATTAATATTTATTTCCCATGGCTTATAAAGAGTAGACACACACAAATATATACTCACGTGTATACATGTCTACATACACACTTGCACATATATATATGTATGTATATGTATATGTATATGTATATGTATGTATATATATATATATATATATATATATATATATATATATATATATATATATATATATATATATATATATATATATATATATATATATATATATATATATATATATATATATATATATATATATATATATATATATATATATATATATATATATATATATATATATATATATATATATATATATATATATATATATATATATATATATATATATATATATATATATATATATAACTTAACGCTTCATCCCTAGCGGGGGTAGTCAGAGCATCAAACACTGTGGTCCACATACCTCTTTAACTTCTTCCACTGTCATTAACCTTTTCATACATGCTTTCATTCTTTTTACATGACTATTCTCCATTTACTTTAACACTGTATCACTTATCAGAAACAAAAAAGCGTAATAAAATTCCAAGTATGAAGTAAAACATTTGACATTATTTAAAATGTACTTACTACGTATACTTCAGCTTAGTTGAAAACCCTTTCAAATAGAACTGTGTTTTAGACGACTTTTCGGACTCTAAATGAAAAGCCTCAAATATTTTTCAAACTTTTTCGTTTGAAATTTTAACATTAGCTTTAAGGCAATATATGAATGAATTTTAACTTTGTGAAATGCTTGTCATAGAAAACTTTATTTATGTCGTTTAAAGAGTTTAGTACGATGTATATTAAATATAATTTTGAAGTGTTTTGTGGCATTTTGGTTTTTTTTAATGAAGGCCTTGATATAATTATTAATATTTTTATGAATTAAATTTTTATGAAGCGTTAATCCATACTAAGAATAGAAAATACTCGATGCGGCGTGCTGAAGTGCACATGGCTTAACGGTCTAAGCGCTTGTACGGTATGCAACAGCTTCAAATCCAGCGTGCAAATTTTTGTATGTTTTCATTAAATGTATTTATTGTATTGATATTAGTGATGAATTTCTGGTACTATTAAAAGTAAAATTATTGCTAGCTGAGTTTAAAAAGTAATTTTACTGTACAACAACGCGTAGATGTATGTATGTATGTAATGTATATATATATATGTGTCTCCTCATATTAAAGTTGAGATTTTGTTTGTTTGTAGGCGGTAATCTCGGGAAGTACTGGTTAGAATATGAAACATATTTTTGAGTTAGATAGTCCATTTATACAAAAAAGGTGTGGAATTTGTAAGAAGACTGTACCGTATGAAGCTGTTACAATAGTGGTAGAGGCTAGTATAGCCTCTCATATGTAGATATAGCAACCAAAACTACCTACGTAATAAATAGTGTAGATTGTGAGGACGAAGCCGCGGGCGGGTCGCTAGTACTAAATATATATCATTAATTACTTAGCAATTACTCAGCTTCAATCAAAGTCATAAAATATTAGAACCAGTGCTAGCAGTGCAATTAAAACGTACACATATATATGTATATACATATGTGTAGGTTTGTATATATGTATATGGCGGTAGTTAATCCCTACTAATCTGTTATCAATGACTCTCACGTGATTTAAATATTTGAAATAATTTTATGTGTGTTGTTGAAATGGTTAATGGTCAATTTGTTGTGGGTTAAATTTTTTCTGCAGAGGCAGAGGGAACTGCAGGAACCTTACAAGTCTAGTATTAAGACATTACGTTGTTTAGTCCCTGATTTCTCCATCCCCGCTTTCCGCTTTTTTGGGGGAATTGCGTGTAGCGCAACTCAACGCCGGGCTTTGCATAGTTGCCAGAGCGAAGAAAACAGAAATAGAAAAATTCATCTTCCCCGAGTGGGAATCGAACCCAGAAACCCGTCGTGTTACAGGCAGTCCTCATTATCAGTTTCTATGTTGATTTAATAATTGCCTTTACAATTGTATGACATGGAATAATAATAACAATAATAAATATCACTATCTAGTCAGAAACCGTATAGTTTTAACATATATGTATATGCATAGCACACGTATACCTAGAATTAGTGAATATTACTAAAAGAAAATAAAGTTTCGATCATAGCAGAATTTGAACAAATATCTCCATTGCTTTCACGTTATATGCCAATTATAATTATAAAAGTAAATGTTAGTATAATTTACACACATACAAATAATTAAAAATATACTATTGTATATTCCATATATCTTTCAGTATATGCACCACCCATTCTTATACTACTCCTACATCCAAAGGTTGCCTGGAAGAGATCGCTTCAAGCGATAAGGTCGCCTTGTTGTGCTTTTATTATTTTCTGTTTGTTTTACTCCTTATTATATATTTTTAGTTATGTGCAATAAAGAATATTATTATTATTATTATTATGTTTCTCTTTTTGGAATTCTCGGGTTCAAACGAACCCGGTCCTTTGGAAGGCTTGCATGGGGACACAGGTCCAACACGTAGAGGCCCCTTAGAGAAGATAAAAGATTTTACTGTGACGCATCACCCGGGATCCACATCTGAGTAACCATAGGTAATTGCCCAGAGATGGTCACCGGATAATGCGTAGGAGCTATGGAGGATATGAAAAACTAAATTGTTACTATGGAATGGAGTTTGGATGGACTGGGTACTGGACTATTGAATGAGACTAACGGACGTCCGCCATTTCAACAGTCTCAAATTGAAAGGTCGACGGACGGTGACTCGCCTCCCACTAGATGGGCCCCCACAAAGTGGCGTAGTGCCTCGGGCGCAACATCGGCGTGGTCGGCTAAGGGTGTCGAGAGGTGTGCACCGGTTTCACCATCGCGAGAAGCTCGTGAGCGGGTTTCCCCGTTATTACGCAGGTTGAGCACTTCCACCCTTTCGAGCATATAGCTCTTGCGCTCCACTCTGCCGGCCAGTGAAGGCAAGCCAGAGGCGGGGGATAAATTACAATTCCCCTCTGGAGGACTCAGGTCCGTGAGGTCGCCACTCCCCAACAGCTCGCCACAAGCTGCCCTGCGGGCTTATTATTATTATTATTATTATTATTATTAATATCAAAAATTTCTCCATTAACCCTTAATTACAGCCATCTTAACGAAGAATGGGTCGTAAACCTCCTAAAAAGTAAAATAGAACGGTCTAAATAAACACTATTGTTAATAAAGCCGAATGGACAATGACATACATTGCCCAGATTCATCACATTTAAACCCGCAAACGTCACGGAGAGAATTCAAAACAATGACAACGGAAACTAGTGAATAATTTCATGTATATTACGACCTTTGAATATATAAATATTATTATTTGATATAATACAGAGTGTACGCTCACTTTAAAGGTTCTTTTTAAGGATCCATAACTTAAAAAATAAAAATAGTACTATTGTAGGAGCAACTGGTTGTCCGTCTGTCAATATGTATTTTAAAATAGCAAAAAGGAATGAAAAAACCCTCTGTCTCTTATCTACTACTGGTACTATCTACCTTTATACTTAAATTAATGGAAATAAAAAATATATACAGAATTTAGTATCATTTTATAAATTTATAATATACATAAATCTTCACGGGCTATCCCTATCGGAGTAGCCAGAGAGAACGGAGCGCCAAACTCTGTGGTCCCTGTATACCTCTTTCGACTTTTCCGCTGTTATTAGCCTCTTCATATATGCTCTAAAATTATTCGTGCCCAAAATCATTTATTTAAGTATAGTATTGTATATAAGTATGTGTATATTTCTATTATATCGAATTAATATGCAATAGAAGTTTTCTTTTTCTGGATTTGAACTAACAATTAAATGACTAAATAAGCTATGTATATTGCAGAGTCACGTGATACATCAGTGTGTCACGCTGTGTCCCTCCTCGTCCCTCCCTGACTTTGATTGATGCCAATAGTCTAAGGTTACTCTCACGGGGTCTTCCGGTCTTGAATGATGTACGCGATGTTCTTAAGAAAATCAGATTTATAGCTTCAAATGCTTTTATTATCTGTATTTAATAATAGGACCGTCGTGGCGCAGAGGCGCAACGTCTGCCTGTAACGCGACGGTTACTGGGTTCGATCCCCAGTCGGAGAAGATGGATTCTATTTCCATTTTCTTCGCTCTGGCATCTAAGGCAAAGCGCGGCGTTGAGTTCCGCCACTCAACACGCAATGCCTCGAAAACGGCGGAAAGTGGGGACGGAGTAAGCAGAGACTAAGTAACGGAGTGTCTAAACACTAGGTTCTTATGGTTCCTGCAGTTCCCTCTGCCTACCCTGCCATGTGCGGGATAAAGCGTGAAGCTAAAAAAAAATTAATAATAGAAATTAAAGGCAGTTATCTGGTCTTTCGTGATTTTTTAAGTGTTAATTCACACTAAGGTTATTTTACATAATTTCCTTAAGTATAGTTATCGTTTTAAGATTCACTGTGAGATTCCTATGAACTGTTTTATTCAAAAAGCACTATGTAATGAATTTGTGTAGAAAATGAATAATAAAAATATATTTGAAGCAAGAATCTGTGGTAACAGAGATAGATATAGACCTCTATTGATTATATAAAATACAGTGTCGATTATATTAGAGGAAGTTCACGTAAAAACCTTTTAGATCCCACGAGGCCATATATAAAGAGGTTAATGACAATGCAAGAGGCGAAAGAGATATGTATGTAAATATATATTATGTTTGCAATATACTTCGAAGTTATTGTTTTAAAACCTTTGTCCCGTATTTATAAATAAATTATCTATGATTGCATTTGGACGTACAAGCTCGATTTTTTAATTTGCAACAAAACACGATAAAAAATTAATTTAATTTATTTACACATTTACTAACCAATTTAACTTTAATATAGAATTCTCACATTCTACTTAGCAATTTACTAAATTAAACCACTTTATTATTTTCCTAACCTAAGGTCAAAGTTAAAAACTATTATTTACGCCCTCACAGTCTGTTTAATATTTGAAAGCAACACTGATGCTGCGTAAATCTTCCTTAGTGGAGGACCCTCGTCTTACTGATTACATTGTTATTGTAGCGGACTAAATATAACAATTAATTTATATAGTTTTAGTACAATTTGCTATGGACACTAATGTATTACGTTTATAATTGTATAGAGATTATATTTACTTACAATATCTTGGCTATGTGAAAGTTGTTCCTACTGATATAGGCTTAGGTAGTGGGTTCATATCCTATATTGATCATCATCACCATTATTCATCTACTTTTTTAATAGCATGGGCTGAATGTATATGTGTATGTTTGGCACCCAACCATTTCCATTGTTTTGCTGAATAGTTATCCTTTAGAGATAAGCCCGCCGTTGTAAGCTGTTATATCATAATATTACTCGTATTTTTAACTTATAATTAAAATATAAGTATATCTTGTTTAAAATGCAATACTTATGTATATCATTGTCAAATATTCTACATTTGTGAGACATATTTATTTATTTATTCAAATTTCCAATACCTATAGATTCTTTCTTATAATTGACACCAATATATATATAATATATAATATATAATATATAATATATATATATATATATATATATATAATATATATATATATATATATATATATATATATATAATATATATATATATATATATATATAATATATATATATATATATATATATATATATATATATATATATATATATATATATATATATATATATATATATATATATATATATATATATATATATATATATATATATATATATATATATATATATATATATATATATATATATATATATATATATATATATATATATATATATATATATATATATATATATATATATATATAATATTTTATAAAATAATATTTGTTAAAACAATGCTTTAAAATATTGAATAAGTCAAATCAGTATAACGAGGTCGTCGTGACGTACAGTGTAGTAGACTAATAATAATTTCGATTAGTTGTGGGTTCAATACTCATTAAGTAGAACGTTTAAATATTTTATCAAACTTTACCTGAGATAAAAAAGGAAATTGGAGTTTTACATTTTTACTTGCTTGCGTACATTTAATTTAGCTTTACGCTTATCCAGAGTGACTTAGCACTACCCTGCTATACCAGGGTATCGGGTATCGGGTATAGGGTAGGGATATCAACGTCGCGCTTGTCTAGGTACTAGGTTAAAGGAAATTGAAATGAAATAAATCATACTCTCCAAGTGGAAATCGACTCCCAAACTATCGCGTAGCGCGTCGCGCAGACGCTGCACCTCTGTGCCACTATACTCGTACTGTACTTCAAGTCGTACTTAACATACGATATTTGTAATTATGACGGAGATGAAAAACCGGAGTATTCCAACACTAGGTACTATTAACTAATATAAAACAAAACACACAGCTAGAAAAATAAAAAACGTAACATAAACATAAGAAAATAAGACGTGAAAGTCCTTACCGGCCGTCACACGATCATTATTATTGTATAATTATAATTCGCCATACTTTCCACGAGAAAGGCACCGTGTTTTTCGTTATTTACTTTGTCGCCAGTCCTTTGAAATAAATGGTTCAAAATTAATAGCTTTTTTCATTTTATACCTCTGTAATAAGGTGTGAGAGACAGATCTATTGTAAATTGAAAAATTAAAATGCAGAGCGTTGAATAATTAATTTATGGTAATATAAATTTGAGTGAGGGCCGTCGTGGCGCAGATGCGTATGCATCTGCCTGTAAACGCGACGGCTTGAGGGTTCGATTCCCACTCGGGAAAGGTGGATTTTTTTATTCTCCATTTTCTTCGCCCTGGAAACTAGGCAAAACGCGGCGTTGAGTTCCGCCACTCACGCACGCAATGCCTCGAAAAAGGCGGAAAGTGGGGACTGAGAAAGCAGGAACTAAGCAACGGAGTGTCTTAACACTAGGTTCATACGGTTCTAGCAGTTCCCTCTGCCTACCCTGCAAAATGCGGGATAAAGCGTGAAGCTATAAAAAAATCGAGTTATTTAAAGTAAATGTGAAGACCAAGTTCATGTGATTTTCGTTTTTATTACATAAAGGATATGAATGACTATTACGTTTACACAAATTTTATAAAAAAATGAAGACCGTTGTGATGCAGGACGAAGCGTCTGCCTAATGTCTTAGCGCTTTAATTACAAGGACATTTTTGCCTTGATAGCAGCCTTTTATAAAATGGTCGATGGCAGTAGTTGGAAGACTTTTTGTTTTCTCTAGCGTTTAATTGGAGAGAGAGTAGAGTGACAAATGCCACAATTCTCCTACTATTATTAACCATTTCAGATATTCCTCTCTTCTGAGAAGAAGGTGAAGAAATAATATTGATATGAACTAATACTAATCTGATCTGATCTAAACTAAACTCTAAATAAATGAGTGAAAATTTTTGTAGAAGTTTTTTATTTTGGTACAGGTAACATATATGGCACATTACCTGTATAGCGCAAAGGTTGCGGGTTCAACTACTAGAAAGGGTAGTGAAAAATTTTCATTGTACTACTTCCAACACTTAACACTTATTTGTATCTCAAATATTA
Organism: Dione vanillae; assembly: GCA_037178615.1. Lineage (NCBI taxonomy): Eukaryota > Metazoa > Arthropoda > Insecta > Lepidoptera > Nymphalidae > Dione > Dione vanillae. The sequence goes on along the minus strand of JAZFAU010000288.1, from coordinate 316,661 downwards.
TTAAAAGACAACTAAAACGGAGGGTACCACTAAATGTTTACTAAACGCAGGTTACAAAGCTTCTAATAAGAAAAAACAAAATATATTCTGACCGAAATTTGTTCAACACTTTTGGTATTATTTTCATAGCAGGTAAAATTTCAAAAAGCTTTTATTGTACCTTTATATAAATATTTCTCTGGTTTTCGTGCATCAACTTTACGTTACTATAAGCAAAGTTTAAATAAAGCTACAGGCATCGCGAGCTTGCAACTTACATCCAAATATAACATGGGAGCTTACAAATATTCACCACATTGTGTTGACTGTTGTTTTAAAGCTTGTATTGTTTTCTTAAAACAACAAATAAAAATGGATACTATACACACACACATACACACATATGTATATATGTGAAGAATGTATATAAAATTAGTAGTAAATAATTAATAGGAGTAAAAATCACTTAGTTATCAAAATACAAAATAAAATAACATATTTTTTTTCTTTAAATCAGGAATATTATAGTACCATTCGAAATAAATGCTATCCGAAAGCTTTCTATATTCTTAAAGCTTTTGCAAACAAATCGACTGTAAAACCGCTATTTATCTCATCTTATGAACAAAATCAACGATGCTGAAAAATAAAACAATATGAAAGTAAAAAATTAATTTGCGATTTCCTCTAAAAGGCCTTTTAAAGCTCGTTATTAAGAATTTCTGTTCGTTACCTCCTCTAGTAAATCAGTAGATTTACAGCATGAATTAAAACAGAAGGCACTTTTTCGGGGAAAAAAGCTTCCAAATTATTCTACTCAGTTAATTTAAACTCGAGCTTTATCTTGGCGTTACGAATTTAACACTTTTGGGTGTCTTGCTGCTGTTATTTTTATGTTATTGCATTTTTATTGTCTTTTAAGTGTATGTAAATTTGTAAATAGAAAATTTAATATAATGTAAATGCAGTGGTTCTCAGTTCGATTTCCGTTCGGGAATTATATCATAAATTATTTTATTGTTCTTGCTCTTGGTATGAACAGTGATGCTTTCTGTCACTTAATAAACAATATCTTGAATTCGGAAAAAACATATAAAAAATACAGATAATTTGCTATTGATAAAAATCTCGTGAGAATCTTTTCCTTTTCAGTAGAATAATATCTTCAGAGAACTGTCTTGGAGCATTTAAGCGCAGCGCAAGGTGGTTCTGGCAAGTAGACAAGCGCGGCGTTAAGTTCCAGCACTTATTGCCTCGAAAGGCACATAGGGAACGGAGTATCTTCAAACCAAGTTCCTACGGTTCCTACGGTTCCTGCGGTTCCTACGGTTCCTGCGGTTCCTGCGGTTCTCTGTGCCTACCTTGTATGTGATATAAAACGTGAAGGTAAAAAGAATGTGAACAGCGTCCAAGAGGCGCGCGTTAAAAACTCGCTGCGTTTAATAATTTATGTATTATTTAAATATTGTTTCAAATTAAAAATAAAAAAATAAGCAAATAATTTTATTTCACCCTGATTACACTAAGTAATTGGCTTGGTACATATGAAATTACCTTATACAATATTTTTCTAAAGTTTCACTACTCGGCTCGATGCCAAATGCATATAGGAATTTATAACAAACTCAGCACAGCTACGTGATGGTGCTTTGGAGCTTCGTATAATCTTGATGTTTCAGAGTCCCTGCATGTTGGAATAAACATTTGGAAGATATTTTCTTTTTAAATATAAGTATAATGTTCAGTTATGTGGTGTGGAGAAGAAATTTGTGTGTTTTAATATATCTCAGATATTTTGTGACATATTTTTTTCAAACGAAGTATTTAGGTGGGTGATAGAGGTTAACGCTACTAAATTACTTCTATATGACAAAATATTTTTCTGACTTTAGTTAGAATAAACTCTTTAAAACTATTAAATAAGTTAAAGTAAAATAATAATGTTTAAAATATAAAAATAATAATTTTTAAAATTATAATAATATAAAAAAAATATAAAATTTAAATACAATTTAACATCTAAGTGGGAAATAAAGCTACCATAATAATGACAGTCACACCTACTAAGTGCCGCAATAGTGTCAAATCCCATGACTATCCCCACAAATGCACCATACAATAGTCTAATCACTATAATCAACTATTAATGTCTGTTTACCGATCCAATAGAGGCAGGTGCATTTAACTGAAACGTATTACTCTAGAATTGTGTAAATTACTGTAATTGTAGTAAAATTGACGAGTAAATTGGATGTTGAATTATAAAATATGTGTTTATTTATATATTTTTTATGTCTTGGCAGGAACCATAGGAACCTAGTGTTAAGACACTCCGTTGCTTAGTGTCTTAGTTATACGTCTCTACTTTCCGCCTTTTTCTAGGCATTACGTGTTGAGTGGCGGAACTCAACTGAATGCCGTACGGCGGAAATAGAAAAATCCATCTTGCCCGAGTGGGAATCCGAACCACAAACCGTCGCGTTTCAGGTAGACGCTCCACCTCTAAGAGTTCTTCATTTAATTTATTTTTATCTGAACTTCACCTTATTAATTGTTATATTTTTTATAAAGATTATATTTACAAAGATTTTTTTAAATAATTATAGTTTAAGCTTACAATGAAAATAAAAACTTAAAAATACTAATAATAGACTAATATGATTTTTATTTTTTTCTTGGGAAGAACTCAGTGTCTTGACAATAACTTCAATTTGCTTCTTCTTTATAAACAAGAGATATTTAAAACAACGAATCTATAGATTCACAAACAATTTACAAAAGAGGAATGCCTGACTAAGCGAAAAGATGAGGAATTTATTTCGCTTTAAAAATGTTATATTACGAAACCAAACCTTACAGCACAGTATATCTCAAAAAAAAAACAATAATAGACTAACCATCGTAAATTGCGCTAAAGTAACAAAATCTTACACAAAGGAAACAACAAATACGCGCCAAATGCCGCCATTTGTTGTCATAACGTTGGAACATGCTCCTGTCCAGTCCATCAAGCGCAATTTACATTTCAAAGCCACGTAAATACTGTTTGCCGGCTTCATAATTATTTCTCTTATTGCGAACCATTAATATCACAGTAACGGAGGACAAGGCTTGTTCTAATGAATATCTAGGATTTAGTAATGATAATTAGTTGGTCGTAGTCGTAGCATTGTAAAAGGCTTCCCTGTGTAACAAAATCGATTATGAGTTCGATTAATACTAAGATATTATTATAAATATTATTATAATTAAATATATTATTATAAATAAATAATAAAATTAAATATATTATTATAAATATTTATTTTACTTGTTACTTACTTAACATGCAATGTCGCAGAAATTGGAGTTTATATTTTGATTTTGGTCTCAAATGTATGTTATATTTTTTTATTCCTAGTTTCGTTTATACGTTTTATCAGTAACTGCTTACATTCAGTCTCACTGAAAGTCTATATCTATACAATATGTTTGGAACAATAATTATCTTCAATCTTTATTCATACACAATTACAAAGTGAAATTTAAATTGATTGATCTTTGACTAGCCAATTTGCGATCAACGACAGCAATTTACATTTCAATTCTGTATTAAATCAGTTTAATTATAACGTCATTTGGATGTACGCGTCTCAGATTTCACTACTCATAAGTTTGTGTGTATAGCGTATATAGGATTGTTAATAGCTACATCGAGTTATATGTTCAGTTAAAAAATATTAATAGTGAACCCAACTTGTCATTTGGGAATTTTTTCAATCTTATAAATAATGAATTCAAAGCTATATTTACTTCTAAAACTATTAACTCAGGGGGTTTCTTGTCATTTAATGACTGGGCGACTGTGGGAATACATAAGAGTAGGCGAAGGTTATATGAACTTTATGGTGAAAAAACATATAACCATAGTAAATCATTTAATGACTATGTTAGGACCTACTCTAAAATATTTAGAAAAGTATGTTCCATGGCAAAATGTATACACATAAAAAATAAAATTAAAAATTCTGTGGATAAAGTTAAAATGACATGGAACATAATAAATTGTGAGACTGGAAAGACTAAGAACCGCAAAAATAAATTTAAATTGAAAATTGATAATGGTTATACCACTTCAGAACAAGAAGTTGCTTGTACTTTTGAGAAGTTCTTTGCTGATATTCCAGTCTCTACAACCGAGGCTCTTATATCTTCCACAACCGTCGCCGAATCATTGCTTAGGGGGAACATAGAGGAATGCAATGTAAATTTTAAATTTAAAGTAGTAAATTCAAAAGAAATTGTTAAGGCCTTTAAGTCCCTTGATATAAAAAAAACAGTAGTTTTATGGGGCATTTCTGTAAAACTAATTAATTGCATAATAGACGGTATTGCTCCCCAACTCGCGACTATATTTAATAAATGTATAGAGTATGGTGTGTTTCCTGACCTAATGAAATATAGTAAAGTCATACCCATTTTTAAATCAGGTAGTACAGACAATCCCAACAACTTTCGACCGGTTGCTGTACTACCTTCATTTAGTAAAATTTTTGAAAAAATCATTTTAAATCAAATATCAGAGCATTTTCGTGTATATAATCTTTTGCACGATAAACAGTATGGTTTTACTAAGGGTCGCTCTACTGCAGACGCTGGAATAGCTCTACTAAAGAATATCTATGAGGCCTGGGAAGGGTCGCAGGATGCTCTTGGTATGTTTTGCGATCTGTCCAAGGCCTTTGATTGCGTTCAGCACTCTACATTGGTCATGAAGCTACATCATTACGGCATAAGAGGACGTGCTCTCGATCTTCTGAAGTCATATTTGTCTAACAGGTTTCAGAGGGTTGATGTTAATGGCAAGAGATCCCCTGGGTCATTAATCAGTATGGGAGTCCCACAGGGGTCTATTCTTGGTCCTTTCCTGTTTTTAATATATATAAATGATTTACCATATTTAGTTGAAAGGAGCCACGAGATAGTATTGTTTGCGGATGATACTTCATTAATTTTTAAATGAAAAGACAACAAAATGTATTTGACGATGTAAACAATGCTCTCTCGAAAGTAGTACACTGGTTTAGTGCAAATAATTTACTATTGAACAGTAAGAAAACTAAATGTGTTATTTTTAGAACGCCCTGCACGAAAATTGTGAAAACCAATGTACTCTTAAATGGTGAAGCCGTTGATCCTGTTGATTCTACGATTTTTCTCGGTATCACCATTGACTCCAAATTACAGTGGGGAGCTCATATTGAGGGATTGGCGAATAGACTTAGCTCAGCAGTTTTTGCAGTTAAGAAAATTAGATCCTTAACTGACGTAGAAACGGCTCGCCTCGTTTACTTTAGCTACTTTCATAGTATTATGTCTTACGGCATCATACTATGGGGTAATGCAGCCGGTGTTAAATCAATTTTTGTTTTGCAGAAGCGAGCTATTCGTGCAATCTATAATCTAGGACCTAAAGATTCTTTAGGGCAAAAATTTAAAGAAATAAATGTATTGACTGTTGTATCTCTATATATCTTTGTAAATGTGATGTACGTTAAAAAGAATATTAATGATTTTGAGAAAATCGGTGATTCACATAATATGTATACTAGAAATAGGCTTAAACTTACAGCGCCTATAACTAGATTGCAACGAGTCCGCAATTCTTTCATGGGGCAGTGTGTACTCTTTTACAATAGGATCCCAGAAAACGTCCAACAATGCTCTATATCACAATTTAAAAGAATTGTGAAAAGACGTTTGTGTGTTAAAGGTTATTACCTGATTAATGATTTTTTAAATGACAACACACCTTGGGAATGAGATGCTCGCTCCAGTCTGTTTCAAATGTGTCATTATCAAAATGTATTAATGTAAAAATATTGACTACTTAAAAAAAAAAAGAAAAGTCCCGCTGAGTTTCTTGCGCCGGTTCTTCTCAGGTCTGAGGCATTAACTTTAGCGAACCGGTGGTAGTGGTTTTGACGTTCAAAAAATGAATCATGTATTCTCATTTTGAATAAAATTATTTGAATTTGAATTTGAATTTGAGTTATAGAATTGTGCATACGGTATTACGACTATCGATTAAAAACGACGGTGTGGGATCGATTTTCAAGTAGGCAGAATGAATTACTTTAATTTACCACTCTTTGCTAACAAGACAAAGTGCAGCGTAGAGCTCTGCGTAAGATGTTATATCTTAAAATATGAAGAACGAAGAGTGTAGTCAACCATTCGATAATCATTTCTTTTATTTCCACGCTTTTGCTGGACAAAGCGTGGCTCAATACTATGCTTTGCTGCATCACTTTATCGTCATATTCCAAATTTGAATGAAAAAAAAAAACAGTGAGTTTTAACACTGGTAAAGGCTATCTAAAGATATACAGATATAGAAGATTTTTTTTTTAGCTTCACGCTTCTTTATCCCGCATGGCAGGATAGGTAGAGGGAGCTGCAGGGACCGTGGGAACCTAGTGTTAAGACACTCCGTTGCTTAGTCCCTGCTTTCTCCGTCCCCACTTTCCGCCAATTTTCGAGGCATGTGTGTTGAGTGGCGGAATTAACGCTGCGCTTGGCCTTAGGTTGCCAGAGCGAAGAAAAATGGAACATAGAAAAATCCATAGTACCCGACTGGAGATAGAACAGAAACCCGTCAACATTACAGTTTTTTGGAAAGCAGTATTGGCTGCTACCATCATGGTTTTATTTAGGTTGTAATTATTATTTTTGGTGAATATTTCATATATTATATCAAGTGTTAGTGACTACAGTAAGGTTTAAAATTTTTAATGATTAGTAGTGTTTTTAGTATAGAAAGAAAATCAGACATAAAAGACTTTAAGATTCTACATTATTTAATTTTATTCTTTGACTCTAAAAATCCTAAAGATTTATAAAACTCTAAAATTCAACAAGAAATTCGTTATTTAAACTCACAAAGCAATCTCTACATTCGTTCAGGAAATCTTCCCTATTTCAAAACAAGTAAAATATGAAACACGTCCGCACAACGTTATGTTAATAAGGCGGTAGCAGCTGCCGCTATTTAAATAAATATTGCACGGGGGATGTGCGTGCTTCTGCCGCCCGTACACAGGTATTTAAAGAAATTTCTGTGGGCCAATTACGTAGACGTATAAATAGAAATGTCTGAGTTATGGACATTTTGTAGGTTCCGTATTATTTCTAAGGTTAATCCAGAGCTAAAGCTCCGATCTCTTTTATTTCTTTTGTTTTTTTTTTTGCCTTATTCTATGATGTTTTAATTCGTAAGCTACAAAGGAACATCAGACCACTCTAATTTTGCATACCCATATATACATATTTTAAGTAGTCTGAATTTTATATTTCAATTATGTTATTAGATAAAAGAAACAAACATTTTTATGTTGGAACATTATTTTTTCATACACAATTTAAGAAAGCAACCGCGAAAGGGCCATTTTTATTTAAATGAAACGGTTACTCGCCCACAACTTGATAGAATGTGGATTGGTTGCTAATCTAAAACAACTCTCAAAATTACTTTATTTTTTTTAGCTTCACGCTTATCGCGCACATGGCAGGGTAAGTAGAGGGAACCGCAGGAACCATATGAATCTGGTGTGAGACCATTACACGTTGCTAGTCTCTGCTTCTTGGTCCCAGCTTTCCACCCTTTCTTAGATGAATTGGGTGTTGAGTGCTGAACTCAACGCCGGCCTTTGCCAAGTTCCAGAGCGAAGAAAAAAGAAAATAGGAAGGAAAATCTTCCCATTGTGGGAATTGAACCTCAAACCATCGCGTATACAGGCAGATTTTAATTATTGCATAAAAATGAAAAAAATATTTTAAGTGGGATTATTGTTAGTTAACAATAAACATTTATTTATCAGACTTAGAAAAGGTAACCCGAAAGGGCGCTTGATAAAAACACTGCAATGGACCTTCACAATTATATATGAACCTACAACCATTACCAGAAAAGTAACCTTATGGTAAATATTGTAATTTAACATCATTTGTATAGAAAAATACTACTACCACATATAGTTCAAGGTAATCGTAACTGGCGTAGGGATTGAATGGAGCACACTCTACAGTAAAAAGAACAACAATTATAGTATGTTATAGAAGACCAATGTTTTCTAATTGCGTCTATTAGTAATTCATGGTATAAGATTCAATTCGTAAGCAAAAAAAATATTTTTATACTCTTTAAGCTTTATCGTTATACTTTCCCGCTTCCGTCCAAGGTCTTGCGTGGATGAGTGGACCCACGGACCTAAATATAATAGAATAGTAATTAATCGTCCCGAAGAGGAATCGAATCGACAACCGCTACAGCCGAAGCTGAGAATTTACGCCACGACGGCCCTCAAGCAAATCTTTTATCATTCAGCTATACTCTTATAGGTATGTAGACCATAAAGTAAGACTTTACTCTTATGGGACTCGATTGAAAAACAATCGAAATTGAATGAATAAAGTTAAAATAGATATCGATAAATAGCACTTAATACTTTAACTTATAGATAATGCCTTTGTCTTCTTTCTTTAGCATCTGGGCAGCAGGATGAGTTAGGTAGCACAAAGAAGGCAGGGTAGGCGAAGAAATAGTATGAAACTCTCTATTGATGGTCTATTTCTAGTGCACTGATGTTGAGTGGACACGCTCGCCCATAAACATCTACAACCCGATGATGTGGATGCGTTGCCAACCAAATATCCAATCCTCCTTCGAATTGAGTCTTTAGAGGTACTGGTGTTAGTGTAGCTTAGCCTAAATAAACATATTTAGTATTTCATATTTATGTATTACTACTTCAAATCGTTTGAATCCACACTTAAAGATATATATTTTATATATGTCATATATGTACATATATTTCATTTAATCAAATTAAATTAACAATTTTTATTAAATAAATGTTAACTATTAGTAGAGGACAGTCGTGGCGCAGAGGTGTAAGCGTCTGCCTATAAAACGCGATGGTTTGAGGGTTCGATTCCCACTCGAAGAAGATGGATTTTTCTACTTCCATTTTATTCGCTCTAAAAACGAGGCAAAGCGCGGCGTTTAGTTCCGCTACTCAATACGCAATGTTTCGAAAAAGTCGGAAAGCGGGACGGAGTAAGCAGGGGCTAAGCAACGGAGTATGTTAACACTATGTTCCACGGTTCCTGTCTACCCTGTCTACCCTGCCATGTGCGGGATAAGGCGTGAAGCTATAAGTATTACAAACCCAATTTAAATGTGTACCTAGATGTTCCTGAGCTTCCGATATTTCATTTGAAGATTAATCAAACGTACCAAGTGGCTTTGCCGGTTGAGAAATCAGTTAATTATAATTTCCAATTAATTATTTTAAAAATGCTTGTAAATATTTATATGAATATAATTATAAAATAATGTTAATAAATTTATTTTCATTTTAAACTTTGCGTTTTTAAGAGCACTTTTTCTGTTAGCGTGGTATAATTAATATTATTTTTATAAATATATATTATAAAGAAAATATATATTCTTCTAAAGCTAATTCTAAAGCATAGTCTATGTTTTTAGCTTCACGCTTTATCCCGCATGGCAGGAAAGGCAGAGGGAACTGCAGGGAACGTGGGAACCTAGTGTTAAGACATTCCGTTGCTTAGTCCCTGCTTTCTCCGTCACTACTTTCTTTAATCTATGTAATCTTTTATCTATGTATTAAAGTCAATTTTAACATTTAGTCAGCTTATACTTTTTAGTAGTTTCATCGCTTAATTTTATATTATTTTACAAAAGAAATACAACATACTCTATATATTAAATAAAGCTTATACAAACGTGCAGACAAAAATGAAAAAAAAAACATTATTTGGGTTATATTACATTTAATAATGCACCAATAACATTTTTTACTACCTTTCGTTTACAAACAGATATTTAACTTTTTAGGTTCACGCTTTATACACCGTATAATTTACACAGTAGAAACCTAGTGCTAAGACACTCCGCTCCCCGCTTTCCGCCTTTTCGAGACATTGTGTGTTGAGAGGGGAAATTCAATTCAGCGCTTTGCGTAATACCAAAGCGAAGAAAATGTTAATGAAAAATCCATCTTCCCCAAGTAGGAATCGAACCCATAAATCGTCGCGTTTACAGGTAGACGATGTGCCTTTGCGCCTCGTCATATATATTTTTGTCCACAACAACATACTATTATCGACTTCACCTATCCAAGTATCAATGAATCAATGTAAGAAAATCTTGTAAAAGCAATTTTGACGCAGTTTTGGGACGCGCTTTAAAATTGTATACATTTCATTGTACGAACCTTATTAAAAAACAAAATCGCTTAAGTACCAATTTTATAATGTGGAGAAAGTGTCAGATAGTAAGCAAGTAGTAGTTAATGCTGATAGTTCTCTGATCAAGCTGATAGATCTGCTAGATATGTCTATCTGGGACCTTTATTTATTGTTTATCTGCTGGATAAGAAATATACTTCTTATGTGAAATTTTATTAGCAAGTAGTTAAACCGGGCCTTAGAATAATACATATATTATGTAAAATATTCTAGAAAGCTAAATTTAGCCATTGTAAAAAGGCAGCCAAGCTGCGACGTTATAATATTCTTTATACACGATTCCAATAGAAACTTCATGTGTAAGAAGCGACAAAATGCCGTAAAAATATAAGGAATTTCCAATAATATGCGGGATTCAATAGCTGTAGCTGATAGCAAGAATTCCGTACACTGCTTGCTATGAATAGGGTACACATTGCATATATATATTGTATATATTGTATATATATATATATATATATATATATATATATATATATATATATATATATATATATATATATATATATATATATATATATATATATATATATATATATATATATATATATATATATATATATATATGCCGTAAAAATATAAGGAATTCCAATAATATGCGGGATTCAATAGCTGTAGCTGATAGCAAGAATTCCGTACACTGCTTGCTATGAATAGGGTACACATTGCATATATATATTGTATGTATATATATATATATATATATATATATATATATATATATATATATATATATATATATATATATATATATATATATATATATATATATAAATATATATATATATATATATATATATATATATATATATATATATATATATATATATATATATATATATATATATATATATATATATATATATATATATATATATATATATATATATATATATATATATATATATATATATATATATATATATATATATATATATATATATATATATATATATATATATATATATATATATATATATATATATATATATATATATATATATATATATATATAGTTGCAGTTTATATATTTGGGCGATGGTTCGTGGGCTCGATTCCTTTTCATTTTCATTTTCTTTGTTCTACCATGCTGTTTAAGCAAGTGTGGCGTTGAGTTCGCAGGAACCATGTGTCTTAACACATAGTTTCTGCGATTCTCTCTGCTAAAATAGATAGTAGAAAACATGATTTTCGTTGTTAGATGTAGTGTATAGTGTTCAGACACTACGTTTCCTCTTTCAAGGTATACTCGTAGTTAGTGTGTATAATGTTGAAACCAGGGCGAAGTAATAATTAATTATCTCCGCGTGGAAATCAAATTTAAATAAGTAATGACCATGTAAATATATACTTAGTCTGGCCATAAATACTGTTACTATTCAAAAAAAGAAAATATTACGTTTGAATTTGGAATCTGTCTTTTTTATATGATTGCTTGATGTGTTTTCTTATTTTCGCGCCATTATATTGTTAAATATTTTGTTATATTAAAATGGAGTGGGGTGATAAAGAGAACCGAATCGCTGTGATTGCCTTACATAAAGTAGGTATGGAGAAAAGTGCAATTTTTAAAACCCTCCACCCGCTTGGTATTAGTCAAATGTTTGTTTACCGGGCTATTGATAGGTACAATGATACCTCCTCTGTTTGTGACAGAAAAAGATCTGGCCGTCCACGTACCGTTCGTGTGAAAAAGGTGATTAAAGCAGTTAGGGAAAGAATTCGAAGAAATCCTGTCCGTAAGCAAAAGATTTTATCTCGGGAGATGAAGATAGCTCCTAGAACCATGTCGCGTATATTAAAAGATGACTTAGGACTTGCAGCCTATAAGAGACGTACTGGTCACTTCTTAACTGATAATTTAAAGAAGAATAGGGTGGTAAAATCAAAACAACTACTTAAGCGGTACGCAAAGGGAGGTCACAAAAAAATTTTGTTTACGGATGAGAAAATTTTTACAATTGAGCAGTATTTTAATAAACAAAATGACCGTATTTATGCTGGAAGCTCTAAAGAAGCTTCGCAATTAGTAAACAGAGTACAACGTGGGCATTATCCCACTTCAGTGATGGTTTGGTGGGGTGTTAGCTATGAAGGGGTGACTGAGCCATATTTTTGTGAAAAAGGTATTAAAACGTCGGCACAAGTTTATCAAAATACCATTCTTGAGATGGTAGTTAAGTCTTTAACTAACACCATGTTCAATAACAAAGAATGGTGCTTTCAACAAGACTCGGCACCGGGTCATAGAGCTCGATCCACCCAATCTTGGTTGAAAACTAACGTTCCGGACTTTATCAGCACTGAAAACTGGCCGTCGTCAAGTCCTGACCTAAATCCATTGGATTATGATTTATGGTCAGTTTTAGAGAGTAAGGCTTGCTCTAAACGCCATGATAATTTGGAGTCCCTAAAACGATCCATTCGGTTGGCAGTGAAGAATTTTCCTCTAGAAAGAGTTCGTGCTGCTATTGATAACTGGCCTCAACGTTTAAAAGACTGTATTGCAGCCAATGGGGACCACTTCGAATAAACATTGTATATTTTTAATAGTTATATATTGATGTATTAAACTAACTCACTATGAAAGGAATAAATGTTACGTATAAAAAAAAAATCGTGCTTTTCTTTATAACAATATTTATGGCAAGACTAAGTATATTTTTTAGCTTTGCACTATTAATATTATAGCTGTAAATTTTTTCTATTATTTTACTATATACATTTTTCATTTATAATACGTTATTTATATGTACAATTTAACGCTTACATTTGTCCTGAAGTGTAAGAAGCGCTAAGACCAATATTCATAAAGGACGTAGTGGGGGTTTCATCGAAATTAGGGCCGCTTCAGCACCTGTTTACATAAACAATCTAGAAGTTTTGGGATAACCAAGTACTTTATATTTTAGGTAATTCTCGAGTTATGCTAAAATTGAAAATTTGTTCAACATCCAGCTTTTGTCATATACATGAATATAATTTATTTATATATTTATATACAAAAAAGCAACAAAAATTATATTATTTTAAATTTCTAAGGTTCTAAGACTTTTTAAATCGTTGTTTTTTTTTTTAGCTTCACGCTTTATCCCGCACATGGCAGGGTAGGCAGAGGGAACTGCAGGAACCATACGAATCTAGTGTTAAGACACTCCGTTATTTAGTCCCTGCTTACTCCGTCCCCGCTTTCCGCCGTTTTTGAGGCATTGCGTGTTGAGTGGCGGAACTCAACGCCGCGCTTTGTGCCTTAGATGCCAGAGCGAAGAAAATGGAAATAGAAAAATCCATCTTCCCCGACTGGGAATCGAACTCAGTAACTGTCGCGTTTCAGGCAGACGTTGCGCCTCTGCGCCACGACGGTCCTCTAAATCGTTTTTAATATACTCGTACATATACAGTCGTTATTTATGTACATACACAAAATATATTTTTAAATTTTTAAGAAGTTCTTTAGGAACTTAGCTTATGTAATAATTTTAGTACATATACTTTATATATCATCATAAAATTCACAAAATATATAAATAAATAATATTTTAAATATAAAAAAATAAGTAAATATTATAGTTGTAATCTTTATAACATTTGTAGCTATAAATAAGTGAATAATTTTAAAAGAACTCTTGCTAGGAATATCGTGAGGTAGAGAAAATAAAAAACTTTGAATTTTTTTCTTTAAAATTGAATGTAAATTACCTTTCATCTAAATACAATTCCCATTTACCGTAGAATTAAAAGCCTTTAACTAATTTAATAAGCGCAAATGTTTTAAGCCCCGTGAGCTTTGATACGAGCTTTCAACTCTATTGAAGTTGCAAATTATGTTAATGCAATTAATATTGAAAAGTGATGAATTACTTCTAATTTATTACTACTGGTCGGCTCGTAGTTTCAGTTGCTAGGACTGCATTAAAATAATTTGATTATATTGCACAAATAAGCGTTCCTCATAAATCGACATTAGTAAAAACTACATCAAAATGTGTAGATAAATGATATAAGCGTATAAAATATTTCCTACTGTTCCCCCTGCCTACCCTGCCAAGTGCGGGATAAAGCGTGAAGACATAAAAAAAAGTAGTGACTCATTTTTTTACTTGATAATATCAGCCTGAAAATTTTTTAGCTTCCGTTCATGTATGTCAAGTATTCCTGTATGTTCATGTATGTCATTATGTATTCAGTTATATAACATCTGTTCTTCATTTTTCGTCTTTAATAGGAGGAACTAAACGAGCCAAAGCGCAAAAATTGAAAATGATTAATTTGCCCTTAGTGGGAATCGAACCCACAAGCCGTCACAAGTAAGTCAAGTAGACGCTGTCCACTACATCACGAAGGTTGTTGGTATCTGTAAAGTTGTTTCAATTGATCTTAATAGTTATGCGATGCGATGCATAAACCAAAATAGTGTTAAATTTGTCATGGGCTTTCAGTCTGAAAGTATAAATGTTATTGCATATAATCGTATATTATTCCATATTGTTGTATATCATATGCAGAAACCAGACATAAATAACAACTCTCTAGACAAGAACAGCTTTGTTAACTTACTAACTAAAGCTGAAGTTAATCTACTTCAAATCAGAAAACGTTTGACACGCATGTCCTAAATTGCGACGCCAGCATTTCACGCATAATTGATGAATACTAAATCATTAAACATGCTATGGCTTATTATCATATGCATACAGCTATGATTAATTAGGTTAGACTAAAATTTAATTCTACATTTAGACACTTTGACAAATAAGCGTATGTTCACAGGCTTTGTTTGTATGAACAAATTCAATAGATTAAGCTATTTAGATTTGAAGTGTACAGTTGTTACGTATAGATTTCTATGTTGGTTAAATTTATTAGGTGTTGAGTTTTGTCTATTAAATAATGCATATTGGTGAATATAATTTTGAATGTAGGTCGCTTTCTCTTTGGCTTTCTCTCTTTATACTTATATATTCTCACGCACATAGGTGATATCTGTGTGTGTGTCTGTGTGTGTGTGCATGTGTGCGTGTGTGTGTGTGTGTGTGTGCGTGCGAGCGTGCGTGTGTGTGTTAAAATATCTACATATGTATTATGGAACTCTTTCATTAATAATGAACTAAAAAGGTCCTTGAGGAGTATGGAGAAGCAAGAGAGATTTTTACCGAAAATCATGGAAATGGAAAAGTAGTATTTTGAGTTATATAGTTCACGTGTATACAGAAATATAATTGAATTACATACAGTAGAGAGAAAAAATACTTAGCATTCAATTGATTCAACGTGCAGATGCCGGCGCTGTAAGTTTGCTCTTTGTGAGTTAATAGCAGCACTTGGGACTTGTGACACGAGTGTAGGTTTAAGGGGATCTCTTTAAAAAGTATTATCACAACCTTACCAAATTGAAAAATTGTTCTACTAGTGCCAGTTTATCAAACTATAGACATAAAAATCAACTCTAAATCCTTTCTTGGTCATTATGTTAGTAAGTTCGGAGTGCTTGTTAAAGTTGTGATGTTTGGAGAAAAAAACTCACTCATTATCATTGCATGATTTCGATCAAACGAAACTGTTGAAAGTTCTGCGACAGGTCTTTCATGGGTGGTACCCAGTAAATTTGTTAAATATGTTCTGTTGTTAATCGCAACTTTACATATTTATATCTACTTGTTTTTATCAATATATAAATATTGATCCAACATAAGTTACATAACTATAAAATTGAAAAATGGAAAAGTCTTTGCTGGCAAATGTTTATAGCTTAAAATTTGTTATGTTTTGTTTTAAAAAATAAATTAAATATAAGTAAAAATTTGGCATCAATTTCAACATAGCAACATAAAAAAGTTATTGTTAAGATACCGGTTATTCCTGTGTTCATAACATATTTTCATGAATCTTGAAAAAGAAAATCTTAGATTGAATCATCTTTCAAATAAAAAATATTGATCAAAATTGATTCATACTTTTAAGAGCTACAACGCCACAGTTAGACACAAATATATATATATATATATATATTTGTGTTTAGATACAAAAAATTACATACAAAAAACAATGAGTTGTCAAATTATAACACCACTCTGTTTGTATCAGCAACTAAATTTTTTGACGTGACAACGTCTTAAATTAGGTTGCGGCTCGGTGTCACTTATGAAAAAGTGTAACGCCCGGTAACGTTACGATGAGTCACCGAACTATTCTACAATAGCCTGAATCTTCTGTAAGGTTAAAAGGAAATAAAAAATAATTTCAATGCCTATCATAGTAAAAAATGAGGTGCCGGAAAAAATAATTCACGCTTCGTACAGATATGTAAATTTAATAGTATTCCATAGGAAAGGATCAAAGAGAATAAACCATAAGACTTACTTTATTATGGAAAATGCTCGGATGTATGTATATATGTATGTAGATTTTCATCTCACTTATTATATAAGGAAACTAGAAACTCTGCTCGTGACTTTTGTTTATACTTAAGTCCTGTTTTTGAACTATTTTGCGTTAGTGAAAACCACATCAAAATCTGCGACTGGAAACTTGTTACCTTGTTTTATTAATCTAAAAAAAAAAATTATATATTTTTTTCACTGAACTTAATATTTCTATTTAAAGTATCTGTGAAAATCATATTTTTTTCATTTAGAAATAATAAATAAGGTGCATTAAGATTTTTTAAATTGAAATCATATATATTTATTTTCTATAAAAATGAATTTTGATTTAAATACGCAATTTGAGATAAATATCATATACGTATATACTGTTGTGTACTTACATTTGAGGTTGTACTAAAAAGTGGGCTTTACAATTTTTTTCACAAAATTTACAATTTATATAACAAAATTTAAATTTACAAAGAAATAAAGAATTTCCTCAACTAGGACTCGAACCAGCAACTGACGCAAAGCTAAAGCTAAAGCATGAACCTCAAAGTGTTTATAGTCATATGCTACTGTACTGCTAATATTTTTGTACAACTCATATAATATTTATTGAGACGCAATAGAAACAGGTTACTAAGGATAAAGATAATATAAATTGCATCAACTTTTCCCAAGTATAATGTAGATAGAACAGACTACTCTTGAAGAGACGTAGTTTGTGTTTGTCGATTTATGAATATTGTTGAAACTATCCGTCTACACAACATACAAATATATATATATATATATATATATATTATATATATATATATATATATATATATATATATATATATATATATATAATATATATATATATATATATATATATATATATATATATATATATATATATATATATATATATATATATATATATACATATATATATATATATATATATATATATATATATATATATATATATATATATATATATATATATATATATATATATATATATATATATATATATATATATATATATATATATATATAATATATATATATATATATATATATATATATATATATATATATATATATATATATATATATATATATATATATATATATATATATATATATATATATATATATATATATATATATATATATATATATACGTCCGTCGTGTTCCGTCATTTAATACACAGTATTTTTACTTTATTTCTGACCAGAATAGACTACACGACACGACATACATACATACATACATACATACATACATACATACATACATACATAGTTTAAATATGTAATGTAACCCATTTTCACTTTTATAAATAGCTTAGTTGAAGTGTTTCATTTTTCATTATGTAAGAGCAACGCGAGTGGTTTCACACATCAATCATTAATCTTCGTCTTCTTTCTTTTATTTCCCTTGCCTCATACGATTACATTAAATGACTGTCCAAGACAAGATTAAAACTTTACTAAATGTAAATTACATGGGATACATCATGTTACCAAAAAAAATGAGACGTTAAAAAAACAAAAATGTCTTTAAATCAATCTCCTAATTAATATTTCATATTTCAGTTTCCAAAACCCATGCATATTAAATTCAACCGCATAGCAATTGTTACATGGTCTTAGATATATGAAATTACCGCAGTGGTGCTAGTTGACCGCATCGCGGTCGTGTCTGTGGAGGAATTCGGTATCATTTATTATTGCTACACCAAAGCAGCAATATACGTTAGGTAGCTATAGGTAGGTATAAAAGTTAGGTAGCTAGGGAGGTATAAAAGTTAGGTATTAAATTATATAGTGGCTTCGATTACCATTTAAAGTACAGACGCTATGAACGAGATTTTATATCAAGTTATATAAATATGTAACATATATAATATAAACAATATTTCCACAATAACAAAACAATTTTGAACAAATTTTGCTGCCTAGAAATTAAAGGTAGTAACAAGATTATCACCGGAACAATCCATTTTGTCTGATTAAAGAAACTCGGCTGTCGCGAGCGCCTTTAATTATTTTTGCGTTAACTAAGTGAAAAAATAATTTAAATATAAGATCTATCTACTTAATTGTGTTTGTTTTTTGTATATTTTTTATTATAAAATAAGAAAGTATTACCTTTTCTTTAAACTATACTAAGTTAATTATATAATATATAGACAGAAGCCCATTTCAAAGGCTTTGCCCATCGCAAAGGCTTTGAATGAGCGTCTACTTGAAACACTACGGTTTGTAGGTTCAATTCCCACTCGAGAAAGATGGATATTTCATTTCAATTTTTCTTTCATAGAAATTACATATCTAGAGACATCATGATGCAGCGGGAAATATTGTTCTAATTTTCTTAAGAAAATCTCCAAAAGTGCAAAGTAACTTAAAGAGTGCCCTAACAATAGGTTTAAAAAACACATTGTCTTAAATTCCAGTCTACTTTTAAATAGTAAACTAAACAAAACAAATTATTCTAATAAGTTTCTATGTAAATTAACAAAAAGCTATGAGGACAAAGACAAAATAATAAAAATGAAAAGCTAATTGTAACCGTACTTATGTAAATTCGATTCCTGATTGACGTAATAATAATATTTGAACTAAATTTATATACCTTCTTTGGTAAGCAAATCTTAAAGTTCAATTCCAGCACTCTGGTACTTTTCGAATGTGGATGACATAGTGTTATGAAGTATTTTCGGCCTCATAAGACTTATTTCGTTATCTAAAAGTAAGCACAAAGTTATGTAGGAAATTCAAAATTAATTAATATAATAACTTACTAACTAACGTTTAATTTATAATAACTTACGCACTTAACATTTGTAATTATTAAGGTTAAATTATAATTTTCATAAATTTTGAGCATTTTCTACTGGATTTTAAGCTTTGACCATTAACGCTCACAGTCGCAAGCTATTGTCAAAACATGGCTGTTTTTTAGCGTATGACAATATAGAAACGATTAGATTTCTGTTTTTATACGTTGGCTTCGTTGATATTTTGTTTTGGTCTATGATTTCTCTACTCTTTGGCTTAGATCACATGCCTTATCGTTAACGTAAGGTTAACGTAAGCAACCGAGAATTGCGTCTTGGCTAAGCTGAATTTAATTATTTCATATAATTATTTTTTAGTGAATTGTTCTAATTTTAACAAGGTCTTCAATGTAACCTTCAAATTAAGTGAATTCAGTTTAAATGTTCCATTTAGGAACGTAATAAGTATAGCATTTTGTCAGAATGAAGAAACAAAAAAATCTCATGCTCTCAAGTTGAAATCGAAAACTGTTTCACTGCGTCACGATATGTCACCAATTATTTTATTTCTATCATAATTATTTTGCTTTTTTTTTTCATTTAATTTTAGCACCCAAAATATATTATCTACATATACAAATTTTAATCATGTCCACATTATTTTGGACATGATTAAAATTCATATATGTGTCCTTTATAGACATGACATGACCGAAACATCTTCTAATAAGTTTTCTAATCTCTGCTATTTATATATTCAAATTTAATTTAACCTTCATTTTGACCCAATTATTAGTTCACTTAGCAATATTCACAGTTTAAATTTACAATAAATCTTTGATTAATCCAATATAAAGGCTAATATAGCGGGTTTTCATCAGAATAGTAAATGAGGATAGAAAATTATGAGCCGATGAGCTTTTATTCGAAGTTGGTGAAGTGGAACGGAATTAATGGTAGGTTTCGAACCCCCACCCCTAATCCCCTATTCCTCTTTACTAATCAAGCGAGAACCGACGATCACTAGTTAAGGGTTGTCGACCATTTCTTCTAAATAAATAATCGATAACTAATAATAAGTGGATTTTTTTTCTTCTTTAACTTATATGTAGCATGATAGCAGGGAAATTTAGGTCAAGATACTATGTTGAACAACGGAGCTCAACTCCGCACATCTTTATGAGAGCGCAACCGCAATCATTGTAGTTACATTGAGACGCTGTCATAATGTAAGATGTTATGTATATTATAGTATATGATAACTCATAAAGTTATTTCAAACAACTTTTTGTATTGTATATAAACAACAAAAAAAAATTAGTAAGAAATTAAATAAAAATTTAAATAATTTTAATTTTTTTATATAAAATTTAATAATGGCATTTATAATTAATAGCCTCAATTCAGTGTCTTTGAATGAGCATAAATACAAATACGATATCATAGTATGAGCAAGTAAATAACAAAGTTAAAGAAATTAAGTTAGCTGAAGTTAGGCCGTTTACAAATAATATTTGAAATCTAAATTTAATATTGATTTATCGTAGTGTCGTTTGACATAAAGAGCTAGTAGTAATATCTAGTAAACTTTTCATTACAAAATGATGTCTCTAATAATTATAATGATTTCCATCCATCTTTTACCTTGTAAGCCTATTTTTCTCGTTTAGTACAAAAAAAAGACACATTATAATATATAGCGCTATAAATCCATTGGAAGTATATATAATTCGGTTCTTTAATGAAAACGTTGAAAGTTATAACAAATTTCACGGAAATAACGAGCTACCGGAAATACGGTGAATTTGAAATTAATACTTAGATTTGGAAATGAAACCATTGAATATTTTAGTAATCTATAGATTTCAATATTTGAGACATACATAGGGGGGATAAAGCATGAAGCTAATCTATATATATATTTATATACCTAAGTACACAATAAAACAAAATCCTTTAATTTACCTTTACAACCCCGAACTAAAGCAATATGTGGTCACGATAAATATAAGTACGGACAGTTGGCATAAAGAACTTGTTGGTACAGCCAGCAATTTAAATTAATTTGACATATTTTGGCAAGTATTTCTACTATTTTACATAGTAAATTTGAGAAACTACTGATAAATTACTCAATTATACATGTTTTGCCTAAAAATTTTGTGGCACGCAGCTTTTTCCCACTTTTAATTTGTTGAACTATTAATAAAATAACATATAACTTATAATAAAAAAATTGAATAAAATTCCAAATTTTGCTTTCTAATACAACTACGATGTGTGGAGATCAACGACTTGTGTTTAACGAATATATTTTGTTTAAATTATCTCTTATATGTAACCTTCTATATATAAGCAGCAAAATCAGACTAACGACATGACGTATAGAAAACTGAGATTTAATTGACTGACCGACTGGGAAAATAATTACTATTTTAATTAATAACCTTTATACATCAAAAATTGCAGATATTAATTACACAACCACTATTAAAACATCTCCCAAGCATATCAACTAAAAAAAATATTATAAAACAAAAAAAAATATTTTGTATGTTAACCCTACCAGTTTCACTGAATCGGCAGACCGCAGACCTGTTAACTGCGACTTGCACGTTGTAAAATTGCACTGTATTACGAATACATTGGAATATATATATTGGGATACTTTTATGGGACAGTTACAATTAAATTAAACCGTTCAATTAAGTATTATTGTATAGCTATCCGCTTATTCTGTAGGAAATCATGAATATGAATATTTTAATGTTTTCTTAACATTGGTATTTAACTTGTGAGTAGATGCACAGTGGAACAGTCTAAGTAAGCGCAACAAGTGCAGGTTCGATTCGGGTAAGGTAACATTTGAAATTTTCATTCAAATATCGTCAGTTATATAACAAGACGTGACGCCATTCAATATTCAATAGGTTCAAAAAAGTTTTTGTTGTTTTAATGGTTTTTGATTAGTCTTAGTAATTGGTTTTACTAATTTTAGTCTGTGGCTTCGTCAGCATTATTGACTGAAAATTAACCATAATTCAGTCTAAGACCCATTCCAAGTTATCGACCTTTATAAGGATTAATCTAAATGACGAAATATTATCTAATACACAAAAACTTAACCAAACCCGTTAGATTAATAATATTTCCTATATTATTAACCAGACGAGTACTGATATGAGCATATTTTCAGTATGTAATCTTTTGTTATTTTAGAGATTGAAATGACTAAAATATCGAACAAATAAAAATGTATTCCATCATGATATTATTAGAAAAACAACCTAGATAAAAAGCTTTGTAATAAATTTCACTTGTAACAAAGAAGTTACAAAAAACTAATATTTTAATAACAAGTTAATAGAAAAGCTTTGACAATATTACTCAAAATAAAAGTAGAGCAAAAAATAAAAGCTTTGTAGAATATTTTGTTTAACAATTTAAAACTGAGTGAAATTGATCAAAAGTTTTTATTACTATAGAAGTTCATTATCATCATTGTTATATGTTATATATATATATATATATATATATATATATATATATATATATATATATATATATATATATATATATATATATATATATATATATATATATATATATATATATATATATATATATATATATATATATATATATATATAATATATATATATATATATATATATATATATATATATATATATATATATATATATATATATATATATATATATATATATATATATATATATATATATATATATATATATATATATATATATATATATATATATATATATATATATATATATATATATATATATATATATATATATATATATATATATATATATATATATATATATATATATATATATATAGACATTATATAAAACAACATAACACAACTATATGCTCTAATAATATTTCAGTCCTTGCATACGTCTTTCGCCTCGTCCACAGTCATTTACAAACTCATGCTTTCCAAGAGGGTCTCATATGAAAGTCAACCAAGTTGTCCCCTTACATCTGTTACCACATTTTTTGCCTTTTTTTATTCATTTTTTTAACATTCTCAAACCGTCTGAATACGTTCTTCTTCATTGTCATTATGTGTTCTCATGCTACATAAAGAAGAATTATAAAAAAAATAATCCTATATAAATATTTAATAAAGTAATATATAATTTTGAGCACAGCAGGAAAGCTAAAAAAATCTTGAGACTTAAGAAATATTTACTGGCAAAGATACAACACTTTCCAAAGTAAACAACTTTCCAAACTTTATGAAGAAAACGATAAGTGATAAGAAACACATATATCTTCGTCGGAACTCCGTCAAGTATAAGTTTTACTACTGGTATTTTAATATCAACAATCTCAACTGTTGTGTCACGAACGATTGTTAGTTTTATGGACAATTTGTTTTCAGGATAATGTTTTTAAATGTTTTTCCTGACAAGTTTAACCCTGGAGCCTTTAAGAGTAGAGTGAATAGGTTTCTTTTGGACGGGCGTGGTGAGATGAAAGACAAACACCTGTTCCATTATAAGTATAAAAAAATAAGAAATATCAACACACGAAAACGGAAAACGATATGCAGCAAGAGCGATTACCTAGCAAATATAAAAAAGAAGTAGTGGTACAGAAAAACACTTTTTTATTGTAAGAAATATAGAATGAAAATCGGAGAGGAAACATTCTTGAGTGGTAGATAAAAACCTGCTCAAGTTCAGGTCAAATTCACCTAAAGCCTATTCTGTTTTGTTCATCGTGCAGTTGGGTTCCTTATAAACGTTTGCCTATGGCCAGAAAGCCGGGACTTAAAAATAAAGAAAATCAATAGTCTTATCAAAATCGGCAAAATTACACAAAAAAGCAAAATATGTGCTAAAAATATAGAAAATTGTAACTAAACTCTACGCTTTTTCTCTACTTTGTCTGAAATGTGTAATATTAGCAATATGATAATATATGATAACTTAATATACAAGTGCCGCATTGGTTTTTATATACACATTTTAAATATTTCTCCGAACAAAACCTCCTACAAAATGTAGTTATATACGGTAGAAGTATGTAAATTTACTCATCGTTGATGTATTTATATAGTAGGGGTAAAACTAAAAGTTCTTTGCTCCCATCTGAGAGTACACAGATAAAATGAACTTTCATAAAGTAACTGGACTATACTTTTATTTACGATCAACTTTAAGAAATATGGGGCAAAGTGATAAAAATAATAATATAATATATGGATATACATATATGTGGATCATATACATATATTTATATAGGAGTTTTACCTTCATCCATATATATAAAAATTTAACCATAAAAAGAACATTCTTAGTAAAACTCTTGTATAAAGGTTTTTTATTGACGAAGAAACGAAATGAAATGATTGCTGAGGGAACAAGGATATTGTTAAAATTAATTTGGGAAGTGTAGAGAACTCAAGTCCTTCTGTTTTTTTCATTTGATATTGATTTAAATTGGTCTTGGCCTAGGATACTCGTCCATTGAGATTCAGTAACCAACATCATTTAAACATTTAGCGGGAAAAAAGAACTAGTTTAAAAATAGACAAAATTTTAAGTTATAACTTCCTGTGATAAGATTTTCAACACTTACAGCGTTTAGCTTTAAGGGCAAATTTTTGTATTAAATGCGGCAAAAACAAAATAGATAATAAAGTATTAAATGAACTGGCTATAACAGCGAAAATCTTCTCTATAGTTTACTCAAAAGATCTTCGGTCTGTCTAGAACGATCACAATTCATTAAAGAACGCACTTCGCAGGCGGCTTTGGTTAGAAATCATTTAAAATTTTGGTTAGGGTAGTGGGAGGAGCTCGGACCGTGCAAGTGAGCTTTAATGCATTTTTAAGGGCCCTTTAAACCTACACTGGGGTTCCGCAAGTCCAAGCGCTGCTCGGAGCTCTCTTCCTACACACGATTAGTCCGGCACCCCACACGGTGAATCCATCGAACGCTAAGTATTTTCTTCTCTGCTCTTTATGTTTTGTTGCGTTGATTTTTTCTGTTTCTGAGAGACTATAACAATCAATATTTTGTATTAATTTGGTCTGAGTTAAAATTATTCTGTCAGACAGACGATATAAAGAGATTTATTTATTTTTTCTTTGTGGTATTTTACCATAACGGTGCTTTTATCTAATGAATACCTCGAATGGAAATTGGAATCTACACCCATCGCGTTCACAAAACCCACTCCTGTCTGCTACGTCCAACTAAAAATGCGTGTATTTTTACTAGTGGTTAACATAGTATGCCTTTTATAGGTTTATTTAAAACGTCTTCTCACGTAATCAGAAACTACTAAAAATCTATTACAGGTTTAGAGAGCAAGCTTAACATATTCAGGTCCCCGAATAATGGCGCCCGTTGGAAATCTCTAATTCGATTTGCAACATTTCAAGATAAAAATGTCACGATATTTGTAATGTAATCTAAAAGAACAACACTTATGTTGCTATTTTTTGAGAAATTTTGTATGTATACAGATATCATTAAAATAACATAAAAGTAGGCAGACCCGCGGTGAGGTCCGCCACTTGACACGCAGTGCCTCAAAAAGCGGACAGCGGGGAATTGATCCCCATACAACATGTCATATATACTATGGTCTCTATCTCCACCACTGTATCCCCTCAATTAACTCGCAACTATCCTGTATAAAGCATAGCACTTATTCCCACTGTGCACTATGCCCCTATTAAGCTAATTAAATAGCTTCGTCTTGGGTAATAAAAAGGGTATTAGATTTACATTTCCATTACAATAACAAGCGATAGTAAAACATTCAAGTAGAATCACCTTTAGAGTCATAAAATTCTACATTTAAGTACTATAGTACTAAAAAATGTATACCCATTTTTAAATGAAAAATTTTAACTGATTAATTATGTATATTGGATTTTATATTATCGTAATACCTGACAATGGTCCAATTCAATACTTAACAGTCATCTAAGACCACGAGAAGGTTGAAATATCAACGCCATAATTGAAACCCAGATATAGCATAGTTTGGCGCTCCTTATTGTCTGTCTAACATTATATCCATCAAGTTAAATGTTTCCCAAAAATGTCAAATCTAATGATATGATAAATCAGTTAAAATCGTTTAAAATATGTTTATTTTAGAATATCTAAACTTTTAATACCCTACT
Source organism: Dione vanillae (assembly GCA_037178615.1). Taxonomy (NCBI): domain Eukaryota; kingdom Metazoa; phylum Arthropoda; class Insecta; order Lepidoptera; family Nymphalidae; genus Dione; species Dione vanillae. The sequence goes on along the minus strand of JAZFAU010000288.1, from coordinate 290,042 downwards.
TCTCTTAAAGTTTAAATTCAGTCTGTACAAAAATATTCTTAAACAATTACAAAAATCACTTGAGAACTAGACTTATATAAATTTTAAAACATTACGTACGTTTTAATTTTTTTTTATTACGCTAGATATAAAAGATTTATTTAATTTGCATAGTAGATACAAAAGACAAGTTTAGTAAACATCTTTAAACTTATTTTTTGGTTAACGTTAAAAGGACTCCTAGTAAGTCCCTGCAAAAGCCGTATTACTGTCAATTAAACATTTTATATGATATTACTTTATTTACTCATACTCATAATATTGTCACTATATAGTTATAGTAATAATTTATATCAAATATCTTTAAATAAGTGGCTTGATTGAAAAAAAACACAATTTCCACAGGACTAGAGCCATTACATATGCAATGCACACGCGATAGCATATTCAGGAAAGGAATTTCGTTGGAAAATCCTAATTTCGAAATTCGATAGATATTGAATCTGTCTCACCTGTCGCGAAAGTATGGAGCTAATATTTTGTGAATTTCCAATTTTACTTCTTTTGGGCAATTTTTCATAGTCAACATTATTAAAACGTGCGGCTGGTTTACAAATGAATCGGCTTGATTTGTATGTTCATGTACATAGAGACTTTAATTAATATTGAATTGATTTTATTATTATTTTTTATTGCTTCACGCTTTATCCCGCACACAGCAGGGTAGGCAGAGGGAACTGCAGGAACTATACGAACCTAGTGTTAGGACACTCCGTTGCTTTCCCCGTCCCCATTTTCCACCATTTTCGAGGCATTGCGTGTTTAGTCAACTAACTCAACGCCGCGCTTTGCCTAGTTGCTAGAGCGAAGAAAATGGAAATAGGAAAATCCATCTTCCCCGACAGGGAATCGAACCCACAAACCGTCGCGTTTACAGCCAGTCCTTATTATTAATTACCCCAGTTTGAAAGTCATATAATCTATTGATAATACACATATTTGAATATATTTGACGAAAAAAAATAAAAGATAGGAGTATAGAGATATAGAGATTTTTTTTTAAATATTTTATATATATAGACACTGGTTGAGCAAAAAAAAATACGTACCATTAATCCGCTGTCACACAACCGACAGATTGGTCCCCCAAGGCGACGGACGACAATGTGACATAATTCTTATTAGTACACACAAATATATTGAAGCTGGATCCGGTTTGACGAGGATTATGTATTCCTTTAATTTATCCCAGGATTATTCGCAAAATATTATCATATATAATTATTTTAGAGGGCCTCAGATTTAACGTTTAAAGAAAACATTTAAAAATATGGATTAACACTTTAAAAATCATAAAAATATGAGGCCTCAGATATAGTTTTACGAAAATGTCAATTAGTGTTAACTGACGTCTGTGGGTGGGAAACACAGTAGGAGATTTTTTTAGTAGGTGTTGCAGATCACCTTTATTATATAATATTCGCTTTTGGTCTATTCGTAAACGACTTCTCTTGAATTTATTTACGAAAATAAAAAATATTAGCAACATCTATTGTAATTTTAGACATAATAGTAATATGGTGATCGAAATATATTATTTTCTTTTTTTCTCTAGACAAGACTAGAAGAATCTAAAGTGAAGACGTTCCCTTATTTAATTTATTAAATTACTATCGTTAAAGTTTTCATTAAATTACAAAAAAATAATTAAATTACTATCTATTCTTATTATTTAAAGCAAATATAAAAATCGAACACAACAGGATTTGAACCCGCACCTGTTGGAAACCATCCAAGCGCTTTGACCACCAAGTCATTCGTCAGTGTGGATGAACACTTTTAAAATATTATAATTATTATTCCAAATTACCTAGATATTGTTTACTTTTCCTACGATTTTATACATTGATTTAACAAAGTAGTTACTAAGGCTGTGACCTATTCTGCCTGTGATAACAAAAAATATATTTTATTTTTCATGACATTATTATAATTTCTTTACTGCTGATATAGCGCGACGTTGATTTCCGCCTTCTAACACGCTAATATATCGAAAATCTGAGCTAAAAATATCGAAAATTTATCATCTATACCGTTTGAAGTCAAACTCCCTTTGTCTTGCTAGATGATATTTTTATAACAATCTCAAACAATTACAAAATACCCATAAAATATTCATACAATATAAATTTCCCTTACATTTCATTCAGCCTCCCCAACTTTTAATATATAGCACGACAATGCATTATGTATGTATGTATGTCACAAGGTCTGACCAAATACGACAAGATTTATTATTCATATATTCACCCTATACCTGGTACGCCGGAAGTCCCATCACAAACATGTAAAGCCTTATAGTAACTTGTTCTATAATAATTTTTGTTAAAATTGTTTTTATGTTATTTACTATTTCGTTACTTTATTTTGCCTATAAAAGTTATAGGCAAAGGTATGTGTCTTGATTTTTTGTTTGTCGACAATTTGTAGTAAAAGGGATGTTCTGTAATTTTTAGTTTATTTTTTTTTATACAAATAAAAAGATATAATGATATATATAAAAAAGTCAATGATAAAAAAGATATTTGAAGCAAAAGCGAGTGGTAAGAGAGATAAGGGGCGACCTCAGTTTACTTTTGAAAACACAGTATCGAAGACCCTGAAGGAAGGTCAGGTAAAAAGAACGAAGTTCCTCGGAGAGAAGATGCGAACGAGACGAAAGACCACAGCGTTTGGCGCTTCATTTTCTCGGACTACTTCGCCACGGCGTCGAAAAATTTTAGACTATGGCGATGTATAATATTTTAAATTTTATACATATTTATAAAAAAATGGGATTTGATAAAAGGACAAGCAAACATACCAACTATGAATCTATAGATCCCTTAAAGAGCCTATTCCTTTAAGGGATCTATAGATCCTATAATTCCTATACAATATTATACAAGGGATTTCAAATTAATATTTTAAGAGTACTTTATAATATTTTACTAAACTTTAGACCTTATCTATAAATTGATATCAAGCCATATGTTGATGTATTTAAAAGTTAAATTTGCTTGTTAATTGTTTTCTAATATTTGTTTGAATAAAAGACGTGTTAACTCTTTCGTTGTTTATTAGACACTGAGAATTGAACATACATACCGCCCACCAAAAGGACGTTAAGGCCTTTTTAAAATAAGTAATATACATGTTTAATATTACAAAATAGTTTACAATCAAATTACATACTAAATTAATAAGTTGATCAATGGACTGCCATATAGGTAAACTAGTAGGTAAATGTAAAACATTGTTAACAAAAATATTCTAAATTTCAAACATTAATCTAGTTATATTACTACTTCAATACTAATTCTTACAAATTGGTAAAGGACATAAACTTGCTACAGATCTCTTAATAATTTTTCCGTTATATCTGAGACTGTAAACTCTACTAATATTGTCCGTTCCAGGATGCTTCTCAATAATACGCGCTAATGCCCATTTGCTTGGTGGCATGTTTTCATTTTTCAGCAAAACTATATCGCCAATTTCAAATTCAGGCGCACTCTTTAGCCACTTAGGCCGTTGATTTAGCCTTGATAGATATTCGCTCTGCCAACGATTCCAGAATCCTTGTAATATTTTTTGAGTATGCTGCCATCTTGAGAGTAAATTTATATTTGAAGATGTATAGTCACGATCAGGTATAGTGATGAGTGCTTCACCTATGAGGAAATGACCTGGAGTGAGTACTTTTATATCGGCAAGGAGATCTACATCTGTTGAAATTGGTATCAGTGGTCTTGAGTTTAGACAGGCTTCAATTTGTATCAACACTGTAGTTAGTTCTTCGAATGTTAAGTTGTGCGTAAGTATCTTTCTTAAGTGTACTTTAATCGATTTGACACTTGCTTCCCACAGCCCACCAAAATTTGGACTATAAGGTGGCATGAAATGCCACTTAACGCCGTCATTCACTAATTCATTGATAGCAGAACCAGGTATTTCTAATTTTGCTTCTTCCCACATTGACAATAATTCCTTATTGGCTGCTACAAAATTAGTGCCATTGTCGCTCCAAATTTCGTGACACTGTCCTCTTCTAGCGACAAAACGTTTGAATGCTGCAATGAACGCGTCCGAAGTTAAGTCGCTAACCAATTCTAAGTGTATCGCCTTAACTGCCATACAAATGAAAATGCAAATATATGCCTTGCTTGTCTTGGCACCTTTTCCTTTGGATTTTAAGATAGATACAGGGCCAGCGAAGTCAACACCACTACGTGAAAAAGGACGTGATGGAGTCACACGTGCTTGAGGTAAGTCACCCATTATCATCTGTCGGTTTGTAGCACGCTGACGTGCGCATGTAAGACAATTATGTACGTATTGTTTTACTAGGTTCTTGCAGCCAACTATCCAGTACTTGCTCATCAGGTAAGTAATCATTAAATTTATTCCTCCGTGTAAAGTTTTTATGTGTGCATCTTTCAAAATAAGCGGAATTAGATCATTTCGCTTGCCAAGTATTATTGGATGTTTTATGTTTTCATCTACATTAGCATTCCTCAACCTGCCGCCCACTCTGAGAATATTCTGACTGTCGATGAATGGGGTGAATGTTTTCAAAATACTAGTAGTTTTAACAGGTTTATGTTCTTTTAGCCGTCGTATTTCCTCTGAGAACTCTTCCTGCTGTACCCTTTTTATACATATCTCTAAAGCCTCTTGAATTTCTTCTACAGTGATAGCTTGGTTTAACTTTTCTGGATTTCGTTTCATATTTATAAATCTTTTACAATTTACTATTACTCTCAATAGTTCGGTAAGTGAATTGTAATCTTGAAATTTAATAACTCTTTCTTCCTGTTCGGCCGTAATAACATATGATTGTATATTTTTCTTCCTTTCTATATTAGTCGAATATATAGGTTTAGTATATTTAATTGTTTTATTTGTTAGCCAAGAGGGTCCATTCCACCATAGCTGGTTTTCTTTCAATTCTTGTATATTTGTACCCCTTGAAGCTATGTCAGCTGGATTATCTGACGATTTTACATGGAACCATTGAGCGCTGCTTGTAACTTCTAGGATTTCTACGACGCGATTTGCTACAAATGGTTTCCATCGATTAGGTTCCCCAAAGATCCAAGCTAAGACAATTGTAGAATCAGTCCACGCAAACGTTTGATTTGATGAAATTCTCATAGCTTCTCTTGTTTTGTACAATATTTTAGACAGAAGTGCCGCTCCACTTAGTTCAAGTCGTGGCAGTGATATTGTTTTTACAGGAGCTACTTTTGTTCTCGCTGCTACTAAATTTGTTTTTATTTCTCCATTTTTTGTTTGTACTCGACAGTAAACAACAGCTGCATACGCCTTGACAGAAGCATCACAAAAGCCATGCAACGTTATAGCATCTTTATCTGTACTGAAAGTGTTCAACCACCGTTTAATTCTCATATCGTTGACATTTCTTAAATCTTCTCGAATGACTTTCCATTCCTCCTTTAACTCTTCTTTTATGTCTTCATCCCAACCAATTCCCTCTAGCCATAGCCTTTGAACTAGAATTTTTGCTGTAACGATTGCTGGTGCTATCCAACCTAGTGGGTCGAATATTTTTTGCAAATCTGATAGTATATTTCTCTTTGTTATATGTAATGGTAAATTTTGTAATTGTATCTGATATTGAAATTCATCTTTTTCTAGGCTCCACGACAGACCCAGAGTTCTAATAGTCCCGCCAAGTTTCAGCTGTAAATTAGCCTTTGTCGTAATTTTGTCGTCATCCATGGATCTTAGCAAGTTGAGGCTATTTGAAGCCCACTTTTGTAATTCAAAACCACCTCTTCGCAAGAGATTTATTATTTCTTGAGTAAGACATATAGCTTGTTCTACAGAATCGCAGCCTGATAACAAGTCGTCAACGTAAAAGTCTTCTCGAATTATCTTGGCAGCTTCTTGATATTGTTCACCTTCATCGTCGGCTAGCTTCATTAGCGTTTTTATTGCTAAATAAGGAGCAGACGCTGTCCCGAATGTAACTGTTTTCAGTCTATAATCTTTAATCTCTTTCGAGTCTTCTGTGTTACCCTCCTTTTGTCGCCAGAGTATTCTATGGTAATCTGTATCTTTGCTATCTAAGAGCACCATTCTGTACATTTTTACTATATCACTGGCAAAACATATTTTATGTGTTCGCCACCTCATTACAATGCTTCGCATATCCTCTTGAAGTACAGGTCCGGTCATAAGCTCATCATTCAATGAAATAGCATTACTGCCTTTACTAGATGCATCGAAGACCACTCTTAGTTTAGTGGTTTCTTTGTCTTCTCGGATCACGGCGTGATGTGGGAGATAAACGCTACGATTATTTATTTCGTTATCTGGAACTACTTCCATATGACCCATGGTTAAATATTCTTTTAATACTTTATCGTATTCTTCCCTCAATTTAGGAGTCTTCTGTAGTCTGCGTTCAAGTTGATTCAATCGTCTCAACGCTATTTCTCTTGAATGTCCATCGGGTGATATTGGGTGATTGGTGCGAAATGGAAGTCTCACTATATATTTTCCATTACCATCTCTTGTATAATTATTTTCATAAAAGCTTTCACATTGTTCTTCTTCCTTTGTGAATTTTCTCTTCTTATCTTCTTCTACCTCCCATAATACCTTTAAGAAATCTTCTGTTATAACGTGATGATGCAGAGTTACAACTGAATTTGATTTATCTAACTTCTCTTCGATCTTCCCAAATAGAATCCAGCCAAGGTTTGTTTTTTGAGCGCACGGAGACCCTGGCGGTCCTTTGATTAAAGTGTTTTGTAGAATCTGCGCGTATACATCAACACCTAACAACAAGTCAATAGCTCCTGGCTTGAAATAGTAAGGATCAGCCAGTGTTAACCCTTCTAGATGAGGCCACTTGGTTACGTGTATCGTACTGGATGGTATTTTAGTAGTCAGTTGCTTAGACATAACATATGCTTTCACTTTTAGATTGAAATCTTCACATCTTGATTCCACATTTATCTGAACCACTTGCTTAATATCTTCTCTTGCTGATCCCACACCGATGACCTTGCCTTTAGTTGGATATCGTGTAACTTTGAGTTGCTGCGCAGCTTTTTCACTTATAAAGCTTGCTTGTGAGCCTTGATCAATTAAAGCTCGCAAAAATATCGTGTAATTATCTTCACTTCTAACTTGCACGATTGCTGTTGCCAATAAAGCTGTAGTTTGTTTAGTTACCACGTGTGACGTCATCGCTTCTTCTTCTTCACATTTCTCCTCACATACATGTAACACCGTTTCCTTTTGTATAGCTTCGTTATTTTGATTATTATTGATCGTAGGTTTTGTATTAGTGTCCTTATCTTCATGAAGCAGACTATGATGACGCCTGTTGCACAGTCGACAACATGTTGGAACGCGACACTGTCTTACAGAGTGTCCCGATGCAAGACAGTTGAAGCATAAATGTTTAGTTTTCGTAAATTCACTACGTTGTTGTGGTGAGTATTTTCCAAATAACTTGCAATGGCTGAGCGTATGGATTTCGTCGCACAATAAGCATTTCTTCTTATTTTCTAAATTTGTAGCAATATGAAACGATTTTTCTCGCAAACCACTAGTTAATTTAAGTTTTGCCGGTTCTGTAAGCTCTAAAGTGCGAAAACGGCTTTCTAGAAATTTTCGAAATGTATCCAACGAAGGAAGACTATCGCCATCTTGACACGTGGTACTAACATGTTCTTCCCAGTCTTTATGAGTATCGGCGTCTAATTTTTGTACTATAATAAATATTATTAATATATCCCAATTTTCCGTCTTCACTTCCATGTTTTTTAAAAAATGTAAGCACTCGAAAGTTGTATCTAATAAGTTTTTAATTAATGTAGAATTATTTGCCGCCATCTTCTTTTGCGAGACTAATCTCTTCATAATTGCATTAACGGTTATGCGTTTATTCCACTACCTTCTTTTAAGAATATTCCATGCCTCTTCATAATTAGAATCAGTCACTTGTATATGTTTTAATATAGCCGCGGCCTCTCATGTAAGTGATGTTTTTAAATAATGTAATTTTTGTACATTATTTAATGCTCCGTTCGTATGCACAAGTGTATGAAATAAATCATGAAACGGCAACCAATCTTCATATTGTCCGCTATAAGTGGGTATTTGTATTTTTGGTAATACCACACGTGCTTGAGATTCACCTTGCATCGAACCACTAAACCCAACTTGTGTTTGAGCTTGAGATCCTAATAAATCCATTAAATCACTTTTCAAAACAATATACAACTCCTCATGTTCATAAAATTCATCCTTTGTAAAATAAGTTACTTGATCCTTTTTATCCTTTGCTATATTTCGTAATAATTCGGCATGTGCTTGCTTATATTCATTCCAGTAGTCTTCTAAACATTTTAAGCGCGCTTCTATATAATTTTCGTAAATCTACTTTTGGGGCATTTTTTCACATTTAAATGAATTTTCTTTATAGTTTGTGCGATATTTTCCACCGTGTTTAAGGCCTTTTCCACTTCCGTAACCATTATTACGTAGAAATATTATTGACTGTAACAACGTAATATGATAATAATCCTTTTTATTTCTATTCACTTGCAAATATATTGCAATAGCCACGCGTCGATTCTCGATCTTTTGTTCCGATGACCGGTTCCGGCTCCAGGTAAGTTTACTAGTATCCGGCTCGATTATGGACCATATGTTGATGTATTTAAAAGTTAAATTTGCTTGTTAATTGTTTTCTAATATTTGTTTGAATAAAAGACGTGTTAACTCTTTCGTTGTTTATTAGACCTTCATCTATCCTTAACACGTTCACTGCCGGAACAGTTTTCGATAACACTCGGCTGTTGCGGTTGAGAGGAAATTAGGCCCAACCTGAATATATTTATTCAGCGATTGAGTCTTTTGACCTTTTGCTTTAATCGTTTGTTAAATGTGTTATAGTTTATTATAATTAATAACATGGTACAATGTTGGATTTTCTTCCAATTACTTATGAAACTTTGTTACTGAGCTTCGCTCACAGTATGATTGCTTTAGTTAAATTGCTATACTATTTCGTCAGGATTTATTTTGCATTCGTTCAAACGAATGTATATCTTATTACTTATAAAATTTGTTTTCACATTACTTATAAAATTTGTGTTTTTTTCCAATTTTAAATTATATTTAATTATCCTTTGAATTTCTGGATGAAACGTTAAGAATATATTATAGCTTTGTTGTATACCTTATTTTTTTAACAAAGAAACAAATGGAAATAATGTTGCAATCGTAAATTATTATTTTTTATGATTAATAATAAAATATTGTTAGAATACTATATAAAAGAAAGCAGTCCTATATAATAAAGACTATAAAAGCGATGAATTTATGTCAATCGAGGCAGTTGCGCGTAGGCAACAGCTCGGACTATGAAGGAACTATCGTTAAGCATTGAAACATTTGTCATTTAATATAATTAATTAGACTTGCTGTCCGAATAAGCTCCAAGCATATGTTCTGTTTTCCAATTATAAAGTAAATTCGAGTAAGCAATAAAAGATGTGATTCACAAACTAGGTTTTCTCACTTATTTTGCTTTATTCAGAGGAAATCTATTAAATTGGCCAAGAGACCGTATCGTTTCAAACATAATACAATTGTAAATTTCAAAAGACATAATGAAATAAAACGTTGAAATTAAAGAATAGCTCCTTATTTTTTTCAAGTTTTCGTTACAATACACGTCATGGCACAAAAAAGGAAGCGTCATTTTGATTTTCACGGAAATTTTATTAACTTCGCGTTATTTCAGAACCGTAAAGTAACAGGATGAGGTCGGATCTTCTTTATACTACGGCTTGGAATGAATATCTTATTATACTGCTTTATTATTATTACTTTATTATTAAAATTTAGTCTATTGTGTGTTTTCATAATATTTTTTTTAGCTTCACGCTCTTTCCCGCAAATGGCAGGGTAGGCAGAGGGAACTGCAGGAAGCATACGAACCTAGTGTTAAGACACTCCGTTTCTTAGTCCCTGCTTTTTTTCGTCCCCGCTTTCCGCCTTTTTTTCGAGGCATTGCGTGTTGATTGGCGGAAATCAATGCTGCACTTTGATTAGTTTCCAGAGCGAAGAAAATGAAAATAGAAAAATCCATCTTCCTTGAGTGGGAATCGAACCCAAAAACCCGCGTTTATAGGCAGACGCTTACGCCCCTGCGCCACGACGGCCCTCAACGGCCACCCTTTCATAATATTATAATGTTAAAAAAATTGGATTAGTATTTAGTATATATTTAAACCATCGTAAATTTATATATTTAAATTTCATATGCAAGCGTGTTCACGCGGTCGATGTAACATTTAATTTGGGACAGCCAATAGCAATGATACTCCCACCCAATCCCTTTTACTATGAAATTTTTAATTTGGCAAAATGGCAACGAGACTAATGTTCTACATATATCCACCACTCGGCATGCAATGCCTAAAAGGCTTAAAACAGGAACGGAGTGTCTCAACACTTGCTCCTCAACCTCTCCATTTACCTTGTTATGTGCGAAATATAGCGTGAAATTAAAAAAATGCAAATTTTTTCAGTAGCAATTTTTTTTTCAAAGGGTTGAAATCAAAATAATTAATTTCCGACTAAGATTCGAACCCCACAAACCTTCTTATTTTACAGGTTGCTGAACCTCTTTACCACTATGATCCTCAGCAATATACCATTTTAAGTAAAAATCTCAGCATATTAATTTAATATTTTCATCAAAATTTACATATTTCATTATCTATGTGACAATTTGTACGGGAGTATGATTGGCAGATATAATGTTAGAATCTTATCGTACAAAAGCAAGGATTTGTGTTATATTGGGTGATACGCTGACATATATATTTACGAAAATCCTAGTCGTAGTTCGAAAAAGCTTCAAATAAATCGATATGTCATAGTCTCTTTAACATTTTAGATATTTAATGCCACACAGCTCTACATATAATAATTTTTATTAAGTTTTGCTATAATTTTTTTATCTATACCTATTATAGACGAATATAATTTCTATTTCTGTTCTTTTCGTCAGTAGCTTGATAACTTTCTAAGCATGCCTTGCAAAGTTAATTTACTTGAAATATTACACATTTTGTTTTAATTTATTCGAATAGCTTGGGCATTCTATTCATATATTCATCTATTATTTTAGACGAAGTCGAATATAAATAATGAAATTTGAATTTTAATAATTCGTCGTCGTCGTCGTCGTCGTCAGCCAATTGCAGTCCGCTGCTGGACGAAAGCCTCCCCAAGTTTGCGTCATCGGTCCAGCGGGCCGAAGGGCGTCCTACACTACGTTTGCCAAAACGTGGTCTCCACTCCATGACTCGTCTCCTCCAATGACCATCGGTCCTGCTACAGACGTGGCCGGCCCAATGCCACTTCAGCTTACTAATTTTGCGAGCTATGTCGGTTACTTTCGTTCTCTCACGGATAATCTCATTCCTGATTTTATTCTTGAGAGAGACTCCGAGCACAGCTCGCTCCATAGCACGCTGAGCTTAAATCTGTGGACCAGCCCCATTATCAGTGTCCACGTCTCGGCAGCGTATGTCATCATCGGTAAAACGCATTGCTCGAAGACCTTGGTCTTCAGCAATTTCAATAATTGCCTGTAAATAAAAGCGTATTTTCTGCTTTTTTTAACAATATGCAATGATTGAATTGAAATTGAACTTGCAACCTAATAACCTAATATTACAAATCGGACAAAAAGTGCAGGTACTCCGATAGCATATTTCTCCATTCATACTACACATAATGAAATAATTAAACGAAAAAACAAAACAAATCAAGTTTAAACTAAGATTATTCTTCCATCAACCGCAAAAAACAATCCTCACTAACTTGAAGCAATACATTAAGTATTGTTATCTTAAAAATAATTAATCATATGAACATATCACCTACTAATAAACGTAAAGCTTTTAAAACTTTTAAATTTCGCTCCTTACAGTAACAAAGTCATCATAGCCTTTGCCTGGTAATATCATTACATTATATGCTTCGAAATGAGCTTTCAGTAACAAACTTTTTCATTTTACTGCCAATGAACGTCGCCTGCTAAAGAGTTTCCCTAAAGGTTTTATAAAAATGTAGAGTTAATCAAATGTGCTTCTAACTTGGGAAATTGGGAATTGAAAAGCCAATTTTTGATCGTGTAATTAATTTATCGCGGCCCGTTTAGATAAGATAACTGCTAAATGCTAATCTTGCTAAATATTTCTGGTTTCTTTTATTATACAGTATAGAGTATTATTAAAATGGGTCTACTATAGTCAGATATGATGTTATGTCCCATTAATACCCGGTAGATGAAGTACTACATTGAGCTCCGCCACTCAATACGAAGCTATCTACAGGATTCAAGATATTAAAGCGCGAAGCTAATAAATGTTTTAATTTTTATCACTTTTATCTATTAGGTTAGTCTTATTTATTTTTTATATTTCAACCTAGAAGTATAAAATCATATTTAAAGATATTTTCGTGGTATTGTCGATTTGTAAATTTGATATTCACTCGCTCTACACGTACAGTGATTAGCAGTTTAGACTCGTAAACATGGGTGGAACATGGCGTATTACACATTGAATTTTGCTATGTATGGCCTCAATGGAGCCTGAGATTAAATTTTCGTCCTTTTTAGGGTTGATAAATAAAAAATATAAAGTAATTTTGGAGAATTAGTAAATTATGTGGTTAATAATAATGGCAGTCAGATTTATAGGTTCCAAGGGACTATTAATTTAAGATTACAATGAAACAAGTATCCCGAAAAGTCACCATCTTAAGCTCAATAAGTATTTCGATCTTACAAACGAACTGACCAGGAATAGATTTAGAGCGAGCTTATATGCAGTTGAAGTAGGAGCGAGAGGTATAACAGCGAAATCTCTCTATAGTTCTCAAAAGTAAAAGATCTCAGCCGGTCTAGAACTATCACAAATTCATTTCTAGAACGAACTTTGAAGGCGGCTTTGGTAGAATCGTTTAAAATTTGGTTAGGTAGTGGTAGGAGCTCGAACAGTGAAGGTGAGCGTTAATGCATTTTAAAGGGGCCCTTTAAACCTACACTTCGGTCGCAAGTCCTCTCGCAGCTCCTCTTCCTACAACACCATGGGCCCGGCAACCGCACGGTGAATCCATGGAAAGCTAAGTTGTTTCTTCTCTCTCGCGATCTAGAGACAAATAAAAATAAAATGGACATACAGACAAACAGCTAAGTAATAGTATGTGAATGAATAAAAGATACATATATGTTTGGTTTTTCTTATTACGGAACGGAGCACAAAAAATGAAATGAAAAATGAACTCTACTATTGTCTTATGTTTAAAGTGAACGAACGAAAGAACTATGAAACAATATTCTTACCAAAAAAGGGCTTAAACAAAAACCATACATGGGATTGAAGCTCCAGCAGCACCTTTAATATTGAACGCGGTGACCTCAAGGGAATTTTGCTTTCACGAGGCCCTACAACTTTACATGCATAGTATCATCTTGGTTTCAGTTCTTATTGTAATACTTTCGGTAAAAAATTATGATTTTTAGAAATTATACTTTAATAATATTATAATTTAAGATAATATCTATAAAGTAATAACAATATATTTTAACATTTCTAAAATATAACTGTAAAACTCTCTTAATTTTAATTTTAAGTGCCATATATTGTCATTTTCAGTATAAGTAGAGCTTGAATTTATTAGAACGGTGTTTACAAAATACCATCTAATTGGCTAAGCTAAGCTAAGATTATTACATATTTTATATACATCTATCTTAAATAAATGCTTTTTTATTAAATAAAAAATATATTAGGAAATATCGTTACTGTAACGAAAGACAGAAAATTGCTTAAATACTTAGATTAAGAAGAACCTAATTTTCATTTTAATTTCCTATACATATATCGTTTTTTATTACTTACTTATTAAGAAATAAAATCCAAAAATAAGCAATAACTTATAATTTAAAATTGCTTTGTTTTTGACTTGCCCTAACGATTACAATACAAAAACATGCCAGGGCGGATTCCCAACCTTTACGCCCTTAATATCAACCGACCTCAAAGGGTCCGGTATCGCGTTCCCACAAACGTGTCGACTTTGGCTGAGGTTATGTTGTACTTTGTAGAGTTTATATTCCTTTTTGTATGTAAACATATGTATAATAATATTTAAATTAATGTATAGTTCCACCCTTTATCACTTTGTGTTCCTGTATTCGTGTATGTAGTGAAATAAGCGGAAAGTAGTATCAATATACAATGCACTTTGTTTTGATATTATAATTATATTATAAAATATATATTTTGTTCTTGAGAAAATATATTTTCATATTTATAATTTATATCATAAAATATTTCCATATTTTTTTAACACATACTATATTTATTATCATTTATAATAAGACTATAAGATCGCTAAATAAGCTTAAATCTCAGGGACTGCTGGAATCTCTCTTTGTAATGAATAGTACACATATACAAATATAGAATAAACGCTGAATACTTATAATATGTTATATGGACTCGTATACGAAACACGTATATTTCTATTTCTCTGAAGTTAAATGATAAGGAAAAGTAAGAGACATTAAGTGTAGTGAAATGTAGATTATTTTAAAGGAACAGATATGACAAAAATTATAATTTGTATTTTAAAAATGTTGTTGTATCTAAGTTAAATATCTGTTTAATAAAGTTATTAATTATTACATAAGTATTTTGTAATACAATTTTTACAGATTAAAGATATTTATTAAATTAAAAATTGGAAATGCGATTGTAAAACAATATATATAGATATATATATATATATATATATATATATATATATATATATATATATATATATATATATATATATATATATATATATATATATATATATATATATATATATATATATATATATATATATATATATATATATATATATATATATATATATATATATATATATATAGATATATATATATATATATATATATATATATATATATATATATATATATATATATATATATATAGATATATATATATATATATATATATATATATATATATATATATATATATATATATATATATATATATATATATATATATATATATATATATATATATATATATATATCTATATATATTGTTTTACAATCGCATTTCCAATTTTTAATTTAATAAATATCTTTAATCTGTAAAATTGTATTACAAAATATATATATATATATATATATATATATATATATATATTATATATATATATATATATATATATATATATATATATATATATATATATATATATATATATATATATATATATATATATATATATATATATATATATATATATATATATATATATATATATCTATATATCTATCATCTATATATATATATATATATATATATATATATATATATATATATATATATATATATATATATATATATATATATATATATATATATATATATTATATATATATATATATATATATATATATATATATATATATATCTATATATATTGTTTTACAATCGCATTTCCAATTTTTAATTTAATAAATATCTTTAATCTGTAAAAATTGTATTACAAATACTTATGTAATAATTAATAACTTTATTAAACAGATATTTAACTTAGATACAACAACATTTTTAAAATACAATTATAATTTTTTGTCATATCTGTTCCTTTAAAATAATCTACATTTCACTACACTTAATGTCTCTTACTTTTCCTTATCATTTAACTTCAGAGAAATAGAAATATACGTGTTTCGTATACGAGTCCATATAACATATTATAAGTATTCAGCGTTTATTCTATATTTGTATATGTGTACTATTCATTACAAAGAGAGATTCCAGCAGTCCCTGAGATTTAAGCTTATTTAGCGATCTTATAGTCTTATTATAAATGATAATAAATATAGTATG
Source organism: Dione vanillae (assembly GCA_037178615.1). NCBI lineage: Eukaryota > Metazoa > Arthropoda > Insecta > Lepidoptera > Nymphalidae > Dione > Dione vanillae. The sequence continues at coordinate 274,032 of JAZFAU010000288.1, read as the reverse complement.
TGTTAAAAAAATATGGAAATATTTTATAATATAAATTATAAATATGAAAATATATTTTCTCAAGAACAAAATATATATTTTATAATATAATTATAATATCAAAACAAAGTGCATTGTATATTGATACTACTTTCCGCTTATTTCACTACATACACGAATACAGGAACACAAAGTGATAAAGGGTGGAACTATACATTAATTTAAATATTATTATACATATGTTTACATACAAAAAGGAATATAAACTCTACAAAGTACAACATAACCTCAGCCAAAGTCGACACGTTTGTGGGAACGCGATACCGGACCCTTTGAGGTCGGTTGATATTAAGGGCGTAAAGGTTGGGAATCCGCCCTGGCATGTTTTTGTATTGTAATCGTTAGGGCAAGTCAAAAAACAAAGCAATTTTAAATTATAAGTTATTGCTTATTTTTGGATTTTATTTCTTAATAAGTAAGTAATAAAAACGATATATGTATAGGAAATTAAATTAAAAATTAGGTTCTTCTTAATCTAAGTATTTAAGCAATTTTCTGTCTTTCGTTACAGTAACGATATTTCCTAATATATTTTTATTTAATAAAAAGCATTTATTTAAGATAGATGTATATAAAATATGTAATAATCTTAGCTTAGCTTAGCCAATTAGATGGTATTTTGTAAACACCGTTCTAATAAATTCAAGCTCTACTTATACTGAAAATGACAATATATGGCACTTAAAATTAAAATTAAGAGAGTTTTACAGTTATATTTTAGAAATGTTAAAATATATTGTTATTACTTTATAGATATTATCTTAAATTATAATATTATTAAAGTATAATTTCTAAAAATCATAATTTTTTACCGAAAGTATTACAATAAGAACTGAAACCAAGATGATACTATGCATGTAAAGTTGTAGGGCCTCGTGAAAGCAAAATTCCCTTGAGGTCACCGCGTTCAATATTAAAGGTGCTGCTGGAGCTTCAATCCCATGTATGGTTTTTGTTTAAGCCCTTTTTTTGGTAAGAATATTGTTTCATAGTTCTTTCGTTCGTTCACTTTAAACATAAGACAATAGTAGAGTTCATTTTTCATTTTCATTTTTTGTGCTCCGTTCCGTAATAAGAAAAACCAAACATATATGTATCTTTTATTCATTCACATACTATTACTTAGCTGTTTGTCTGTATGTCCATTTTATTTTTATTTGTCTCTAGATCGCGAGAGAGAAGAAACAACTTAGCTTTCCATGGATTCACCGTGCGGTTGCCGGGCCCATGGTGTTGTAGGAAGAGGAGCTGCGAGAGGACTTGCGACCGAAGTGTAGGTTTAAAGGGCCCCTTTAAAATGCATTAACGCTCACCTTCACTGTTCGAGCTCCTACCACTACCTAACCAAATTTTAAACGATTCTACCAAAGCCGCCTTCAAAGTTCGTTCTAGAAATGAATTTGTGATAGTTCTAGACCGGCTGAGATCTTTTACTTTTGAGAACTATAGAGAGATTTCGCTGTTATACCTCTCGCTCCTACTTCAACTGCATATAAGCTCGCTCTAAATCTATTCCTGGTCAGTTCGTTTGTAAGATCGAAATACTTATTGAGCTTAAGATGGTGACTTTTCGGGATACTTGTTTCATTGTAATCTTAAATTAATAGTCCCTTGGAACCTATAAATCTGACTGCCATTATTATTAACCACATAATTTACTAATTCTCCAAAATTACTTTATATTTTTATTTATCAACCCTAAAAAGGACGAAAATTTAATCTCAGGCTCCATTGAGGCCATACATAGCAAAATTCAATGTGTAATACGCCATGTTCCACCCATGTTTACGAGTCTAAACTGCTAATCACTGTACGTGTAGAGCGATTGTAAAACAATATATATAGATATATATATATATATATATATATATATATATATATATATATATATATATATATATATATATATATATATATATATATATATATATATATATATATATATATATATATATATATATATATATATATATATATATATATATATATATATATATATATATATATATATATATATATATATATATATATATATATATATATATATATATATATATATATATATATATATATATATATATATATATATATATATATATATATATATATATATATATATATATGTATATATATATATATATATATATATATATATATATATATATATATATATATATATATATATATATATATATATATATATATATATATATATATATATATATATATTATAGATTCGAAAGTTAATTTCTAATGATTTTCAAATTAATAAAGAAGACTGGAAAACGTAAAATCAATTTAGGATCTTAGTTGGCCTAACATATTTATCAAATAAATCTTAACCTATTTTGGATAAGAACAACAGTAAACGAAATTGACGAGGCACATATTATAAATCTTAGAATACTGTCGTGGCGCAGAGGCGCAACGTCGCAACTTGTGTTTTTGGTAGATTTTCGACTCAATGAAAATGGATTATTTCATTTTCAGTTGTATAGATGTAAATATGCTATTTACATCTATACAACTGAAAATGAAATAATCCATTTTCATTGACAAATATCAATATGTTATATATATATATTTATATTGTATTTTTGAATGGAGCTCCACTCAAAAGAGTTTAGCAGTCTAAGCTTTACGTGGAAAGTTTTAACCTGGAAAAACTAATTAAGAGTAACGTGAGTAAAGCGATATAATTAAATGTAGTTACAAACTTGTAGGTGTTATTTAGATTTCATTTAGTGTTATATTGTACTGAATAGAGCAAAAAAGATTGTATCTTATTAGCTTTTAGTACTACCAAAACGAGGAATTAAACGTAATTAAATTTTTAAGTAGTAATTGAACCTACAATCGCTGCATTTATAGCCACTGCATTACTTTAGCCTATTACAATGAATTATTGTTCTTTGTAGATTTTTTTCTCATAAATATAGCAAGTAAAGCGAAATGAAGATGTGCGTGCGAGCGAAGCGAGTAGGAAATGAATCGTCTTAAAATCAAAAACAAAGAGTAACTTTTAGAGCTTATTATAGTCGTACGTACCCTTACATCTAAACCAGGAAATAGATTTTCTAGTAATAATTCACTAACACAAATTTTCATGAAACCACAATAACGAAGAAATTTAGCAAAAATTGTCTTTATTCGGTTCATTGTAAATATATTATGATTAGGACATCGTATATTCGTCGATACGACGGCGTTACGTTTGCGAGGGTATACCCGCGGCGAAACAAAAAGAAATTTACCAATAAAATATATTATAGTGAATATTGAAAAACTTGGAATTCGGTACGACATCTGCATATAAATGTTCTGCCTTTTGCCGTAGGTTATATTTTTATTGTGTTTGTTTCGAATTTTTTTTTCACTTGGTTACCTTACCATATGAGTCATATTTTAAATTTCTTCGTAATCTTAAGCATAAGTTTAGCCCATAATAGTCACGAAGTTTAAGTTTAAGCCAAAATTAGTACAATATGTCACGAAGTTAATTTTGTTTCATCTTTTTGCTTTACTTTAGAATTCTCTCTAATAATAATAACATTCGTATTTGTAAATTTCTTAGAAATTGTCTTTTAAAATCTTTACTGTGAAAAAGACATATCAAGACGTTAATTTATAAAACGTCAATAAATATAATTTCAATTATTTTTTAACTCAATTTGCTCTATTCAAAGCACTACATTACAGGTTTGATTAGATCGTTGATACAAACGCTTCAGCTTCCTAACATTAATAGCGATTTCAACTTTCTCTCTTAACTGAATTAAATACAATGGGAGTTAATTTGACGCTCTCTTAGAACAATTTTCATATATTCAAAAGCATTTATAAATATTTTGTGTTAAGATTTATTTGACAAATATCAATATGTTATATATATATATATATATATATATATATATATATATATATATATATATATATATATATATATATATATATATATATATATATATATATATATATATATATATATATATATATATATATATATATATATATATATATAATATATATATATATATATATATATATATATATATATATATATATATATATATATATATATATATATATATATATATATATATATATATATATATATATATATATATATTATATATATATATATATATATATATATATATATATATATATATATATATATATATATATATATATATATATATATATATATATATATATATATATATATATATATATATATATATATATATAGGCAAAGGTTTGTCACGAACTGCCACTAGTTCGCTTGATCCGGTTTTCTTGTATACTTCTTAATATTTTGTTAAAACTGTCCTACGATTAGGACAAAAATGCAGCAAGCATATATATGCTTCAAAGATATGAGGCATTGTTAGAAAAATGTATATATATATTTATTTTATTTAGTAGGAATTAAATATCCCTTCCATACATTTTGTCCTAATCGTAGGACAGTTTCAATTTCTTGATATTTAAGAGTGTAATCATTAAATGGAGCCTGAAAGGGCTTTCGACTTTTGACCGACTTTGGCTTCGGGTTCACTTCCCGGGCTAAGTACTGTATTTTGAACGGTTGACCGCATTTATGAATGTGTTTGATATATTGTTTAATTTATTAAGTTCGATTGCAATGTAAATTGATAACCAGATTACATTAAATTTTGAAGAAAAATGATTAACACAAGCCTCGGTCGTTTAATCACTAATTTACTACAGATATCGTTTTTAGTAAATACAAGTATATACTTAAAACACCCGTCTAGATAATTACCGCCTTGCTAAGACTCTGATGTTGAATTACTTTACTCAACACAACAACAGTATTTCGAATTCAAACAAAAAACAGAGTATCTAGTCTCTCTGCCTTCTTTACCAAAAGTGTGAAGCTGAAAAAAGTGAAATTCTAGCAATTTTGCAAAATTTTTAATATTTCGCCAAAAAAATATTAAGAAGTATACAAGAATACTGGATCAAGCGAACTACTGGCAGTTCGTGACAAACCTTTGCCTACGTCCCACACCTTAGTCACGTTTCGATAAACCGCTCGTACATTGTGATTTTTAGACTTATTCGCTTTATACGTGATACGTATTGGTACTTTGATTATAAAATCGATGGAAATGTGAAATCTGTTCCATGCACATCATAGACAAGATATGTATAAAATCGATTTCATAATTTCCCTATTTAGGAATTATAATGTAAAACGTAGATGATGTTACAACACGCCTTATTTAAATAGTTTTATGGTGTTATGTAAGCCTTTCCATAGAGTGAATTCGTCAGTTGAAGCAGTTTCTTAGACTGGCTACTTAACTTTACTGGCTTTAAAATGCATATGTTAAGACATTTGCAACTAATTAATGTATGCATTGCTTCATGTGTGGCTTAAAGTTAATAAATTTTGTTAGTAATTTAAATATAATGTTTCTGTTAAGCTGAGTATCAAAATTTATTCTAACAAACGTGAATCTTTTAACACGAATGAATAATTTATAAAATAACAAAAATATTCATATTGTGAAAATGAAACGTCAGTAAAATGTTAAAGCTTTTTCTTCTGTTGTGAAATTAATTAACTTGTATACGTATATATAAAACATATATGTCAAGTTATATTCGTACATAGTAATTGAGCTTATTCTTTAAAAATTCCATTTAGAGCTTTCGACGTTTGTTATGGAGCAAGCCAAAGTATTTTGTTCTTCTTTTTAACGGATTTAGTAATACAATATATATAAAAAAAAGAAGAAGTAATACGTTACTACTATATATATATATATATATATATATATATATATATATATATATATATATATATATATATATATATATATATATATATATATATATATATATATATATATATATATATATATATATATATATATATATATATATATATATGTATATGTATATATACATATATATGTATATGCAATTTACCATGTTGACTCTGAATACGATGAGTATGATGTGCGTTCGTACGTCGCCGGTAAATGTACTTGCTGCGTTGAGTTCCGGCACTCAAAATAGAAAAATCTTTCTACAGGATTCAGGATAAAGCGTGAAGTAAAAAAAATTAATCCTTCAATTTTGCCTTTTGACGTCATATGTAGTCGTAAGTATGAAATAATAAAGTAGTTATGAATTAAAGAAATTATCGTGTTAGTGTCGATTTGTAAATTTGATATTCACTCGCCCTACACGTACAGTGACTAGCAATTTAGACTCGTAAATATGGGTAGAACATGGCGAGTTACACACTGAATTTTGCTGTATATGGCCTCAATGGGGCCAGATATTAAAATTTCTCCCTTTTTTTAAACTTTTTTTTAATAGCTTCACCCTTAATCCCGCACATGGCAAGGTAGGCAGAGGGAACTGCAGGGACCGTGCGAACCTAGTGTTAAGACACTCCGTTGCTTAGTCCCTGCTTTCTCCGTCCCCGCTTTCCGCCTTTTTTTCGAGGCATTGCGTGTTGAGGAATGCAAAAAATGAAAATGAAAAATGAACTCTACTATTCTCTTATATTTAAAGTGAACGAACGAAGTACTATGAAACAATATTCTTACCAAAAAAAGGGCTTAAACAAAAACCAAACATGGGATTGAAACCCCAGCAGCACCTTTAATATTGAACGCGGTGACCTCAAGGGAATTTTGCATTCACGAGGCCCTACAATGCTACATACATTGTATCATCTTAGTTTTAGTTCTTATCGTAATATTTTGGGTAAAGATTATAATTTTATTTGTTAATTTAATAATTGAAGATAATATCTGAAAATGGCAATTAAATCACATTTACTGTATTTTCATAAATGTGAAGTAATTACCATTCTTGTGATGTAAATGCTATTCTTTTTTCAACTTTCATTTGAAATGCCATATATTGACATATTCAAAATCTAATTTCGTTTGAGAATATAGAGATAGAGAATGTGTGGGAAGAGCCTGAATTCATTACAGTGGTATACACAAAGAGCTATTACAGTGATCCTGACCATTAAATCTAAGCTTATTATATATTTTATATACATCTTTGTTAAACAAACACTTATTTTTTATTAAATAAAAAATATACGAAAATGTTTTTAATTATGACGAAAGACAGAAATTTAAAGAGATTTATAAATTTTTATTAATATACTTCACATTTAGATACATAATAAAAACTAAATTTTCATTTTAATTTTCTTCATATATATATACATACATTCATCGTTATTTATTACTTACTTATTAAGAAATAAAACCCAAAAATAAGTGATAAATTATATTCTAAAATAATTCTGTTTTTGACTTGCCCTAACGATTACAATACAAAAACATGCCAGGGCGAATTCCCAACCTTTACGCCCTTAATATCTGCCGACCTCAAAGGGTCCAGTATCGCGTTCCCACAAACGTGTCGACTTTGGCTTAGGTTATGTTGTACTTTGTAGAGTTTATATTCTCTTTTGTATGTAAACATAAGTGTAATAATATATTTAAATTAATATACAGTCTCACCCTGTTTTTCTATATATTGTGGGATAGGCGGAAAGAAAGTAGTGTCAATACACAACCTACTTTGATGTTGCATATTGAGGCGGATCTTCACGCCTAATTTTGTTTCAGTTTTTAATTGATTAATTAAATTATAAGGAAATTAATTTCACATTCACGATTTTGATTAAGAAGAACAATATTTATCATATATACTAAAATTATAGTTTTAATATTATACAATAAACTGAAACGTTTGTATGATTGAATGTAGATCTCTAAAAAAGCCAGTAAAATTTTTCTTTGTAATGTATAGAACATGCAGTTATCGAGGAAAGCCGGGTTCTTACAACGTATTACATGGACTCGTATAACTTAGTAATTTTTATTTTTCCGTGGCTTATTGTAAGTAATAAACGAAGTCAATCTTAAACAAACAAGTTTGTCTAAACATATAAATTGTATATAAAAAATGTTAGAGTATAGAAGTTAAATTTCTGTTTAGTGAAATTATTAAGCAGTGTGTAAGTATTTTTGTAATACAATGTTTACATATTAAAGACTTCCATATAAAAAAATTGAGAAATGCGACTGTAAAATATATATACATATACATGGATGGCATATAGAACAAAATAATGTCATCTTTCACCCGACATGTGTCAGGATATGAAATAAATAAGCCAATATCGGTAGTACATCGGATTAGGCATACCCTCATCAAGTTAGTTTGTATGTAAATGCGACATCAAAATCCTCTGTCTGGCTGGTACGACATTTTAAGCATAATAATTCTGAGGAATGACTACGTTGTAACTCATTCAGAACAGTTAAATGGTGGTTACAGGTTGAAAGTACTTAATTAGATTTATATATGCTTTTCAATATATGAAAATTGTTCTAAGAGAGCACCAAATTAACATCCATTTGAATTAAGTCACGTCGGAGAGAAAGAAGAAATCTTTACTAATTTTAGAAACAAACTGAAACGTTTGTATTTACGATATATTCAAAGCAATTAGTGCTTTGAATAGTGCAAATGTAGTTATAAAAATAATTGAAGTTATATTTATTGACGTTCTTTAATTTAAATTAGAAAAGATTTAAAAAGACAATTTTACTATTGTATTAGTTATGTCTAATAACTCTAAAGTAGAGTAAAAAGATGAAACAAAATGAACTTGGTGACATATTGTACTATTTTTGGCTTAATGGAAATTATGACATATTGTAATTTTACTTGTTTTGCGTTCAGTTATGTCACTCACACACCAGTATTTATAAATTAGACGATAGAATTAGTTAGATAAAAAAAAGATTGATTTTCTAAAGCTTTCTACAGTTAGTGTATAAACATATGGTGTAAATAAAATAGAAACCAACTGAAAAAATAATTGTCTGGCTATATAATGCGAAGATTGTGGGTTCGGTTCCCTTTCAGAAATTAAACTATTTTTATTTCCTCGCTTTTGTAACAGTAACGACAAAGCGGGACGTTAGGCTCCGTCTATGTCATGTGTTAGCTACACAAGACAACCTAAGAACAATCTTATTTCTTTATTCAGTACAATGTGAAATGTAAGTAAATCTTTCAAGCATGTATATAAATATATAGCTTTATTTAGGTAGTTTTAATTAGTTTTTCCAGGTTAAAACTTTCCACATAAAGCTTAGACTGCTAAAGAGTTTGGGTATCTGACATCACTATAACAATAGAAACCTTAATACTGAAATCAAATAGGTCATGACCTTAGAACTACTTAGTGGAATCAATATACATATTCATAAGATCTTAGCACAGCAAGTATACATATGTGAGATATTGTCAGAAAAATGTTTGAATAATACTACACACTATTTTGTTGTATGAGGACCGTCGTGGCGCTGTAAACGCGACGGTTTGAGGGTTCGATTCCCACTCGGAGAAGATGGATTTTTCTTTTTCCATTTTCTTCGCTTTGGAAACTACGCAAAGCGTGGCTTTGAGTTCCGCCACTCAACACGCAGTGCTTGAAAAATGCGGAAAGCGGGGACGAAGAAAGCAGGAACTAAGCAACGGAGTGTCTTAACAATAGGTTTATATGGTTCCTGCAGTTCCCTCTGCCTACCCTGCAATATGCAGGATAAAGCGTGACGCTAAAAGAAAAAAAATGTTTTATTTCGTAACAAGTATCCCTTCCATATACTTTTGTCCTAATCGTAGGATCTGTCCAACGTCTAGATACTTAAGAGTGTAATCATTAAATGGACCGTGAAAGGGCTTTCAACATTTGACTGACTTTGGTTTTGGCTTCACTTCCCGGGCTAAGTACTACATTTTGAACAACCGCATTCACGAATGTGTTTGATATAATGTTTAAGTTATTAAATTATACTCGTACTAACATGTACATATTTAGTAACTAAATAAATACTTAAATATATAAATAGAAGGATAATTAGGAATATGATTATTATTACCTAACACAAGAATCAGACTTATTATCATTAACTTACTACTGGACTCGTTTTTAGTAAATACGACTATGTACTAAGACTCTGATGTTAAATTCCGTCACTCAACACGCAGTGCTCCGAATTTTGAAATAAGAAACGGAAAACGGAATGTCTGGTCTCTCTGTCGTCTTTGCCAAAAGTGTGAAGCTGAAAAAAATGAAATTTTAATATTTTTACAATATTCTATAAGATTTCGCCGAAAAAATACTAAGAAGTATACTAGAAAATCGGATCAAGCGAATTAGTGGCAGTTCGTGACAAACCTTTGCCTACGTCCTACACATTAGTCACGTTTCGATAAACCGCTCGTACATTGTGATTTTTAGACTTATTCGCTTTATACGTCGTACGTGTTGGTAGTTTTGTTATAAAATCGATGGAAATTGCGAAATCGGTTCTATGCATATCATAGATATAATTTAAAATCAATTTTAACATTTTCCTATTAAGGTATACTTATGTAGAACGTGGATAATGTTTAACTATGCTTTAATTAAATATTTTTTTAGCTTCACGCTTTATCCCGCATATTGCAGGTTAGGCAGAGGGAACTGCAGGAACGATAGGCACCTAGTGTTAAGACACTCCGTTGCTTAGTCCCTGCTTTTTCCAGCCCCGCTATCCGCCTTTTTCGAGGCATTGCGTGTTGAGTGGCGGAATTCAACGCCGCGCTTTGCCTAATTTGCAGAGCGAAGAAAATGGAAATAGAAATCTTCATCTTCCCCGTGTGGGAATCGAATCCTCCAACCGTCGCATTTACAGGCAGAAGTATACACCTTTGCGCCACGATGGTCGAAATAATTTTAATCGTTTTATATAAGTATTTCTATAACATCGTAAAGTCGTGAGTTCGTTGGTTGAAGCAGTTCTTTGGACTGGCCATCTAAGTATAAATTTAAGGATTTTGAAATGCACATCAACGATCGCCTCCATTGTCCAAGCTTCTCTCTCTATTTATTGATCGTACTATTGCTTTCGTCGACATATATTATTGTGTAACTCTCATTTTTACCCACTTTAACATATAGTCAATTATAGGCTCATTAGCAAATTCGTAGCATTTGTCAGTACTCAAAAGTTGATTTCTAGTGACATAAGTGTCCCGTAGCTCGAAATATTATATACTTTTTTTAGCTTCACGCTTTATCCCGCACATGGCAGAGTAGGCAGAGGGAACTGCAGGAATCATACGAACCTAGTGTTAAGACACTCCGTTACTTAGTCCCTGCTTACTCCGTCCCCGCTTTCCGCCGTTTTCGAGGCATTGCGTCTTAAGTGGCGGAACTCAACGCCGCTACTCCGCCGCAATGTTGCGCCTCTGCGCCACGACTCCTCTCATATTATATACTGTTATATAATATTAATATTATATACCTATTTACGAGTACCTCTCTAAGCTTCTAGAATTGAGGATAATATAGAGTTCAGATGACTGAATATCAATATTTTCAATTTTGTGACGTTACATGTAATTATAAGCTTCCGATTAGTAGTTTAATTTGTAATTCTCGGCTTGTTGAATAAAAGATTTATTGCATCTTGAATTTTCCTATATTTTCGTTTCTTTTTTTAAGTGTTAAGCCATTAAGGTTAAAGTGTTAACTAAGGATAGAAAAAAACTTGAAGAAAATATATAAAAATTTGAGCTCAACGAGATTTAAGCCCGTACCTCTTGGATCGATAGACATTGGACGGTTTCCATGAGGAGCGAATTTAAATCCAGCTGCATTCAAATTTCAAATGTTTTCTTTAAGTAATGAATTTTCCTATTCGACGTTAACCTTGCTATACTTAATTTAACTTGTAACTATCTTGTTAAGTCACAACTCACGCTCTGGTACACTTTTGTCTACGAACTCTATGTATTTATAAGGCTCCGATAGTTTCTTTAATCGTAGCCTAAAACTGTTGTAGTTACTAACTTTTAATGTGTATATATATATATATATATATATATATATATATATATATATATATATATATATATATATATATATATATATATATATATTATATATATATATATATATATATATATATATATATATATATATATATATATATATATATATATATAGAAATTTTAATCACTAATATAAAGTTAATGTATGCATTGCTTCATGTATTATGAAAAAATAATAAAATTTGTTAGTTTAGTAAATAAAAATAAATGTTTTTAATCTAGATGGAGAGCATAATTTATTTATAAAAACGTATATATTTCTTATATAACTCAATATTTAGCAAAATCACAAAAATATTCATTTTGTGAAAATGAAATGTTACAGTTACACGGTTATTGACTGCAATCCAAGTAGTTTATTCAACAACAATAAGCATACCTTTTGTCAGTCTGCAAAACTAAATTCACTGACTTATTTCATTTTTACGACTTACAATTTCACTGTAACATGAAAATGCATTCATAAAATATAATAAACACTTTGAAGTGGCTTCTTATAGCTTTAACGGCAAGTAATAGAGCAATTTTACGAAAATGTTGAAATTTATTGTATTAAATTAGTTTATATATTAAAGTAATATATTTAAAGCAATCCGCGGCGTTGAGTTCCGCTACTCCATACGCAATGCCTCAAAAAAAGCGGAAAGTGCTGACGGAGAAAGCAAGGACTAAGCAGAGAGTATCCTATGCTTCCTGCAGTTCCCTCTGCCTACCCTGCCATATGCGGTATAAGGTGTGAAGATATAAAAAAAATAATTACTATTTGTAATTATAATTAAATATTTTGTTTCTTTAAGTCGTAAGTACGCCATTCAACATGTTTTTATATCGAAAAAATTGTAACTGAATACTGATGACGCTTGCTTACCTATGAGTGTATTTAAGAGATTTTAATATTGCAGCAAACAAATGTATTCTTTCAGCTAAATAAATATTACACGCGTTATGATTTTGGATAAAGCTTATTTTTTTTTTACAGTAATAACTAAGAAATCAATTTAGAGTTAAATAAAATAAAGAATTATGAAAAGGTGAGTATAATATATGTATATATATATATATATATATATATATATATATATATATATATATATATATATATATATATATATATATATATATATATATATATATATATATATATATATATATATAATATATATATATATATATATATATATATATTATATATATATATATATATATATATATATATATATATATATATATATATATATATATATATATATATATATATATATATATATATATATATATATATATATATATATATATATATATATATATATATATATATATATATATATATATATATATATATATATATATATATATATATATATATAATATATATATATATATATATACATTTTTATTTAGTCATATTCGTACATAGTAATTGAGTTTAATTAAAAATTTCAATTAGAAAGTTTAATGTTAGTTATAGAACAAATTTGTTGCCGTTTTAATCGGATCTAGTATAAAAGTAAAAGTAATATACTTCGCTAAATATCTATAATTTAATATAAATAAGTAAAAAAAAATGTAGAGACTAAACTCAGGAGAACCAAATCACTAAATATTTGTGCAATAATAATATTTCCTAGTAAATAAACATTAGAGCATATCGATTGCAAATTAAACCTGTCACCGGTTCCCACTTGACATGTCATAGCTTCTCGTTCGATATTTAAGTGGACTATGATTGTTTATCGGTACCTATATAGAAGAAAAAAGATATACTATGTTGATCCTTATGTACACTTTATATATATGCAAAATAAAACAATAGCTGTTCTATGGGGCGTAACGTCTGCTTGTGAACGTATTAGGTTCAATTCTCACTCAGGGATGATGGATCATTTCCATTTTCTTTGCTCTGACAGCTAGACAAAACGTGACGTTGAGTTCAATCACTCAACACGCAATGCATCGAAAAGCAGAAAGCAAGGAATGGAATTTCATGACACTAGATTCCCGTGGTCCGTGTTGTTCTCTCTGCCTTTCTGGTAAGAATGAGATAATCCATTCCCCCCAAATGGGAATGAAACCTACAAAACGTAGTGTTTATAAGCAGATGCTACGACTATGCACCACGATTGTCTTCTAAATAGTATTAGTATCTTTAAGGAAGTCAGTTAGCAAGCTGGTCTACATTGTTTTAACTGACTTATCAGTTAAACTAAGCATATTTTAAGTTTACTCAATACAGTATTTTAATTTTTCTAATGTATTCACAGAAGAAAAAGAATAAATAAATACATATAATTAGTTATTTTGTAATTTATATCGAGAACACATTTTATCCTTATTCTATGTCAGACAAAATCGAATGTAATTTGTACCAGACAAAATCAGTTTGTGAATAGTTCTATTAATTACATTTTAGTTCTCTATTTAGTCTCTAACATAGATTTAACTTTGTAGACGGGTAATTTATTTTTAATAGCTTGTTGCTCACAAATTGCTTTTGGTATCAAATATAAAGGCATAATCACGATATTAGTTTTTCATAGGTCTTCGTTACTCATTTGAATGTTAGTGTAAGTTCGATTCATACTTAAGGCAATGATTTATTATAATAAAAAACAGCGTTGAGCTCAGCCACAAAAAGGGTGTATTTAAACACTGATCTTCACTTATAATTTTCTAAATATAAGTAAATCTTTTTTTTAGTTTCACGCTTTATCCCGCATATTGCAGGGTGGGCAGAGGGACTGCAGAAACCATATGAACCTAGTGTTAAGATAATTCGTTGCTTAGCTCCTACGTTCTCCATCCCCGCTTTCCGCCTTTTCGATGCATTTAATAATTGCAGAATTCCGGATTTAGGAAGCTTTGATGTATGTTACTGCACCCATAGTAGAATAAACGCGGCGTTAGGTTACGCCAATGCACTTACTATATATTCAAATAGGAAGAAATTAAAATAAAAACCAAAATATCTCAATATTACCTCCCCTACTTCCTTGCTAAAAGATATATCAGGCGAATGATTTTATGATCAAAAGTGGTATATAAATAATGAAATAGGGTCCTGTAAGAGTGCAATATTGAAAGGCCGTTAGTTCGGGTTGGCCTGGTTTGTAAGCTATTAAAGTACCACACGTTTTGATAAACGTTTGCCTCAAATAATCTAAGTTTTATAACACTTGTAATATATTGTTTTTAAATATGAAATATTGTTAAAACATTATGAATTATAAAGGTGTTTTAGAGTGATTTACAATTTATATATATCTTATAATTAGGATATTATAGATATGTATCGTATATATATATATATAAGATATATCTATATATATTATATTATATTATATATATTCCTAATATATAACTATACTTATATATATATATAATATATATATATATATATATATACTAGATATATATATAATATATATTATATATATATAATATTGTATATAGCTATAATATGAAATATAATGAACCGCGTTAGCTACCAAAACAGATAATATTTGATTGAATAGGGGGTAGGGGTCAGCAATTGTGGGAAGCGTGCTGAGGGGGAGGGGAGGGTATTATAATTATTTACCTTATAGTCGGGTTTTAGGATAATAGAAATGTACAGTACCTTATCTTCTAATTCACATACACAAACACTGATGGGCCACGTGGAATGTTTCACATTAGTTTTCTTCACTAGGAGATTATTGCACCGATATCTTTGTAGGTTTGTCTTTGTCAGGTCATATCAAGAGGGAATACAAAAACGGCAATCAAATAAGGCTGAGGGGGGAAAATCCTCCACCGGCTACTTAATATTAGATTCCGAAGGAGCGTGCGACTTCGCGTCGGCCGCTCACCGTGCCCTTACTACTCTCGATCAACTACAACCTGGCCGCTCGTCACGGGAGTTGGCACAAGACTTTGACGAACACAACCCGCTGCCGGAGGGTCAATACGGCAGGGGGCGGCACAAATAGGAAATAAACATGCCCGCCGCCCAAAATTAAGTTTACGAGAAAATGGGAGTAGCTAATAATAGTGTAGGATACGAATAATTTGGTTAAGGCTCTCTTTAGGATTACCTGTCGATGTCTATAGACCGACCACCGCACAACACTATCTTTACAGATAAATTTGGGAAATGGCGCCACGTCTGCACTGTTAAAGGGGTAAAAATTATCATCTTTTCTGAAGACTGAGCTCGCCTACTGTTGGGGATTCACTGGACAGTCCATGGTCTGACTGTCTGCAGAGATGGTATAGGTACTCGAACTGCCCACCGCGACTAAAAATGTTAAGTTATCGTGTTTGCCTACATTGAACACGGGGTTGAAACGATTAATTTTTTAAATGTTATAGGGATTTACTCCGGCAAAGCACTAAAGAGGTCGGCCAATCAAAAAATGAACCAGGCGTTCAAACTTCTAGATCGTAGGGTCTTAGGAGGGACATAACGGCGGGAATTTAATACGCTTCAATTTTAGCCAAAATTCGTTTTGTTGTAATCCTACGAACGTTGTTAAAGGAGTTTCATATAAACGACCACCGAGCTCTGTTGATTTCCTTCTTGTCAAGAAGAAGTGAAGATGTCGTAGGGAAGCAGCAGGAAACGTCTACGCGCTAACACGATAAGGATACAGATAGCTAAGGGTGAAGTTTCGGGTTTTATTTATAAAATCTCCCCCAACGTATCTAGGGGTAAGCCATCATGGTTTGAGGGTAACAGTAAGGATACTCCAGTCAGGGGGGGCTCTAATTCACAATAATCGCAGCGACTGGACCGCAATACAATATAACAAAAATGTAGATATAAAGCATGGAAGCCGTTAAAAGTGAAATAATTTTATCTGTAATAAAGCGAGCCGAACACGTCAGCCCAAATAGTATATCCTATCAGGGCCAGGCTTATTATAGGTAAGGGTCAGGCAGGGAGAAAAATCACTATTAGGAAAAACACGACTCAGGGACTCAAAACTCAGGCTTGCGTTCCCGGCACACTTCACATCTGTGTTAACCATAGCAAGCTGGTTAGAACCCCTAGTGAATGGCATTTCTACAAAGGTTTGTAAAACACAGGGAATAGAAACCACGGGAAACCAGAAATGGAATATTTAACATGACACGTACAGGGGCACAGGAGGGGGAGATGGTCAATTGAGGTAGGTAATAACAACAAAAGATGCGGTGGGTAAGGCAGGCAACCTGGGGCACCGGTATCACATAAGGCACGCGCTTCAATATAATAACCACTAGCAGTTTTTAACGTGTAATTTAACGTAGGCAATAATATAAGGGATTGGGTGAGATATTCAGGCAAGGGGGGAGGGGTGAGTAATGCAAGTATCTAGATATGGGGGTCTATCTTCTATATCATAGGATTATCACGATATCTTTATAATATTTTCAGTCTCGGTGGGCGGAGCATTTTCTCTGGGGGAGAGCTCTCTGGGAATGTCGTTGGGGGGAGCGCTGGAGTTCGACGGGGAATATTTCTTATGCTGGTCCACGCCCATATGGGGACCGCGGGTAAGAAGCAGGACAGGTACGCGCGATTATTGCGTTTATTAAAATTGGAATTACAATTTAATTGCGATTGGATGAGGTGGGATACCGGGGTTAGGGAATCATTAAAACATAGCATCGTGTGCTGGGATCGAGCGACCGCGGTTGAAAATTGGAGATCCCGCTTGCCATAAGGAAATTGAATCGTTTGTCCAAACACTATAAAATAACGGGAATGTTTTACAATCCCGATCTTGCTCTAGGATTGCATAGCGCTAATTCGGGACATTCAGGAGGTACTGGGAGCAGCGACGCACAGGAACATTTTTTATTATTATGTATTGACCGGTAAACTATTTTTGTCGATTATTTACTATAGGGGGTGGGAGGAGCCGCAAAGTAAGTATGTGTCGGTACAGTACTTTTAAATTTCGTCAGGGTAGAATCAAGGGAGGTGTTGCCAACGGTTGTCAGGTGAGACATTCGCTTCAAAAAGTAAGAAGATTTTTAAAGGTAGGTAATCATTAGCGTCACCGCCCATAAACACGCTCAAAACGGGATTTCAAACAGAGGGAAGCTTAGTCACATACTATGTACTAACATATAAGACCAATAGGATACGGGTAAATCTAAACGCTCTAAACAGAGATAGCAGTTAAACAAGGGTTCAAAAAAGGCCGCGCGCAAACCTGAAAAATTATTCGAAATCGCAGAAGGAGTAGGTGTATTCTGCGGTTAGTAGGTCTCAGCAAGAACCCGTGTATGTGATAGTCGACTGTTCAGCAACTACACGAGCACACTCTCATAGTTGCGTCTTCCATATTTTTAAATGTTAGCATAAACAACCGCTTCGGGTCATTGTAAGGATCCAACCAAGTACTGTAATTTCATTGTGGGGGGTTGGTTTAAATGGTGTTGGGATCTACGACCACTGGTCAAACTGATCATAACACTTATCCAGGAGTCAGGACGTCCATCAAACTTAGGGAAGGTAAATCAGGGGAATCTATTATAAGGAGTTCGTCAGTAATATTTACTATCATTGCGGGTTGTACTGGCCATAACGGATAACTACGGGTAGAGGAGGTCACAACTTAACTGACGCACCCGGAGGAGGTCGTCTTACTTTTCTTTATTTACTAAACGCACTTCTTTTTTTTCATAAACTAATTCTTGGTACTCCGATACTGCCGGGTCTCAAAACCCACCGAGGCGCTGAGGACGCGTTACCAAAAATACAATAAGAATTCTAATCCTTGAACCCTAACTAATAATCTAGTATTTCGGCAAGTGCAAGAAGTTCCGATTTTGGTAGCGGCAATCCACATCGGGATAACAAAAGCGTACCACACCGTATTTTTCTAATGCTGCGTTTCCGTTATAAGGAACATGTTACTGTTCATCTG
This sequence comes from Dione vanillae, assembly GCA_037178615.1. Taxonomy (NCBI): domain Eukaryota; kingdom Metazoa; phylum Arthropoda; class Insecta; order Lepidoptera; family Nymphalidae; genus Dione; species Dione vanillae. Next base: position 255,127 of record JAZFAU010000288.1, on the reverse strand, counting down.
AGTAGTCATTTTAAATTATCAAGTAAAACTAATAATATAACTGACGAAATATTAAAAGGGTCTAATAAAACGGCGTAATAAACATGAACACATACCCACCGGGCCGAGATCAGGAAATCCAGTAACAATAAACTCAACTAAATATTAAAAAAATAATAAACTCGTAATCAACAAGAACCCATAACCAGACGGGGCGAAATCAGAATCAAGTAACAAATCACTCAACAAATATTAAAAAAATAATAAACTCGTACTAAACCATGAATCCACAAACATCTGCGAGATTAAGAAACCAGTTACGGTCAAGTTAGGGACCTCATCGGAGTCGGCGATCGCTACTTATATCGCATTACCATATAAACAAAATAATCTGATATACCATATGACTACAATTATGTGGCTAAAGCTCATTTAAAGTAAAAATAAAAAAAAAGGGTGACAATAAAAGAGTGTCAGGGATAATATTTTAAGTACGTAAGTTTTTTAAGGAAATGATATTAAAATATTTTTGTACTAACTTAAATATAATTTTAAACGGGAAGGTAATACGTAGAGGCGTGCGTAATATTATAAAATATATGTAATCATATTACATATGTGTATGTTTTATATTTTATATTTAATATATAAAAAATTTTATATTCCATTTATTATTTATTTACAAAGTATACATTCACCCTTACAAATCTAATTCAATATTATATGTATATAAAATTTCATTAATATATTTTTTAACAAATCGATGCGAACACGGGTTGAAAAGGGTTAGGAAATAAATTTTTTGTAATTATGCGTTAGGTTACCAAATATTAAGAAGCCAAAATGGAACCAAAACGGGAAAATAACACTGTAATGTAAAGCGACTCAGGGGCATGGAACTGTCGCTATTTAATCAGGGGACGCCGAGAGGATTAAAAAACACGCTATAATTAAGGGGGCCGAGGGATGAAAACCCACGTACTTAATTAAGGGGCCAGCGGGATGAAAACCAGATATAATTAAGGGGGCCCAGAGGGATGGAAAAAACACGCTATGATAAGGGGGGCCCAGAGGAATGAACCCCACGCTGATACCCAGAAATGGAATTATAGGTATAATAGAGAATATACTGAACCGCGTTCTGCTACCGTCAAAAAATAGATTGATAGTGGGTAGGTGGTCCAGCCAATTTGTGCAAGCGTGTGTAGGGGGAGGGTTATTTATTAATTATTTACCTTATAGTCGGTTTAGTGCTAATAGGAAATGTTACAGTCCTTATCTTCATACTTCACAACACAAACACTGCTGTCCACGTGAATGTTTCCATTAGTTCTTCACTTAGGATATCTTGCACGATTATCTTTTGTAGGTGTTTTGTCTTGGTAAGGTTAAATTTCAGAGGGAAATAAACCAAAGGGAAATAAATCAAGGTTGAGGGAGGGAAAATCACCGTAATTAAAGTAGGATTCAGGAAGGACGTGCGTCGCGTCGGCCGTTCACGTGCCCCCTTTCTACTTCGACCAACTAACAACTTGACCGCTCGCGCCGGAGTTGGCACAAGACTTGAACGAACACCCGGCGAGGGGGGCATACGAGGGGGCGGCCACAAATGGCAGGAATAAACCTAGATATATATATATAATATATATAGATCTTATATATATATATATATATATATATATATTTATATATATATATATATATATCATATATATATACTATCTATATACTATATATATATATATATATAATATATATATTATATTATATATAGATATTATATATATATATTTATTACATAATACAGTTTAAATATCACATTATCCAGCGAAGTTTCCACCGATTGATGAATCAATAAAAGTATATAATTAAGTTCATTTAAAATTTTTCCAATATTATCTTTAAATTTAACAAAGATAAATGAAATATATCAATGTTCTCAAAATGCTTATTATATTCGCGACAAGCTCTGATTAGAAAACAGTTACCATTATATGATGAATGACAAGTGGGCGTAAAAAAAACATAACGGTTGACGAGCGTTGGATCGTGGACAGTTACAGACAACTTGCTAAGTAAAAAAGGGGAGTCAACAATATTATTATTAATTTTATATAAGAAATCTTGGTCTCTCATAGATCGGCGTTTTGAAAGAACTAATAAAGGTTCATGGGTAGAATCGGTTGATTTAAAAGACAAAGATTTTAAAAAAATATTTTGGATCTTCTCAATTATATATATTTATGTGTTACAAAAGTTGAGAATCAAAGATCTCATTACAGTTATATCAATTTAGTGTAAAATAAACAAAAACATTAGTATAAAATAATCAGCAAAATAAATGGCCGTGTGAATATTTAACAGCAACGGTCTTATCTCAATTAAGTTTCGAGTTTCAGAAGGAATACCACCTCACTCTAATTGAGGGAAGCTACGATTTTAGGTCATTTGAACAATTTAATGTCTGAAATTACATGTTAATTGACGTTTGTTACTTTTGGAAAACTTATTTGAATTTCTACTTTGTGCATTTGAATTAATTTAATGGATCTTGTGTTGTTGGTTTTGTTGTTTTTTGTGTGATTATATTATTTAAAGGGAAAAAAAAAGAACAAGGGAAGAATTTAGAACAATAATCAATTTAATACTTACAGAGGACATAATGCAATACGCTACAGAATTTGAACCTTTGCCTCTTGCAAATGGTACAAGCGCTTTGACTACAAAGTCATGCGTTTTTCATCACGCCACATCGAATTTCTTATGTGCTTTTTACAACTTATTACGTTATTAATAAGCTTTTTACAAATTTCTGCTACATAAAGATCATCAAAGAACAAATATTATAAAGAACAATCGTTTGGCGACACAAAATGCTATTTTTAAAAAAATTTTCTATGAATTTTAAACTGTTAATACTACGAGTTAATTAATAAATAATCACTATTATACTAATAGGAGTAACTTTCACGATTGAACCTCACGCTTGCATTCACAGTGTCTGATACTCATCCACTGTGTTTCAAACATGTCACTGTCAAAAATTATTGAAAATAAAATTTATTAAAAAAATATTCCGCTGAGTTTCTTGCGCCGGTTCTTCACAGGTCAAGCCGCTCGGCCTCCTAACAGGTGGACGGACTTGGTCTTGGGTTACAGGCAGCCACTGGATGCGAATGGCATTAGACTGGATACCCTAGGGAGGGTTATATTCAGCAGTGGACGTCTTACGGCTGACATGATGAAGAAAATTACTGAAATCATTTGAATATTAAATTTAATCATATTTTTATAAGATAGGCGAGATAAACAAGCGTACAGGTCACCTAATGACATTACTGTTATTTCTGTCACATAACGATTTGGAACAAATTATACAAATAAAGCAATACATATTAGTTGTATATTTTATATTTCATAATATAGTTTCTTTTTGCGAATAAGCAAGCTATGGAAATATTTAATTCTGAAGTTTTCCCTGAGAAATATAATTTAGGAGTTTTCAAGTGTCGTGTGTATAGACATATTTTTCAATGTTGAAGTTGTCAACGCATTCACATCCTCTCAGGTTGTAGATATTTATGGGCGAGGGTGTCCACTTAAACATCAGGTAGCCCTTCCGCTCGATTGCCATCCTTTAACTTAAAAAAAATAAGAGAAAATATTTAGCATCAGTAATGTCTCTTACGTTATTTTATTAAACTATATGGATTTAAGGCATTTTAATAATGTAAAATAAAGCAAACGCTTTCCTTAAATCAGTACTATTTCGTAGTAAACATGGTAAGTAGCCAAATAAATCCAGAGACTCCAGAAGGCGCCTAGCGAGAGTCTGGGTTAGACAAATGTCACACTCGTTAACGTCCATTACTGAAACGTCCCTTAAACCTAGGCTTGAACAGTAACTCGCTGACGTTGCTTCTGAGAGCTATTTTCCCTAAAACGTGATGGGCTAATCAATAATGTTAGGATTTCTTCTAATTTTTTTTTGCACAATGAAAGTACATGAATTTTTATATATAGTGCGATTGTTCAATTGTTAAACGACAATCTGTAACTATGTATTATTGGAAATTATTCAAAATATTCTAAGAAAGTTATATTATAAAGTTTGCGAAAATCTATACTAACACAATATCGGGAAATAAAGCAAAAAATAAGAAAATCGTAATAAAATAGTGAAATTTCTATTCACTATATGTTCCATTCCATATATGTGTTAGAAATCTCCAAACTAAAGACAATAAATGGGTCAGAGTTTGAACAAGAATCAATTAGGTGCGGTCTCAGTGTGGCCAATCGTAAAACGGACTAAATACAATTAATCCTCAATGCTAACTTGAAATTAATTCAAGATTCTAAGGAGATTATACATTGTAAATAAGCTATACTATTGTATTTTTATAGCTTTTAGGTTTTTCCACTATTCGAAAGCAAAGATATGGAACCCTTATAAGCTTATAAAAGCTTTATAGAACAATCGGTCTGTGTGTATATAAGGAGTTATCATTTATTGTTCCTGTATAAATAAACAAGGGAAGAAATTGAATATTCGTCTGTTTATCTTAACAATTTTTATCAAGACCACGTGAAAATTTAGTTGAAATAGAAATTAAATTTCCAGGTCTATAATGTCTTAATGCACAGAGAACCTAAAATTATGAAACGAATTGGTTAAAAATGACAACAAGAGGATTTATAAGTTACATTACAAAAAGAAACTATTAGAAAGTTATATATGCGGCTCAGTTTGTTCGAAATCAGTGCGAGCGTATGCACTTGTTTAAACGTGTTACACTTAATTATCATATCTTGAAAATAATATAACTTACTCAGTACGACCAACTCCCTTCAAATTCATTGACTTTTGATAATTTTATTTTGACTACTATCCAATATAATACTATTAGGGCCGATTTCACCTGCTGAAGCTAGTAACTGTTATTGTTTATCTGTTGAAAGCTGCTTACCATTGCATATTTGAGCTCCGATAACTTATCCGGTAGGTAAATTTATCAGCTACTGTACATTGAATGGAGCAGTAACAGCAGTAAAACGTTTTGTTAATACAGCGTAACTTAATACAACGTCTTTAAAAATCATGTTTTTTTGTAAAAAAATTCCTTTTAAATGTATTAATATCTGTCTGATAATGTCTCTGTCGATGATATAAAGTACGAGATAAGTTTAACCAGGTTTTTATATAAAGCCAATTTTTTTTTATCTGATAGATAAGAAACATATTATTTATCTGGAATTTATTTAGCAAGTGGTGTTAAATTATTTATTAAATTCAATAAATTACTATTGTATAGTAAAATTATTTATCGTTATTCAACTTTGAATAAAACGTTATTATAATAATTCTATTATTATTATTTTTTCACAAAAATAAATTAGTATAACTAAAGCTGAAACATATTTAAAAAATCGAATCGATTATCGTCAAGTTTACTCAGAACATGGCTAGAATCAGTTTAAAGAAATGTCATTGAGCACGTGTAAAAGGTACTTAAGTCAGAGAAATAAGCCCGAAATATTGAACTTGAACCATGCCTATTGTCTGTTTAAGATTAACAATACTTCACTAAGAAAACGATTATAAATAAAGAATTTCAATTTCCTTAACATTTTCCAAAGGAAAACGGAATACATAGTACACGTGCAAGAGCTTATAATAAACACGCTTTAACAATTTCTTTAACTACCTTACTTTTAGCAGACTGAATAAGTGTAGAGAATGTATGTATATTGTATTGGTAGACCTTTTTAAAACAATTTTAATCTTATTTCTACGATTAATACTTAGGTAAAAATACTAATAGTCAGGCCAAACAGTATAATAAAATATTTTTTTCTGAAAAATTATGCTCCATGACTCTATATAAAAAATCACCCACGTAACACGTCAATACAAACACATTCACCAATATTTTTTTATATTCGATGGTATATTTCCCATAGCTAGCTATATTTTATATAAACCTTCTGACGAGAGAAGGACGTTTGATGAGGTGGAAATAACAACGGTACGGTCATTCATGGCTTTGCATTACATACATACAGTTAACACTACATTGAGCTCAACACCTTTGCATTATCCCTTTTGAATGAAAACGACTTTTCACTAAATTCGTAATTTTTCAAAAAAATTGTTAAAATGTCCTAATTTTATATGATTTTTAACAAACATAACATATTTTCAGGTATACCTTTTAACTTTTTACAAATATATCTATAAATTTTACTGTAACATATTATGTTTACCCTAATTAACTTTATGTAAAATATTTCTATGCGAAACATTCTTACAATTTTGCCACCCTACGTCTTGAAGGTTGTAAATTCAATTATTTGAGATAAATTCTATACCATATAGATAATGACGTGTTTATCGACCTGTTGGAAAAAGCGCTTTGAATTTGAAATAGGAAAAACTGTAAATAAGTATATTTAGATGAAAAGTTATATAGTACAGGTGAACAGTAATGATCACTTACAGAGGCACTTAATATCTATACTGGGATTGCAAGTTACCGATTCTGAGCCCCTCTCCGTATAAAAATATGAGCACTAGCATAATATATTCGTAGAATTCTCTACTTTGTATACACATTAAAAATAAAGCTATTATATATGTATATAGTATATAACGAATATAATGAACTACGCTCTGCTACCAGAAAATGTATATAGTATATAATGAATATAATGAACTGCGTTCTGCTACCAAAAAATGTATATTGTAGGGGGTAGGGTTATGCCGCAATTGTGGAAGCGTGCTGAGGGGTAGCTTATTTATTAATTATGTACCTTATAGTCGGTCTTAGGATAATAGAAAATGTACAGTACCTTATCTTCATAATTCACAACACAAACACTGATTGTTCACGGCCGCCATGGAATGTTTCACATTAGTCTTCTTTACTTAGGGTTACTTGCACTATTATCTTTTGTAGGTTTGTCTTTGTCAGGTTCAATATCAAGAGGGAATACACAAAAGGGAAATCAAATAAGGCTGAGGGAAAATCACACCGCTAATTAATATATCGACTCAGGAAGGACGCGTGCTCGCGTCGGCCGTCTCACGTGCCCCTTTTTTTACAACTCGACAACTACTACTGACTACTACAACTCCGACCGTTCGCGCGGGGTGTTCGCACAAGACTCTAAACTAGTCGGGGTTGCCATATATGAACAAACAATATAGTAAATAGTAAACATATAAGAGAAATTTCCGTAAGAATATCTTAGTTTACTTCAGAGTGCATTTTTATATTGACTTTTTACATGTCAAAATGGTACAGGGTTCAAGCAGTTGATTTTTAGATCAAATACCATGTGGCATTAAGGTAATAACGATAATTACTCAATCTGATAAAGAAAAATGTAGTATTAGAATACTATCTCAATGTTTCCGTTTCGAAATTGGCGTACAAACTGGAGAATGGAGAGTATAATGTCATGTCCTAATTAATCACTGATTTTTCTTTGTTCAATCAAAGTAATTATCGAATAATTTCCTAGAATCAAATTTTAAGAAAAAAATATTGAAAAATTGCTTTCAATTTCATGGCTCGGAACAAAGTGGAAGTTTCTAGGACAATCAATTAGTGGACTCGGTCTATGTACGTTGTGTAACTTTTAGCTTGACCTCTATTGGGCTTAGTGTGTTACTTCAGTGTATGAACAAGATATTTTATTTTTGTACATTGATGATATAGTGCGATGCGATGGTTGTAAGTTTAACTCCCATTTAGTGACGACTAGACTAGACAGAATTAGATTTTCTCGAAACTTTTGTTTTAGAGCTTCACTTGTTACTTGCAACAAAATCTTTATGATCTCACAGTCTAGTAACCTTCACCTATTTATTAATTAATCTAGAAGCTGTTTGGTAGGTTTCCGTAGAAGATTATTAAAGGATAAATGACGGACTATGACAATAAAAAAACATATCATATCTGGCCAAGCTTGTCAACATCTCTAAATATTGGAAGGATTTGAAAATCAAATCTATAACTAATTGCTTTAAATAAATAATATCCCTCGCCTCTGCCTTGCCTTGCTTCCCTTCTTTGGCTGGTAGAGTCGTGTGCAAGATATGTATGCTCGAAAATAAAGGTGAAAGTGGCAGTTCTCAATCTTCCAGATTGAAAACTTTCACCCTCTCGAACATCCATCTAGTGGGAGTCGCCGTCCGTAGATCTTTCGATTTGAGACTGTGGAAAAGGCAGGCGTCCGTAAGTTTTGTTCAAAAGTCCAATGTCCAATTCCACGTAAACTCCATTCCATAGTATCATTCTCTATAGATTGTACGCATTATCCGGCGACTATTTTTGCGCAATCACCTGATATGGTTAATCAAAGGTGGATATAAGATGACGCGTCACGTATAATATTTTTTATTTTTAAAGGTGCCTATACGTGTTGGACCTGTATCCACGTCCCAATGCAACGCAAACCTTCCAATGGACCGAGTTCGCTTGAATCCGAGAATGATTGTGAAAAAATAATAATAAAAATAAAATATATAATAATAAAATAAAAATTGTTTGAATATGTCATAATACTAGAACTTGTTATTTTATTGTATTGTGTCAATATTGTTATTACGTTTCGGAATAACTTTTTCCAGTTAATCTATTCTATTTCAAACAATACGTATTTATCGTGTAAACGATATTTTTATACCTACCTATGTTTTTATTCTATGTATTATATTTTTTAAATTAGCTAACCATAGATAATATATTGGATTGTAAAACTTGGTGGATAGAATTCAAATTCATAGTTCCCGTAATAGTTACATTAAAATGTTCGAAACAGCAAGCTCTACAAATTCATAACGTCAAATTATAATATTTTTTTTTAGCTTTACGCTTTAATTCGCTTTAATAAGCTCGGAAAGCGGGGACGGAGAAAGCAGCAACGGAGTGCCTTAACACTAGGTTCCCACGGTTCCTTCAGTTCCCTCTGCCTTCCCTGCCATGTGCGGGATAAATCGTGAAACTAAAAAACAATTTATATACACACTTACTCGTAGATAGCACAATTTTAAAGATCTCAAAAACGAGAGTTGATAAAAAATTTTACACATTAGCCAAATTAATTGGGTTTGGTTTTAAAACATTGGCACGCGTTTTTTTGTCAGTCACAAAAATTTAGTCTTTTAACAAAACAAGATATCTAACTTTACCATCCCGGAAATATGATAAGCTAATAAACCGAAGCGCATGTACGCGGATTGCTCAGTAGTTTAACCTAATACCAACTATTAAGGAAGATTTACTTTGTTTTGGTTAAATGTAATTCATAAAGAGTGATTCGTAAGTTTTCTGTTATGTAATAATGTATGTAATTTAGTAGTTTGATTTCTAACTTCATTGTGTCCCGCATATAGCAGTGGACAAAACTAGCCTAGTGGTAAGATTCATTCCCTCTGTGCTCAATTTTGCTGATATCTTGGCTTGTTGGATGGAGAAACTCAACTCTGCAAGCGATAGAAATAATTCAAGCCTCCGAATGTGAATGAAGCTCTGAGTTATTTTTTGTTATATAATATATATCTAGAAATAGAATAGAGGATGATCGTAGAGCGAAGGCGTAACGTCTGCCTGTAAAGGTGACAGTTGGTGGGTTAGATCCCCACTAGGGGAAGATTCATTTTCTTCGTTCTGGCAACTAGGCAAAGCGCTGCATGGAGTTCGACCACCTAACACGCAATACGTCTGAAAGGCGGAAAGCGGAGAACAAAGTGTTTTAACACTAGAGTCCCATGGTTTCTAACTTCTGCCTACCTTGCTACGTGCGGAATAAAGCGTGAAAACAAAAGAAAAATATATATACGAGTAAATTGGTAAGTGAAACATTTAAAACTATTAAAAGTATTAAAAAGTGCCCTAATACTAACTTCCAAGGTACTATTTACAACCGACACTACTATATATATGTATACTATCATCTACTATCTACTAGCTACACAATGTTCTGATATAGGCAAGATATAGTATGAAACTAAAAAAATATACCACTCGCGTACTAGCAGATCTATATTAGAAATAGCTTTTTTATTCAACAAAAGGTCCGCTTTAAGACCGTTGTCGGCAACTACGAGTATGAAACGGAATTGGCAGTTCTCCAGTCGTAAATATAACTACAGATTTAGATTCAGACAATAATACATTTGGTCCATATTCCACATTCATTCAGTATCCGAGATGTTTCAGCATCTCGTCTTAAATATCTAAATGACATCATGTTAGAAAAGTCTTTAGGCTTTCTGGGAAAGTTTTATTTCTGAAATTTACAAAGTATTATTTATTGTCTAAAAAGTTAGGGTAATATATATATGTTACCCTAATATATATATATATATATATATATATATATATATATATATATATATATATATATATATATATATATATATATATATATATATATATATATATATATATATATATATATATATATATATATATATATATATATATATATATATATATATATATATATATATATATATATATATATATATATATATAAAGCTTTAACAAAACAATCAGGTGTAAAATTACCACTATCATTTCAAAGTAAACGATGTTAAATCACATCATTTGAGTCACTTTGTACTAAAATAAATAAGAAACATGCTAATACCGTGTTTCTTTTATATTTTAATTCTGTAAACATCAAAGCGTCGACGGACGAATCAATTTCGAAACGCACGTCGACTGTTGATTAAATATATGTGTGATTGAATATTTTTTGTTTTAGTTTTAATTAAAATAAATTCATTTGCGTTCCAAAAATATTACAGTATATAGAAGGAACCTCGTGTTAGTGCTCTTCGTTCACAACTCTTTATTGAGGACCGTCGTGGTGCATAGCTCTAAATGCGAGAGTTTATAGGTTCGGTTCCCACTGGGGGAAGAGAGATTTTTCTATTTCAGTTTTCTTCGCTCTGGAAACTAGGTAAAGACGAGGCGTTCCGCCACTCAACACGCAATGCCTCGAAAAAGGCGAAAAGCAGGGACTAAGCAACACAGTATCTTAACACTAGGTTCCTATAGTTCTTGCAGTTCCCTGGGCCTACCCTGCCATGTGCGCGATAATGCGTGAAGACAAAAAAAAATCACAACTGACACTCATATAGCGGCTTTTGTGGTTCCTTCCTTGGGTTCAAAAAATCTGCTCTCAATTTTCCATTGCATTCAAATCATTGCATCAAATATTCAGCAGCATGGCGTTTTGAGTTGCATCATTCAACGCCACATTGTATTACCATTTCGGGGAATAGCACATTACTTTCATTAGAAAATAAACTTCCTTCTGATTTGAAGAAAATGAATCTGATTCAATGAATGAATAGAATGTTATACGTAATTACTCTCTATGCTAACCGCACTTAGCCTTGAGATAAAGAAAATATTTACTTTATCTCAAGGCTCAGAGCGATTACTAGTGATAGATAGATACGCATATACATATACATATACATATACATATACATATACATATACATATACATATACATATACATATACATATACATATACATATACATATACATATACATATACATATACATATACATATACATATACATATACATATACATATACATATACATATACATATACATATACATATACATATACATATACATATACATATACATATACATCAAGACATGCAATGCATCTTGAGTGGTGAAACTCAAAACCGAATTTCGTCAGATTTTGCTTTTTATAAAAGTTAAATTCTTACCTTTTGGTTAAAAATACCATCTAATTGAATTTTATGAATATTTAAACATATCCAGAGAAAGGCCAAGCATTTCAGGGCATATAAAATATATTGGGAATAAGGTTGGGTGAAAATCCAATGAATTATGTATAGGAGTCTTCTACATCGTAAACAGTATATTATACGATTATTTATAACGAAATATTCTGTCATTTAGTTTCTAATATTGTTTTCAAAACATTATAATAATTTATATAAAATGACGCGTGGCTTAGTGGTTAGGGCGCTCGGACGGTTTTTATAAGGTGTGGCTTCAAATCTTGCGTTCCAATTTATAAATGGTAAATGAATTCTTGTAAAAGCGGGTAGTCTAAAACGACAAAGCCTATAAAAGCAATGAAATTATGGTAATCAATGTTACCACCACTACAAACAGTGTACACAAGCATGGTCCGAGTCTCGCAATAGACGCCCTTGCGACACTGTGCTCTTATTTGTTGGTGTCACTCCGTGGTAGCCAAGCCTACAGAGCCAACAGCATACTATCCATCAGAACGAAGACGGTAATCAATGCAGTTGCTTATAAGCCATGGCCAGTACTAGGAGACAGACGGATAGAGCACATTTGAAACTACATATATGTAGTATCTACGTCGGGTAGAGGGGACAATAAATATCCCAAAATTCCTACTGGAACTAGATAGACTGCATATGTTGTTGTTTAAAAAAATTACTTCACACTTTATCCTTAGTGGGGACTTAGCTACTTAGTCCCAGAAAACAGAACGCCATACGCTGCGGCTTCTGCCTACCTTTTGTGCCTCGTTTGATGTCATTAAGCCCTACATACGTGCTCTCCAGGGGGTTCTCACGCTTTTTATATAACCTTCCTCCAGTATATTCGACACTATATTTGGCAGTCTGAAGTCTCGCTTTAAATCGCATCACTTACCACCTTTTTTACCAATATTTCATCACTCATTCTCTAGAAATGGCAAAAACGATAAAATAATTCTGAAATAAAACAATAATATTTACTTTGTTGTTATACCAATACAGTAAGTATTATGGAGAGAGAGTGAGACACAGACAGAAATAGAAAAAGAGAAAAAGAAAGGACTGCGTATTAAATGACGTAACTCACATAAAAGTTTCATTCATTTACATAACAATAACAGCAAAATGCCAATCAATTGAAACAAAACGTTTAACAATTATTTGTATCGACACGCGAATAGACGTGACAATTCAATTTAGTTAACATAATAAAGATTTAAAAGCCAGTATTTATATAATTTGGAGTATCGACTAATGGATTAATATTAAACAAAAATATATTTCAATCAAAGCAATTTAAATTGTAATAATAGTTTAGTGTTTAGCAAAAATGAAGGAATAATTAAAAAAAATTAATTTCTCACTTAATACCTCATATAGTATGGTGGTAGGCAGAGGAAACGGTAGGAACCGAGGGAACCTAGTGTTAAGACACTCCGTTCCCCGTTCTCCGTTTTTGTCTTTAAGAGACATAACTGTTGAATGTCGTTATCAATTTTCAACTTGTCATTTTATTAACTCACGTCTTTAATTAAGTTAAAGTAGACCTATGAAAAATATATTTGAACTCAGCATATATTGATTATCTTTTTTTTTAGCGTCACGCTTTATCCCGCACATGGCAGGGTAGGCAGAGGGAACTGCAGGAACCATACGAACCTAGTGTTAAGACACTCCGTTGCTTAGTTCATGCGTTTTTCTATTTCGTATAAACATAAATTTATTTAAAATCTCATACTTTACAGAAAATAAAATTTAATTTTCACGTTTTTTTCCGCAATTCGTAGTGTCTGACTACGAATTGCGGAAAAAAAACGTGAAAATTAAATTTTACATTACATTTCAAGTAAAAAAAAAAATCTAAAAAATTCCACGGTATTTCCGCCGGAAATTAGAATTATATATACCTTTTAATTTTTCCCGCTGCCTGCCCTCACGTTCTTTTTAATTAATACTCATTATTAAGTTGACGTCAAACGAGTGGCTCCCAACCTAATTAGCTTCCAGTAGATACTGTGTTAAAGTAAATAATTTTGTTTTTTTATTCTTAGCACTAGGTTTCCTAGTTTAGATTACAAAGACAATTTTACCTATTTTTAATAAGCCAGTGGTTATAGTGGCTTATTAAGAAGTCACAGATAAATTAAAATTAACCGAAAAATTGTAATATCCCAAAAACTTTCATACGATATAATTTTTAAGCAAAGTTTTAAATATTTAGCTATAATTTTTCACAAATAGATGATATGAAAGCTCTGCATAGAGAAATAAGGAAGAAAGTAACAATTTTTCAGACACGTTTGGCTAGCGTCCCATTTGTTGACGTAAACGTAAAAATCTTATTTTTCACTTCAAAAAATATGACAATATATTACTTTTATATGCACGGACATACCCACGTACGTGTATATATATATATATATATATATATATATATATATATATATATATATATATATATATATATATATATATATATATATATATATATATATATATATATATATATATATATATATATATATATATATATATATATATATATATATATATATATATATATATATATATATATATATATATATATATATATATATATATATATATATATATATATATATATATATATATATATATATATATATATATATATATATATATATATATATATATATATATATATATATATATATATATATATATATATATATATATATATATATATATATATATATATATATATATATATATACATATATATATATATATATATATATATATATATATATACATATATATATATATATATATATATATATATATATATATATATTATATATATATATATATATATATATATATATATATATATATATATATATATATATATATATATATATATATATATATATATATATATATATATATGTACCCCCGCATATAGCAAGGTGGGGAACCTACAGAAAAGGCACTCTGTTTTTTTCCCATCTTCCCCAAGTTGGAATCGAACTCACAAACCACCCCGTTTACAGGTAGACACTGCCCCTTTGCGCCGGCGAAAATATATATGGCTCATATATATACATATATAGTTTACGAGATATTTTCTTTTGTTTTGACCATTATATATTGTGTTGAAGTCAACTCTGCACTTTGCACTCTAAATAGAGCACGAAAACACCCATTTTATAAATATAAGCGTTAACAAAACTTTTATTTTTAAAATTTTAGCAAACAAATATAGTTTCTATAAATATCTTAAACAACATATGTTATGAAACCCTACATTTTGTTTGTCCGATTCTCACACTGAGATAGTGAATAATTTTAATTTTTTCCCTATGAATGACTTGACTCAAGACGCAATGTTTCGAAAATGTCAAAATCAGGAACAGTGTTCTTTATACAGTGGTCAGAGTAATTGCACAGTTTGCAAAAGGGCGCGGGCTCAAATTTCGCTGCGTTAAATTTTTAAATATGGTCTTTAGATATTTTTTCTATCCTTACTAACACTTTAAAAATAGTAAAAATATAAAATACCATGTGCGGTAACTGCGGATTCGATTAAGTGTTAGAGACAATTAAATTGCTCAATTTGCTCAATCTGATAAGTTTTAAGTTGTCTCAAAACGTCTTTATACTAAGTCAATGTGCCTACACCATAACTTGCGGGAAATACCGTGAAGCTATTTATTTAGTATATTATTGCATATAATATTTTAATATTCTTCAAACAACATGCACATGTTTTAAGTAAATATAACCTTATTTTTCCTTTATAATAATATAAAAGAAACACATTATTATATTGAGTAAACAATTTTATAACAACAACAATGTTATACATATCTATCAACACATTATCGACCAGTAATTATTTATTTGTCAAACCAAATCCTAATAACATGTAAGAAAAACGAATCCAAAGATCTTATGACATGCACATGCATTGCGCAATACTTACTTATGGGATCTACGCCCCCTTACGGGGGGTGGGGGACGCTGTCCCGGCGTTCACTAGCTTTCCAGCCGTCGCGGCGCCCGAGCGTGTTCGCAAAGTGTTACAATGTTAGTGATTACAGTGTTTTACGAGTACGAGTATATGTGATGTGTTGTTGGTTTCCATTGCTGTGGCTTTAGATGGTAAGTTTTTTTTGGGGTTTTTGGGTTATGATGGGGTTATTTTTTTTTTTTTGAAATTCTGTTTAGGAAATTATGAATTTATTATTAATATTATAAAAAATATATAGAGATTTATTTAAATTGGAAATAATTTAAATATATTTTTTTATTTTATTTATTTTAATCAAGCATTTAGTAATAAATTGTTATATAAATATTTTTTTTATTAGAACAAAAAAGGTCAGTTAGATTAATTACTTTAAAAAATTTAATTTAAACCTTTCGGAATTGATCTCTTTTGACTGACATCAAAATTTAAATTAAATATTTAGTATTATCATAACAATAAATTTGTAAGTAATAAAAAATATAGCTATTTTGTATTCACAATTTTAAAGTCTTTTCATCAAATATTTGTTTTTTAAAAGCTTATCTAATTATTTATAGAAATCACTTTTAAAAGACAATAATTATTTTGGAAGAAAGCTTTATTTTTTTACTCGTTTTAAGATCAAATTGCAAAGCTCACTAAATGATAAGATCTTTTTAATTTATATTATTATAGGCAATTTACACATAAATATTTTATGTAACATTTGAAATACAATAAAATTTTATGTCAGTAAATTATGACCCAAAGTGGTTACAATTTTTAGCTTCTACTTAAAATAAAAATAAATCTAAAAATAAATCATAACATTTCCTTTTTTGTTGACTTATTAAAATATATATATATATATATATATATATATATATATATATATATATATATATATATATATATATATATATATATATATATATAATATATATATATATATATATATATATATATATATATATATAGATTATATATATATATATATATATATATATATATATATATATATATATATATATATATATATAGATATATATATATATATATATATATATATATATAGATATATATATAAATATGTATATATAAATATGTATATATATATATATATATATATATATATATATATATATATATATATATATATATATATATATATATATATATATATATATATATATATATATATATATATATATATATATATATATATATATATATATATATATATTTTTGTTTTTTAAAAGCTTATCTAATTATTTATAGAAATCACTTTTAAAAGACAATAATTATTTTGGAAGAAAGCTTTATTTTTTACTCGTTTTAAGATCAATTGCAAAGCTCACTAAATGATAAGATCTTTTTAATTTATATTATTATAGGCAATTTACACATAAATATTTTAGTAACATTTGAAATACAATAAAATTTTATGTCAGTAAATTATGACCCAAAGTGGTTACAATTTTAGCTTCTACTTAAAATAAAAATAAATCTAAAAATAAATCATAACATTTCCTTTTTGTTGACTTATTAAATATATATATATATATATATATATATATATATATATATATATATATATATATATATATATATATATATATATATATATATATATATATATATATATATATATATATATATATATATATATTATATATATATATATATATATATATATATATATATATATATATATATATATATATATATATATACTACTTAAAATTCTTAAATTATTTAAATATTCTTAAAATTCTACTTAAAATAAAAATAAATCTAAAAATAAATCATAACATTTCCTTTTTTGTTGACTTATTAAAATATATATATATATATATATATATATATATATATATATATATATATATATATATATATATATATATATATATATATATATATATATATATAATATATATATATATATATATATATATATATATATATATATATATATATATATATATATATATATATATATATATATATATATATATATATATATATATATATATATATATATATATATATATATATATATATATATATATATATATATATATATATATATATATATATATATATATATATATATATATATATATATATATATATATAATATATATATATATATATATATATATATATATATATATATATATATATATATATATATATATTTTAACAATGAACTATTGCATATGTGTTACTGTAAAGTACGTAAATAAATTCATTTCTATGATAAGTAATTAAATAATTTTTATTTTAATAATAATTCAAATATAAGGGATTTTGTAGAGACGTAATTAAATCGAGCCTATGTCGTTTTTATTTTACTTTGTTAAACCGGAACCGGAAAATATATACATACATACATAACTTTAAGCTTTACACCTTCAGGTTAGCGAAAACTACCCGACTATTACTATCGCGCTTCCGAATCTACGTTATAAAAGAAATACTTTAGTTAGAATTTGAATTCATTACTGTTTATATACTTTTATTTAACTCGTTTCGAATGACCAAGTCAAATCTAAAACAGAAAAAATATTAAGAAAACATATAGTAAATTTGATATAAGCAAATTTACTACTATTCAAGATGTACTAGGTTCATATCACACTACTTAAATTAAAATTATTATCATCATGGTAGGGGTAATTATAAAAGTCAAAATGAAATAAAAAAAAATATTACACAAATTAAAACACAAAAGCTTTATATTTTGTTTGAACGATTAATTTATTAAATATTTTTATTGTTTATAAAGACGTAATCCGCACTAAGGATAGAAAAAAATGTGAAAAATATCATATAAAATATCATATATATCATATTGTGTTTAAATTTTTATGTTATTTTTTTACACATTTTTACTATTCTTAAAGTAGATGTATACTTAAAAAATAATAAAATATTTAGAAAAGCATTCTTTCGCCAAACGGTTGTCTTTTTGTAATCATCTTTAGCTAGCGGAATTTGAAAAATCTCCCTACAGAGATGCTAGCATCGCAACAAATACAAGTTGTAAGCATATAAGAATTTCGACGCAGCGTGATGAAGAACGTATGGCTTAGCGGTCAGAACGCTTGCACGACTTGCAAGAGGCACAGATTCATATCCTGCTGCGTTCAAATTGTTACGTTTTGTTTATTACCATCGGTTCAATAAAGTTAATAACTTAGACCCGAAAAAACCGGTGCAAGAAACACGGCGGTATATTTTTTTCAAAGAGAAAAAAAAACAAGTGAAAACAAATGAATCATTACAGTACTATTAATGTTGAATGACTTATTACGATACTTACCTTACTTACTTACCTGCTTCGAGATTTATCACTAACAGCTTTTAAAAAATATATACAAATTTAGTATATTAATAAATAAACTAAATTTGTCATAGGTGGTATACCTAAACCTACCTACCTACCTACCTTTTGAAATTGGAATAATTCGCCATTCAAATATATACACGAGACTCTGCCGTAATTGATAACTTTAGTGTGAACAATACAACATTTTAAGATATAATTAAGTTGAGTTAATATATTTGGAAAAACTTTATACAACAATAAAATATTTTTGATGCAAAGGTGCGGTGTCATTCTGTCAACGCGACGGTTAGTGGATTCGAATCCCATTCGGGAAGGATATAATACTTCATTTCCGTTTTCTTTGGTCTAGAAACTAGGCAAACGTGGCGTTGAATTCTGCAACTCAACACTCAAACGCACGATTCCTGCAGTTTCCTTTGCCTACCCTGCCATGCACGAGATTAAGCGTAAAGCTTAAAAAATAGTAAATTATATAAAGCTGGAAGCTAAAATATGTATTTATATTTAATATTTAAAAAATGTAATTAAAATATGTACATTGAATTTCTGAAAAAAAATAACTTTAAATCATAACAAAGTATGAAATCATAATTATAATAATTCTTGTACCTTTGTCTTTTTTAGTTTGTTGTACTATTTAATATTAATTATTTTGGCCATAAATTACTTTTATTTATTATTTTGGCTATAAATTATTTAATTGATTTTCAATTTTAATGTAGAACAGTAGTAGTTATGAACATTTTTTTTAGCTTCACGCTTTATCCTGCACATGGCAGGGTAGGCAGAGGGAACTGCAAGGATCGTGGGAACCCAGTGTTATGACACTTCGTTGCTTTCTCCGTCCCCGCTATGAACATGTTAAGCAATTTCCATAAAAATAATGAATTTATCCATCTCTTGAGGTAAAAGCAAAATAGATTAGCAAAAGTAAAAGTAAAAAAAAGAAAATCAGTGAAAATTTCTTTGTGTCACGGAATATTACTTATTATTATACATAATATTTAAATCTTTTAAATAATAAACGAAACGGTGCCTAAACAAAAAGCTTAGCAGATTGGACATTTTGCATTTTTTATATATAAAAAGCAAGTATCTGAAACGATGAAAGTAGTATTACAATAACAACATATCACTAAATAGAAATAAGCTTGCAAGCATCATAAAATCCACGAAGCTAAACGAAAGCTAATGATGTTATTGGCAGCTGCTAGTTTTAACTAATAGAGGAAACCAGGGTGTGTTACAACAATAAAGACTGTAATGTATATCGATTGAAAACACTGAAGGCAGTGGGTTCGAATCCCACTTGAAGGGATGCAATTATATTTTCTTCGTTCTGGTAACACTGTTTTTGGTAACTCAGTGCTTTAAAATGTAACAGAAAGCTCTTAAGATCTATTAGACCTATTCACGGGTTACGTGTCAAGTATGAAATAATAGCCTCGCGGCTGTTATTATCTATAAGGTAAAATCTGATAGTATAAGTAGATCTTAATCTGCTAGATATTGAGACTTACGAGACAAAAATTTGTAGTTCATCTGCCAGATAAATAATATATTTCCTATCTGGGACTTTATCAGCACATGGCGATTTATAAAACAATATTAAATTGTATATGAAAAAAAATAATTGTTAATCTTACGAATACAGAACTATGTACGCGAAACAATTTCTACTTCAATTATCAGCCGTCGTAAGGAATGTCGGCTTTAAAGTTTGAACCTAGCTTTAAGCGCTATTCCAAGAAATTGGTCAGTGGGATAAGTGTCGGTTTTAGAAACATTTACGATATTGTAGATATATAATAAAATACCAAATTTGAAAATTTGAATATCTATTAAATGTAACTTTTCATCATTTGGTAATAAAACATTTTCAAAATATTATGATTTCTTTTAAGCTATGGGTCATTGGGTGGTGGAACCTATAAGTTTGTTTTATCATAGCTTTACTACATTTCCAGCATTTATCGGGATAGGCAGAAGGAACAACGTGTTAGGAAATTTTGTTTTGCGTTCTGAGTAGCAGAACTCAATGCTATTTGTCTTTCCCCAGTCATTTTTCCCCAGTGGGAAGCGAACATACAACCATCACGTTTACAGTCAGAAAATTTTGATAAAATATTATACAACAAGAGAAGATTTAAAACTATTTAAGCTCACAAAGTATAAATAAAAATAAATTATGTATTTCTAATTGAATAATTTTAAAATGTTTAAAAACATTTTAACGGTGGAACTCAACATTTACTAAATCAGTAGTTTTTGCGATTATCTTTTCAACAAGAAATACAGGTTAGCTTTATGGAATATTAGATCAATATATATATATATATATATATATATATATATATATATATATATATATATATATATATATACATATATATATATACATATATATATATATATATATATATATATATATATATATATATATATATATATATATATATATATATATATATATATAATATATATATATATATATATATATATATATATATATATATATATATATATATATATATATATATATATATATATATATATATATATATATATATATATATATATATATATATGATGATGCTTAAAATAGGAAAAATTAAACATATAACAAAAATATTTTTAATAAAAAAAACTATATTTATAAGAAAGAAAAATAATATTTTGAAATACTTCACTTTATTAGGTTGAAATAACACTTATTACTTATCTTCGTGTCTCTTGAGATGAGGTCGGAGATGAAAAGTTCTTTTAGCTTTCATTTAAGTTATATGTCAGCTTATATTACTTTGAAGGTCAAAGCTCGGTTGTTATCACCATTTTTTATAAATATTTAGTTAAAACTTACTCATACATATACATATATCTGCAAAGAGATTTTATCATGACTGAATAAGTATGAAATTTGAATGTCTTTGTTCAAAAAAAATGAACCTATTATATTCGTAAAGTAATAAGCAGTCTAAAGAAAAATACTCAATTTATGCATCACAATTTTATTTTTATTTAACGGCAAAGTTAAAATATAAAATTTTTTACTTGGTTCCTAGAGGGATGAAGAATTTTCTTTGACTTTTCCGTTTATCCCGCGTAATAATAATAATATTTATTAATTAAACAATCCATTCTGTACTTTATGATTGCATTTTTTATAATTTATTTTATGATTCGTAGTTTGTCTACTAATTTCTATTACTTCTGGGCTCTTTTTTTTCTTAATATATATATATATATATATATATATATATATATATATATATATATATATATATATATAGTATATATATATATATATGAAAATACACTTATAATGTCAAAAAAATTGCATTTCTCTGTTATTTTAACAAATTGAATCTAAATACTCGAAAAGCCTTGAAATATCTTACGAAGGAAAATCTTGTACAATTCAAATTATTTATGAATAAACCTACGAATTTTACCTTATAAATTTAATTATGTAGATGAAACAGCTTCGAATATAATATACTTTTTATTAAGGAATATCGTGACATCAATTTTAAATAAAGAGTGAAAATGTCAACTGTACATCACAGTGGTTACATCATATTGAATATATATTTTTTACATTTATAAATACAGAAGCTTACACGCAACGTTATCGAAAACGGGGCGAAAAGTAGGGACGGAGATTTTTGGCTCTCGTTCTTAAATAAAGCAAGAAGGAACGGTGTGTCTTAACACTAGGTTTCCTTTGCCTTTCTTGCTACATGCGTGAAAGAGCGTGAAGTAATAAATAAAAGTGTCTCTGATCTATAAGAGAAAGAGCTTAAAAAGCTCTCAGTTAGTAAATAAATTATATTATTATAATTTAATGGCATACAAATCGGAGACTTTAAACATTAAAGTCTCCGCTTATTGTGCTATGTATGTATAAAAATAATCTGTAAGCTGTTTCACTATATTTGTATTTCTCTGCAACGGCCATAATTTAAAAATGATTTTTCAAAGTGCTTGATAGTTCGTTTTGATATAGAGTGTATTCGTTGTACGAGTACGAGTACATTTGCTTTATCGCTTCAGTAATTGATTTCGGCGAGAGGTATTTTTTGGTTTAACTGAATCCAGTCCGTAACTTAGAGTACAAATGTACGATTATTGATTTTATTACGTAATATAGTATATAAAATTCTCATCAAAAAAAATATATCTGATATAAAACAAAGAGCAGCGTTGAGTTCCGCCACCACAATGTACCATATCTCCAAAAGAAAAGTGAGAATGTTAATACCAGATGCCATATGCATGTTGATTTATAATAGTCATAATTAATAACGTGCTCAGGTGGTTTGGGCACGTCGAAAGAATGAGTGACGAAAGAATGGTAAAAAAGATATACGATGGAAAAGTGTGTGGTAAGAGAGGTAAGGGGAGACCTCGGTTGACTTTCGAAAACACAGTATCGAAGATACTGGAGGAAGGTCACGTAAAAAGCATGAGGACTCCCCGGAGAGCATGCATGAAGAGGTTAATGACAGTGGACGAGGCGAAAGAGGTATGCAGGGACCGCAGCGTTTGGCGCTCCGTTCTCTCTGACTACCCCGCTAGGGATAGAGCGTGAAGATATGTATGTTTGGATGTATGTAATAAGAAAAAACAAATTACTGTCAAGTAGCGAATTAGAGTTATGGCCATTTAACAAGCAATGTCTTGATTTAGAGCGGAAAACAGGTTAAACGAAATAAGCGTGTATCTCAAATAAAAAAGTTGTAAGCTAACTTATTTTAAGAGTTCATACATAAATACTATATACAACCGGCTTTTGCTTAATCACAACGCTCGTAAGTACCTGCATACATATTTGCATGTAAATAGTGAATTTTGTGCATTGTGAGGCTTCTGAAGCCATTGGGAATGAATCGGTTAGACATTTAAACCGATAATCCTCATATCCCGAGCAATCTGCATTCAGTATACTCGATGTCGATTTTTACCGCTTTCATTTTTAACTCAAATAACGATTTTTATGTATTGTATATGGACAGGAATTTATTTTATTATGTATGTTTTAAAAATGTTACTTAAAAGTAATATCCTGATATCTTTATCGTGCAGTGAATTAATTAAATTTAGTTTTAATTTAATTTAACGAATTAATTTAATCTTTTTTCTTCATTCTGTTAGACGCAGCGGAGCGTTTAGCTTTACATACATATTATGTAAAGCTATATCTGAAATTCAGATGATAAGAGAAACAGCACTTTTAATATATATATATATATATATATATATATATATATATATATATATATATATATATATATATATATATATATATATATATATATATATATATAATATATATATATATATATATATATATATATATATATATATATATATATATATATATATATATATATATATATATATATATATATATATATATATATATATATATATATATATATATATATATATATATATATATATATATATATATATATATATATATATATATATATATATATATATATATATATATATATATATATATATATATGTATGTATGTATATGTATATATACAAGAAAGGAGAAAAAAACTGCTTAGCATTCCATGGATTCACCGTGCGGGTGCCGGGCCCATCGCATTGTAGGAAGAGGAGCTCCGATCAGCGCTTGGGACTTGCGACCCAAGTGTAGGTTTAAAGGGGCCCCTTTAAAATGCATTAACGCTCACCTTCACTGTCCGAGCTCCTCCCACTACCTAACCAAATTTTAAACGATTCTACCAAAGCCGCCTTAGAAGTGCGTTCTAGAAATGAATTTATAATAGTTCTAGATAGGCCGAGATCTTTGAATAAACTATAGAGAGATTTCGCTGTTATACCTCTCGCTTCTACTTCAACCGCAAATAAGCTAACTCTAAACCTATTCCTGGTCAGTTCGTTTGTAAGATCAAAGTATTTATTAAATTTTAGATGGCGACTTTTTGGGATATTTGTTTCCCACGGAACTGTAAGTTCTACCAGTACTATGCGTTTTAGGCTTCGAGAATAGAGAAAAATATCCGGTCTGGATGACGAAACACAAATATCCTCAGGGATTCTATACTGTTTCTCATACGTGTCCATCATAAGTGTCCAATCGGGAGCTGGATCTAATATAGAGAAAGGTTTTTGTGTGGGTTTTTTATAAAAACCTTCTTTCACAAACTCTATTGAGCGTTTGCTGGTTGTTATATTTCTCTGTGCTCTTGCTACAGATAGACTAACGGCTTCACGTATGATTTCTAGTACTTTATCGTGGCGCCGCGAGTATTGACCACTATCCAAGAGTACCCTACACCCTACCAGCATATGTTTAGCTGTCCCTACTGCCTCTTTACAGATGTAGCAAGATTTATCGGTAGCTTTACCCCATCTTACTAAATTACTTTGATCTAGAAGAGTCATTTGGAATGCATTTAGATAGAATTTTAATAGTGCTGGAGACCAGTCGTGAATTAGGGTGCGCCATTTTAAAGCTAAAGGGATACAGAATTCTCCTATAGTTAGCCACTCGTTTTGCATTTCTAAACCCAATGCGTGCACCTTATATTTGTCGTTCTCGTCTTGCCGAATAAAAGATTTTATTATGTCTATGTCTTGAACTTTCCTCTTTGATCCTAACCCTACTTTACTAGACTGTGCTCCTATCATAAATTGCTTATGGAATTGAAGTCTTGACTCGAGCTCTGGGACACTTCTGTCTTTTGGGAGTGAGATAACAATCTCATCCCGTGATTTTCCCAGAATGTGTGTTTTGGAGACTCTTAGATGTTTATAGAGCTCCGATGGTTTCTTTAATCTCAACCCGAAACTATTTTTATCTCTAAATAAGGTTGAGGTGTCCGCCGAATGCGCTAGCCCAAGCCAAAACTTCAGTATCTTTGTGACACTTGCATCTAACTTTGTTAAGAGGGTCTTATTGAAATCATACACGAGGAAAGGCCAATTCAGACGTGATGTTAGAAAATTGTCGTAAATCCAAACTTTCTTGACATTACTTATAGGTTGATGATCTACCTTCTCAAGATCCGTCAAAAAGCTGTCGACAAGTACATCTAAAGATGGAGTGCGGCCTTTGTAGTCTATTTTCTTGCCGAGAAATTTAAAAGGTGCCGCTTCGGAAACTATAGCAATGCTTTTACCGCCAATTTTAAGTCCCGGATCGTATGAGGTATATTTAGTGTTTCGCCTTCCCAGACATAAACAGTGACACTTACTAGGTTTTGTCTTCATTCCTTTCGTCCACGCACAAAAATCGTCTACTTCATCCAATAGCAGGTGGCATTGCTTTGGATTCCTAGTCAGTATCGCAAGATCGTCCGCGAAAGCAAGGATGGATTCTGTGTACTTATTGTTGAACTTAAACCGATAACCCCATTTTTTCTCTTGTTTAATTAGATTATCTATTAAAATATTTATTACGATATTAAATATTATTGGGGATAAACAACAACCCTGAAAAAGACCTACTTTATAGCCTAAAGGTTTTGAATGGCCGTCTTTAGAGGTTATAACGAATTTTAATTTGGAATAGTATGACGCGATTATGTTGCTTATTATCGTAGGAAAATTGTACCATTTTAACGCAAACATCAATAGATCGTGTTGTACTGACCCGAACGCGTTTCCTAAATCTATCCAACACACTGTAATTTGCCTCTCACACATTCTGGCGTCTTTTAAACTTTCAGTTAACAAACTATTATGCTCCAAGCATCCAGAAACTCCAGGTAGAAACCCTTTCTGGTAATTCGGCCTGAAGTACCTATTGCTAATCATAAAATGGGTCATTTTCGTTTGAAGTAATGAGAAAAAGATTTTAGATAGAGTATTCGTAAGAGCAATCGGCCTAGTATCTTTTGGATCTGTTACCCGGTCTTTTTTAGGAATGAGGACAAATACCGCTTCTCCAAACGACGTAGGTATTTGCTTTCTTGACCAGATTTTACCATATAAGTTGTGGAGGTATTTACGAACAGATGAACATTTTTTGTATACTATATAGGGGATACCATCAGGACCTGGAGCTGATTTAGATGGTTTCTTTTTGATTTGTTTATTTATTTCCTCTAAAGTTGGTGGGTCACTTTGAAATTCAGTGTGAGGAATCTCAGGTCGTTGTTTATTTGGCTCCATATATAGTCTTTCTATATTAGCTACTTCGTACGTGCTTCTATAATGTTCATAAGTTGCCTCATCGGTCAAGGAAAGCTTACCTCTATCTTCTTTAAAAATGTTTTTTGAGTACTCAAAAGGATTTTTATCAAAAACTACCTCGTGTTTAGCCCGATCGAAATTGTTACGTTGTTCCGCGATCTGTTTAGATATACCTTGAATTAATTTCAGGGTTGACCGTAGCGCCCTAGACAATTGGTGACTAAGATAATTATCACCTATCGCTTTGGCCGCACGAAGATTCTTTTTTAGCTCTCTTTTTTTCCTCCTCATTTTCGACTTAAACGCGTTTTCTTTGTTTTTACGAGCGTAATGATTTGGAGACGGATATATTTCGTTGAAATAGTCATAAATAGTTTTTTGGAAAGATTCTACTTGCGTGTCTAACTCCTGTTTCGAGCCCGGATGCTCTAACAGGACCGCTAATTGTTCGTCGTGAGCTTTCCATGTAGATTGCTTTATATTGGGAATGCTAAGACGTGTCCGGGTGGAAATGGACTCCTGATACTCTTCACTCAATGGCTCACCATGGGACATATGAGGGTCAACTCTATCCGCAGTGATAGTCGAAGAGCTTACCGACGACTGTCGTGCTTCAACACCATCATGTGTTTTAAGATGTTTAATATATCAGGCTCTTCTCTTGTAATTTTTCCCGTACCACGTGCGGGAAAAATTGCATTTCAAGTCCGTATTCGCGCCGCTTTCGTTGTTTGCTTCAACCGGTGGACAGTTCTTCCGCCCCCCCCTCTCGGACTGTTCCAGGGGTATTTTTCTTATAAGGACTCTTAGCTTTAAATATATATCCTCGAAAACGGCGGAAAGTGGGGACGGAGTAAGCAGGGACTAAGTAACGGAGTGTCTTAACACTTAACACTATATATATAGTATATATATATATATATATATATAATATATATATATATATATATATATATATATATATATATATATATATATATATATATATATATATATATATATATATATATATATATATATATATATATATATATATATATATATATATATATATATATATATATATATATATATATATATATATATATATATATATATATATATATATATATATATATATATATATATATATATATATATATATATATATATATATAGCTGAAAAAAAATTAAACTGCATATTTGTCATTTCATTTTTTTTAGCTTCACAAAGGGAACCGCAGGATCCGTGGAACTCTAGTATTTTTATTATTATTTTTATTTTATATGTATATAGAAATTATATTATCATTTTATAATATTTAACAAAAAATATACATACAAATATGTATACTGAAACCCATAATTAGTATCCCTAAATACTAAAAATAAATTCAATCGATACAAAAATATCAATATCTCAAGAAGTTAGTAACACACCATAGAAATACCATAACTAAACTAACACAGCATTATCGATAAACGCTTAAGACCAGGTTCATTCAAAACGGGGGCACCTTTTTGCGTACTCTCCATTAGCTCAGCCCTGTCATATACACTAATGGGTGAAACATATTGATATGGTTTTAATAGTAACAGCAAAAGTATTTTGGTAGTTAAGCCATTTTTAAAAATCTACGACACGATAGGAATATTTTCCAGCGAGATTTTTGAATAGTGCGAAATTAGAAAAAATAACGCTAAGCTTTCTGTATCTCGCATTTGGCGAGAAGTAGGGAACATATAGAATATATAGATTTAAGTTTTATTTTTAAAATATTGAATTTGAGATATTACTTGTTGGGTGGCGTAATTTAACGCTTTATCTAGAAATCAGAAGAAATTAAAATAATTTATTACTCTAAATGAGAAAAGTACTTGAAACCGTCACGTATATTCGGACGCTGCTGTGCTAAAGATAATATATGCTGTATAAATATAATATAATATATTAAGTGTAGAGCGAAGTCGTACTTCATATTCTCACATTCTCTTACATAATGAAATTTAAATAATAAAGGACTGTCGTGGCGCAGAGGCGTGTCGTCTGCGTCAGTGGGTTCTGTTCCCCCTAGGGGACGATGTATTTTTCATTTTCGCTTTCTTCGCCCTGGCAATTAGGCAAAGTGCGACGTTGAGTTCCGCCACTCAACACGTAATTCCTAGAATAACAGCGGAAAGTACAGTTTCAAGTACTGTAGGAACAGAGTGTCTTAACACTTACATAGATTCCTAAGTTTCCTGCGGTTCCTAACCTGCTATAAGTGCGTTAAAGTGTAAAGCTAAAAAAAAATAGAGACTATAAAAATGTAATGTAATTATTTAAATATACTTATATTTCACAGAAAAGCGTATTTCTCTACGTAGTTATTTTTGTTGTTTTCCTTAAGACTGCTTTAAAAACATGGCAGAAAGGTCGAGTGTCTTAATATATACGACCCATTTCATTATAATTTCGGTTAACCCTAAAAATACCGCAAGAACATGTCTTTCAAGCTTTAAATATCAAAATGTTATGTAAAATATTTATTCTTAAAAAAAATGTAATTTATTGTCTTTGAATAAACAATTCAAAAAAAAAAGCACGAAGATTTTTTCTATACATAAGTACATTCTTTTTGTGCCACATTAAAAAATAATAATACTTATTTAAAACCTAAATCTTATAATAAATAAATAGAGAACTAGATGCAAAAACAAATTAAAACAAAAATAAATACCAATCGTTATCTAATAGATACAAATTGTATCTACCAGATAACGTTTTATGTTTTAACTTTATATAATATTCATGAGAATCGAAGCTATTACTACCATATATAATTTCCCATCGATAAAATATGTATTTTATTTCATACCTATAACACATGCTTACAACTTCCTATGATTAATTACGGAAGTTTGTTTACGCTGTCAGCAAGACTTAAATTATATATATATATATATATATATATATATATATATATATATATATATATATATATATATATATATATATATATATATATATATATATATATATATATATATATATATATATATATATATATATATATATATATATATATATATATATATATATATATATATATATATATATATATATATATATAGATATATATAGATATATATATAGATATATATATAATATATATATATATATATATATATAGATATATATATATATATATATATATATATATATATATATATATATATATATATATATATATATATATATATATATATATATATATATATATATATAGATATATATAGATATATATATAGATATATATAGATATATATATATATAGATATATATAGATATATATAGATATATATATATATATATATATATATATATATATATATATATATATATATATATATATATATATATATATATATATATATATATATATATATATATATATATATATATATATAGATATATATATATATATATATATATATATATATATATATATATATATATATATATATATTATATATATATATATATATATATATATATATATATATATATATATATATATATATATATATATATATATATATATATATATATATATATATATATATATTTATATCCTCGTATATGGCGTATCCTCGTATATTTTGAAAAGAAGAAATCAACAAATTGTACAAGACCCTGCAAGAAGCACAAACAAAAGCAGGAGAGAACACACTGGTCACTGTTGATTTCAACGCTAAAGTAGGCCAGGCCAGGGCTAACGAGGATACAATTCTAGGAAAGTTTTGTTATGGGACAAGGAACGAACGAGGAGAAAGGCTTATAGAATATGCTTGTGAACACAATATGTCAGTCATGAATACTTTCTTTTGAGACAAAACAGGAAATGGACATGGATTTTACCCAACGAAAAAATTAAAAATGAAGTGAACTACATTCTGTCTAATCATCCTAAAAAAATACGTAACGTAGACATATTACACGGGCTGCAATTCAGCACCGACCACAGGCTAGTTAGGGCTACTTATCTTCTACACAACTACAAAAAAAACACAGAAATAAACAAAATACACGCAGAACAGAAGGAAATACAAATAAATTTTACACCCAATGCTTAGAAAACAACATGAAGGAACTGGATAAATTAAAAGGCGACGAGGATGTCCAATCTGTATACAATAAAATAGAATCTATAATTAAAAAAAGTATAACGAAGAAACACGATTAAGATAAGCAAACTACTGCAAGCAAAATAATAACAAAACCATCACTAGCACTAATAGAAAGACGATCAGCGCTCTTGAAAACAAAACAAAAAAATAAGTACAAATGGAAGAATTAAGCAAACTATTCAAACAAACTGACAAAGCTATCAAACTAGACTACTCCTGCTATAGAAAACGTGTAATAGAAACTAACGTAAAACAATACAGAAGCACCAAAAGAGCATATAGACAACTTGCCACGCAAAAAAACTGGATACAGGGTCTAAGAACAACGA
Source organism: Dione vanillae (assembly GCA_037178615.1). Taxonomy (NCBI): domain Eukaryota; kingdom Metazoa; phylum Arthropoda; class Insecta; order Lepidoptera; family Nymphalidae; genus Dione; species Dione vanillae. The sequence continues at coordinate 223,341 of JAZFAU010000288.1, read as the reverse complement.
CAGAAACCAACAAAAGTAAAGACATAATTGATTGTAGCAGAGAATTTTACAAAAACTTATATAAAAAAATACCTGGAACTGATTTCTATACTGATAACGATACAGAATATTCAGAAGTAGATACGAAGAAGTTTACAATCCATATTAAAAAACTTTAACCTGAAAAGTGTCCGGGGCCGGACGGCATACGCAAAGCAAACGAAGCTTTAAAATTTAGTATAGCATTACTCGCATATCCACTATGAAACTTATTTAACAAAATCTTTAACACGAGAGAAGCACCCGAACAGTGGCAGAAATCAGATATAATCCTGATATATAAAAAAGGTGACTTCCAGATTATTGGCAATTATCGCCCTATTAGCCTCCTTCCTAGCATTTGCAAACAGTTTTCGTCTATTATACTCAACAGAATCAGCGCGATGATCGAAGCTCACGAACCCATAGAACAAGCCGGTTTCCGGTCTGGAATCTCGACAACAGACCATATCCACGTAATGCAGCAAATCATAGAAAACTACAAAGAATTTACCAGACCATTATACCTGGCGTTTATCGACTACGCTAAGGCATTCACATTACATAGTCATCTTCGCCGAGAGCAGTAACAAACTGGAAAGAATAATGAACCAACTACGCAAACAAAGCGAAAAAGTATGACTCTTGATGAACTTATGATAATTAGTAACACTGACACAGTAAAACTTGAAGGATAAAATCTCGAATACGTAAAAAAATACATATATTTAGGTAAGGAAATATCTTTTGGTGATAAAAATGAGGAGGACGAGGTAGAAAGCCATATTAACATGAGCTGGAAAAAATACTGGTCATTTAAAGAAATTTTAAAAGATATCTACCCATTTCATTTAAAGAAAACAATAATGGACACATGTGTATCGACTCTTGTCGACTGACGTCTTGTGTCTACCGACTCTTACGTATGGTTAAATAAGATTAGCAAGATTAGCTCGATATCAGAAAGCCATGGAAAGAAATCTTCTTAAAATAAGAAAAGCACAAAAAGCAAGAAGCGACTCAATACAGAAAAGGACATGGGACCTACATTACAGCCTTGGTTTATAATGGCGATGGGCTGGCCATGTTGCATGTTACAGCGATGGACAGTTGAAACGACGAGATAGAAAGGCCCTAGTGGAAAAAGACGAAAAGGGCGACCTATAAAGCGATGGAGTGATGACATAGTAGTTACGGCAGGCAAAGAGTGGATAAAAACAGCTCAAGACAGAGATAACTAGACCAAATTGAAGGAGGCCTATACCCAATCAGGGGTTCCTATCCAAAAAATATATACATTAAAAATAACATAGATAATAAGTATTAAATTAAGATAACATTGTACTAAATGTAATATAATGTAATATTGAGGTGATGGGAAATAATAAAGGCTTCATTATTGTTATTATGTTTCTCTTTATAATTCTCGGCTTAAAACGAACCCGGTCCTTTGGAAAGCTTGCGTGGGGACACAGATCCAACACGTAGAGGCCCCTTAAAGAATATAAAAGATTTTACTGTGACACATCACCCGGGATCCATCTCTGAGTAACTATAGGTAATTGCCCAGAGATGGTTGCCTGATAATGTGTAGGAACAAAGGAGAATATGAAAAACTGAATTGTAATTATGGAGTGGAGTGGAATGGACTGAGTTCTGGGCTATTGAACGAGACTAACGGACTTCCGTCTTTTCATCAGTCTCAAATTGAAAGGTCGACGGACAGTCGATGAAGGACTCGCCCCTATTAGATGGGCCCCCACAAAGCGACATAGTGCCACGGGCGCAACATCGGCGTGGTCGGATAAGGGCGTCGAGAGGTGTGCACCGGTTTCACCTTCGCAAGAAGCTCGTAAGCGGGTTTCCCCGTTATTACGCATATTGTACACTTCCACCCTTTCGAGCAAACATTCTTGCGCTTGCCACTCTGCCGACCAGTGAAGGCAAACCAAAGGCGGGGGATAGATTACAATTTCCCTCTAGAGGACTCAGGTCCATGGGGTCGCTACTCCCCAACAGCTTGCCACAAGCTGCCCTGCGGGCTTATTACTATTATTACATGCCTTTGCTTATAAGCAACAGTGATATATGATTATAAGATAGCTAACTATAGCGGGGACGGAGAAAGCAAGAACTAAGCGACGGAATGTCTTAATACTAGGTTCATATGGTTCCTGCAGTTCCATCTGTTTATCGTGCAATATGCGGGATAAATCGTGAAGCTAAAATAAAAAAACAACAACTATATTATTAACAAAACCTCAATTTTATTACTACTTTAACAATAAATGAATCTTCTTCTCCCCAAATTACAGTGAGGAATGGCAAAGGAAAAGATATAATCGTATATAACAAAACTTGATTAAAGCCCTGTCGTTCCCATCAACGACCGTATCCCATAGAAACCCCATGATAAGATGTTCGAAAAAATCATTTATCGTAGTTGATGGACATAGCCTCGTGGGAAATTAACTTTTACATATCAATCGTATTAATGAAGAATTGTATTTGATATTGTATAAGCTATTAGCCATAACCGTAGGCAAGATAGTACAATATATATATATATATATATATATATATATATATATATATATATATATATATATATATATATATATATATATATATATATATATATATATATATATATATATATATATATATATATATATATATATATATATATATATATATATATATATATATATATATATATATATATATATATATATATATATATATATATATATATATATATATATATATATATATATATATATATATATATATATAAATATATAATCGAACCATAGTGTCCGTTATAATTGCAATTAATAGTCTAAAATAGTATGAAAGTTTACATTAAGCAACATGATAGTACAACATAAAACATTATAAACAAGCATAAAAGCATTTTTCTTTACAAATATTATAAAATGTTGTGAATTTGCTGTAAAACCGTTGCTTTGTAAATTTTAGTCATACTATAAAAAGAAATTATAATTAATGTTATTTAACACACTTCTCTGAGAAGCGTTTATATAATTGAACTTTTTAAGTCGTTTAATTGGTTAATATTAAACAGAGGGTAGTTCAGAAGATAAGACTGTAAAAGCAATGAAATGGTTGTAATTCTAAAATATTGTTAATTACAACTACTTTTTGTTCAATATAAAATATATGAAGACCGCCGCAGCGCAGAGACGTAGCGTATCTTTGCGCCTTTTTCGAGGCATTGCGTGTTGAGTGTCGGAACTCAACGCGACATAATAGACATAATTTTATATCTTTTATAGTCTTTTTGATATAAGACTACCTTCTTCTTACTTGATATTTCGGAATGTGTATGTACGTACATACATACATTCATAAATAAACGATATTTAAAAAAATATTAATATCAAAGTACTAAAAATTAAAATTAAATACGAAGCTATATCATATCCTATCCATACACGCTTTGAACTGACGTAATTCGCTTAAAGATTCTTACTCGAGATACGCTTTACGGAATATCGTTTATAATTTATTTATAATTTTAAATACGTTGCTTATTTTAATATTACTTTAGTTAATATTTTTTTATATAATATTAGATTATCTGCATTGCAGATGTTTTTTATATTCGTTTGGATATGAGTAAGTTGTACTGCTATTAGATTCTAACTTTAGTTTGACAATAATGCTTCAAAATGAATCACTAAGTTAATAAGTAATTAAAAATATTTAGACATAAAGTATATCTTGGTAAAGCTACATAGCATCAGAATGTAAGCACGATAGTTAAGAATTCGATGCCCACTGAAAGAACTTTCTTTTCTTTCCCGTGAGAAGAAGACAACGCGCGACGTTGAATTCCATGACTCATCACGCAACAGCTTTAAAATTTTGTCTTTGTCTATCCAGTTGTATGCGGAATAGGGCGTGAAATAACCAAATTAATTCAATTAACTATACATTTCCGTATTTATAATCAAATTAGCAATATAAACGCTATTTCATATTATGAACAATATTTATTATTGTCGTATATTTTTTTTATTAATAATGGACAAAATCTTTTGTAAAATGCTGAAGGTGGGTAAAGCGACTAGCCAACAAATTTATTTCTTCAATTTAACAGGAAGATTTATTGCGGACGTAGTTCATCTGCCCTTTGACCTTTACAATCTACTGCAAACAACTGGCTACGAAAAGTTTAAAGTAACAAAAATATACCCAAAAAAACCAAAAATATTTTTTTATCAAAACTGTTATTTTAGAGACGAAGACACATTAAGGATTCAAAACGATACCTGTCAATATAACAAATGAAGACGATATGATACGATTATCAACGATAGCTGAGGACCGTCGTGGCGCAAAGGTGCAACGTCTAATGCGACGGTTTCTGGGTTCGATCTCCAGTCGGAGAAGATGGATTTTTCTATTTCCATTTTCTTCGCTCTGGCAAACTAGGCAAAGCGCGGCGTTGAATTTCGCCACTCCACACGCAATGCCTCAAAAAAGGTGGAAAGCGGAGACGTAGAAAGCAGGGACTAAGCAACGGAGTGTCTTAACACTAGGTTTCCAGTCCCTGCAGTTCCCTCTGCCTACCCTGCCATGTGCGGGATGAAGCGTGAAACTAAGAAAAAAAAAAAAGAATCAACGGTAACCATAAGCCAACCGGAAAAGAATGAAGTAACGTGTTAAAAATTAGTATTATCGAAAAATGTCAACCATAATCATAAAACAAAAAGGAAGCAGCAAAGACGCCAAAAATCCTTAGTGAATAAAGAAAAGATATATATAACAAGTAGTTTACCTAGTATATGGGATACAAACTTTGTGAAATTTATATGCAGTGCAGAAGAAACAAAACAGTTGTGCCGTGAATAGCCTCGTTACTCTCTTAAATTTTGCTAGTCAAAATTTCTATGACTGTGCCGTAACTGATTATAGGAAGTACGTTACTGTAACCAACTGAGATGTAATACAATCTGAAAAATAACATGTAGGCGTTTTGAGGAGGTTGGGCCAAACTGGCATAAGGATTTCTTAAGATTCCTATGGACGCTTCTATCCAGGTTAGACGTAGCCGAAGTGGCAGATTAGAATTCATATTTTATGTAAATTTAGTAGTGAACTTTAAATTTAAAGCTTCATAAAAAGCTCTTTTTTAAATAGATAAAAAATATGCATAAAGTAAAACCGACGACTGATATTAAAAATTCTTTTATAGGTTTCTTGATAATGTTTTGTGGAATTTAATAATGTCTTCGCATAAACAAAGTTAGGTAGGTAGTATAAAGTATTCCTCATATGGCGGCGAGTGTCAGTGGTATTATTTTTTAATAAGCAAATATCTCGTACTGACTTTGTCCGGGTAAAAATAAGATTTAAAGTTCAAATATAATTGATTTATCTTTAAAAGTTTTTATAAAAACTATTTGTTATCTGTGTATTTGTTTTCATTTTCTTCTTTTGATAAAATCACGAATTCTTCTGAACAGGTATTACCTTCGTTCTGAAAGTGAAAGAATCATTTTAGTAATAAGCAAATTTAGCAGTAATTTAGCAAAAAGAATATTTTATATTATAAACAGTTAACTTTAAGTAGCTTACCGCTCAATAGGGAAGAAGACAGAGACAGTGGAACCACAGTGGCTTCCAACCAAATGCGAGCCTCAACGCCATTCTCCGTCCCCGCTTTCCGCCTTTTTCGTGGCTTTGCGTGTGGCAGAACTCAACGCCGCGCTTTGCACAGTTTCCAGAGCGAAGAAAATGGAAAAAGAAAAATCTGCCTTCCCTGAGTGGGAATCGAACCCAAAAGCCGTCGCGTTTACAGGTAGACGCTACGTCTCTGCGCTACGGCGGTCTTCATATAGTTTATTTTGAACAAGAAGTAGTTGTAATTAACAATATTTTAGAATTACAACCAATACAGGCCGTCGCCTAAAAGCGTCAGCCCCGATTGACATAATTTCATAGCTTTTACAGTCTTATTTTCGGAACTACACTCTGTTTAATATTAACCAATTAAATGACTTAAAAAGTTCAATTATATAAACGCTTCTCAGAGAAGTGTGTTAAATTACACTATAATTTCTATTATGGTTTGACTACAATTTACAAAGCAACGGTTTTAAGTAGTGTTAAGACACTCCATTGCGTAAAATGGGAATGTAGTCTTAATATTCTCCATTCTCCACTTTGTCCTTAATTTTCAAGATATTGCGTGCTCAACGGCTGAATAAAATCAAGCAACATTCTAGAATCTTTATAAATATATTTACTGCATCAGTTAAAATCTTCGCTGCAATAATTCAGTTACACTTACAAATGTTACCTCAGCCGTCTGTGCGTAGGGTTTATAATAAATCTGTTTTTATAGTGTCTATAAATCATTTTGCGTTACTGTAATTACCTTATCATATTAGTGACCTGGTTACATTGTATATTATAGGTGAAGTAACATAAAATCCGATTGATTAATGGATGGGTGACCGATTTTAACAATAAATTCATTAAATATAACAATAAATTCATTAATTATAGATAATTACTATATGTGTAATCTTTATCTGGAAGATAAACAAGAAAACAAAATAAATATTTCACAGATCTGAGATAAAAATATTTGGAAAATAAATTGTTTAAAGTATAAGCTTTTATTTGGTAGGCAGGATGAGCTAGATATATAGGATATATAGATATTCCATGTAATGAGAGACGTTAATAGGTATATAGTATTTCAATTCAAAATCTATAAGTCCATCTATCCCTTTCCACAGGCCCTACATTGATTCCATTGATTCCAACAAAGGCCTTTTCATTGTATATGTATTTAATGTGTATATAAATATATATATATATATATATATATATATATATATATATATATATATATATATATATATATATATATATATATATATATATATATATATATATATATATATATATATATATATATATATATATATATATGTATATATATATATATATATATATATATATATATATATATATATATATATATATATATATATATATATATATATATATATATATATATATATATATATATATATATATATATATATATATATATATATATATATATATATATATATATATATATATATATATATATATATATATATATATATATATATATATATATATATATATATATATATATATATGTATATATATATACACTGAAAAATAATTTACACAGCTAACTACAGACTGATTTAACGTGAACAAAAGCATCTAATGCGTTCAAAATAACATCAAAATTAGGTCACGGTTGCTTGTAGCTGGAAATTTCGTAGACAGGTGTTAAGTGTTGTTAAAAATACACAGGCTTATTACCGAAAGATTTGTAATTTTGTTGAAAGTTATCTCAGTTTAATATAAATATATAACATATTACTTCACACTAACACATACACACACACACATAATAATATTTTATTTCTCTCTCTTTTGTTTATTCTATTCTTTATATTGAAAGATATACTGAAAATTAAGTTTATGTTTATTTATAAAACTATTATTTTTAACGAATAAAATTTTAATGATACAAATATTTAAAAAGAAACGTATACAAATTTATGACAAGCGGAATTCCAACTCGAGTCTTGAAGACGATTTAGGCGAACACGTGTAATGTACGTAACATTACATACGCTCTTAATATTTACTATTACTGTGTGACGTTCTTAGATAAATTTATTTAAAATAATAAATTATAATTTAATAAATCATCATTATTTTTTTATGTGTTTTTTTTATTATTTTAAGCTTTAAATTTTATCCAGCGTATAGCAGGGTAGGGGGAAACTTAATCTTAAGACACTCCATTCTCCACTTTAATATTCATTCTATTAGCAGGTATTTCGAACCCACAAACCTGTTATGTTCACCCTACGCACTGACGAACTGCAAGATATATGCTAAATACATGTTTCGATAGAGGCAGAGACCGGGGACGGAGAAAGCAGGGACTAAGCAACGGAGTGTCTTAACACTAGGTTCCTATGGTTTCTACAGTTCCCTCTGCCTACCCTGCCATAAGCGGGATAAAGCGTGAAGACATAAAAAAATTGTGAAATAAATATGTTAAATATAATAGCAAAGAAATAACTTTCAGCGGTTTTTGTAATATTTGTTTAATTTGCTAAGCAAATGCGAAACCAATCTGGACTTCAAAGTTACGTGAAAGTTTAAATGAATTGACTTTTGTGTACAGTTTATTAAATACTTTTGAAGTTAAACACTCGTATTGTTGAAAATATTTTTGGGAAATCAATATTAAAGACGTAAAGATAAGCTTACAACAATTTCGACGTAGCGTGGTGAAGAACACACAGCTTAGCGGTCAAAGCGGTCGGATAATTTCTATGAGGCGCGGGTTTAAATTTCGCTGCGTTCTAATTTTTGTTAGTTTTCTTTTTCATGTTTTTAGTGTTAATTAAAAAAAAATTACAGTCTTCAATTATAGTAAGTTTCAAATAAAATAATTAATCAGTTAATAAAAAAACTTCACGCAGTCTCCCGTAGGAGAAACAGGGGGACCCTGATATTAGTTATTCCTCAGTTTTCTATTCTTTCTTCTTTTTCTACAAAAGAGTAATCATGATCAAAAAATTTAAATTTTCTTTTACTTGGGCCACACTTTGCGGTTCCCTTGTTACGTCAGCATCGCCCGATTTCACTCAATTAGGACGAAATTTGATACCCGACGCGACGTTATGCGGATATTTTTTCATTTCGCTTATCTGTTAAAAATCGATTTATGGCTCGTTGAGTAATCGATTTATTTGTTTCCAATATGGCATGGCTTAGGTTTCTAATACGAATCAATATGAAAAAATATGAATTTATGAATAAATGTATATATGTGTGTATCTATACATATAAATTACAGTGGAATAAATTGTACATATTAATAATTAAATCTCTGCATATCGTATATTATCCTCCCAAAGCCTCCCAAATATGACATCTTCTATGACATCTCACCAAATTGTTACAGTCTTATTCTAGTTACGACTTATTTCTGTTGCTAACTTATTTTTTGTTATTTTATTTATAGATAAGTGTTATCTGAAAGAAACCTGTAATGAAGCAAGAATTTTGATAAAATTAGTAACTCTTAAGATTTGTGCTTTTAGAAGATTGAACATATATCTATCTTTATATATCTATCTTTAAAACTCCACTCTGGCTTGCTTCAGATGATTACCTAAGTAATCTTCCGCTACATAAGTTCAAGAGCACTTACTCGGAATCCTTTAAAGAATTGTCCTCGGAAAATGGGTTCTAACACTTTTGGCTCGCAACCAACTGATCGTATCGAGAGGTCAAGATAAGGTGGCGACAATAAAAGTGCTAAAAGATACTAGCGTTTAAACATTAGTAAGGCAATATTTTATCAGTACAAGATGTAAATGTTTTGCCTTTTTTCTATTGGATTCGTGTTTTCAGTTTTTGTTATACAATTCTTGCCTTTTTTTTGTATAAGATAAGGGATACCTTAGGTCAGCGTTGTTTTGTTCAAAAAATATATGAAAGTTATAACATGTGAATTGAAACATATAAAATGTGATTTGAATTGAATTGCATATATTTATTATAAATATAATAAATATTTTCAATTCAATTCAATTCAATTTTATTTTATTATAAATATAAATTGTTATTACCACTTCTGTTCAAATGTAATATTGAAGTCGACTATAGGCATTCAAAATTTTGTTTTTGTTTACAAAATAATTATAATACAGAATGTTGTGATATAAATTTTTCTATAAACTATATTAAATATAGCGTAAAGTTAAAAATAAAAAAAACCTTATATATAGAAATAAAATTAAATAAACAAAATTTTGAACATAATCAAGAAAAATATTACCATATATTTAGTTACCTTTGCAAATACTTAGTTTTGTTCATTGTTAATAGATTTTTGCCAAATAATATATATACGACCAATACAGTTTAGTAATTTATTACATCTTATTTTTCTGAAGACATCCTGTAAAACACATTTCGTGTATTAGTCGAAATCGATTTTTTCCTCATATCGTAATGCAATGATCATTACGTTCTATGCATAGAATTATAATGATTTATAATGATATTAAACCTTATACCATTATAAAACCAAGCTAATGCTTTTATTTTAGTGAATTAAGATGTATATATATTGAATTTGGTCTTGAAATTACACGTACCTTATTGTGTCCTAAAATTGTTTTTTTTATCTAACTAAAAAAACAAAACAGTAATTTGGTTTTTTTGTTGGCATATAACCTATGCAAATATCTCATTTATTTCTTAAAGTAAATGAAGATATATATATATATATATATATATATATATATATATATATATATATATATATATATATATATATATATATATATATATATATATATATATATATATATATATATATATATATATATATATATATATATATATATATATATATTACTTACTACTAAAAAATTGTATTACCAAAATAATTAAAGACACTCGTGTCGCAGAGGCGCAGCATCTGCCTATTCCACAGTATTGTCACACGGAAAGGATGGATTATCTCTTGGCTCGAGAGAAGCACAAGCGGCGTTGGGTTATGCTTTAAAAGGCAGATAGGGGAACGGTGTGTCTTAACATTAGGTTCCTACGGTTGTAGAGGTTTCCTCCACCTACTCTGCTATGCGCAGGATGTTGTGTGAAGCTAAAAAAAAGCCGAAAGTATGTATTAATACGACTAAGCCGGTGAAGTAGTACTGTATGATTTATTATTTTAAATTCTAAGATTTGTAGTAGAATAATGAGATTTAAAAAAACTTATTTTTCTGCTTTTTTAAATTAATAATATATTTATCAATAAATAAATATTTCAAATAAAAAAAAAATTAAAACCCAACTATTAATAAAGAAAGTATAAATTTTACGTTATTTAAGTACTTTGTAATATACGATATAAGTTATTAATGCCTCTTAAACGCTTCTTACGTGATAATTAATATCTTTGTCACATCATATGTATCAAGCTTTCAAAGAAGCTTTCAAATAGTGCTGATTAATAATTACTGTTCCCAGAATAGGGGAGGCGTTAGCAACAAAACGAACTAAAACTTATCAAAAACATATGTTGCGATAATAAATAATGAAATAGTAGAAGAGCCTCTATATATATATATATATATATATATATATATATATATATATATATATATATATATATATATATATATATATATATATATATATATATATATATATATATATATATATATATATATATATATATATATATATATATGTATATATTATATATATATATATATATATATATATATATATATATATATATATATATATATATATATATATATATATATATATATATATATATATATATATATATATATATATATATATATATATATATATATATATATATATATATATATATATATATATATATATATATATATATATATATATAATGCGACGGTTTGTGGTTCCTCCTCGAAGAAGATACTTATTTTATTTCCATTTCATTCATTCTGGCAAATAAACAAAGCACGGTGCTTAGTTCCATCACACAACACGCAACGATTTGAAATAAGGCGGAAAGCATCGAACAGAGTGTCTCAACACTAGATTCCTACGGTTCCTGCGGTTCCCACTGCCTACCCTGCTGGTATATAATACATTTATTACTACTTAAGAACTAAATAAATAACTTTTTTAAACTTTTCATACTTGATAACTTATAAGCCCAATAAGTCAAAATAAAAGGTTATTTAATTCATAGCAAGTTTCCATGAGTTTTTATAAAAATATATTTAAAAAGTAATTTTATCGAGAACAATAGATGTTTTGTATAGCTTTTGTCATATTTCCTTGTTTTGTTCATTTATTACAGTGTACAAATAATCCAGTTTATCCGCGGCTTGGGTACAAAATAATTTATATTATAATTGGAAAGCTTTTCAATTTAATTTTATTATTACTTAGATTTTTTATATTTTATAAAAAGAAATTCAAAGCAAGCTATAATTACTTTGCATGCGATTAAAGCAACGTTTTTTTTTAATACCACTCCGAATCTCACATAGCTGGAAAAGAATAGAAAGTCTAGTGTCAAAACACTCCGTCTTCCGCTTTCCATGAGACGTTATTATGTTACGACACGCAAATTATTATTTGAGTGTCGTAACATAACGCTGTACCCTTTTTCCAAATAAATAAAAATAATATAGTGAATATTAGTAAGAATCGTAAGCACTATCCTCGCCGTCGAACAAACTTGAGGTAGCATAGTACAATAATGTACTTAGAATAATTGTTTCGACCGTATTCGGACAAAACTTTTTTATTGTAGTTAATGACGTTAAACACTTAAGAACAATATATAAGTAGTGTCTTTCTAATGTAAAACGTTGCTCGTATGCAACAACCCCGACTGGCATAATTACATCGCTTTTATAATCTTTATCATGTAAGACTACCCTTGTTTTTAAAGAGATTCCTGACTATATATAATTCATGGAAAATTCAAGGAAACAGGCTAGAATAATAATTTAGAGTTTCTTAATACAATTCTAAGTTAGCTGAAGCTACCCATAGTCGTTAATTTTCGCTGAAGTATTACACTACGTGATGTAATTACGTTGTTTTTACAGTTTTCAGGCCTAAGGGATTCTTGTAGCTAGACGAGGCATTTTACTCAAGTGTTTGCGTTTAATCATTTTAGAAGAATTGCTTTGTGGTATTTTAGTTTTAAGTGATTATTTTCTGCTATACTGGTGTTCGTCAGATTAAGCAATCAGCTTAGTTATTTTAAAAAGTAACTAAAGATGTATATTTAAACATTCTGTCAATATGAAAGTGACTGAAATCTGAAATTTGATACCTAAAATCTTTGAACATAGAAATACAAGAAGTATTAAGAAAAGTTTTCCCTAAATTTCAATGAGATCTATGGTAATGGCTCGTATAATATAGACATAATTACTATGATATAACAACATGTCATTTTTATGTGACTTGACAGAAATAACCATAACGTAATATGGCATATAACAACAAATATTAAAATAAATATGTTTAATAAATATAACATATATGATATATATGTATATGTCAATTAATAATATATGATTAATAAAAATATGAAATAAAAAAGATATAGTTTTTTATTCAAGTTACTTAAAAAAATTAATTGTTCTATAAAAGCAAATTAGCCGTCCTGTTTTTTATTCAACCTTTGTGGTTTTTTAGTTTGCTATAAAAATGTACTGTTGAAATTCAGAACAAAGCCTCATTTAAATAATACTGACTCACAAAGGTATTATTCGTTTTGGGGATGGAATTCGTTGAATTTGAAGAGATTGTAAATATTTGTCTTAACACTAGGTTCATTGAGCCAACGGTTCTCTCTGCCTCAGGGTAGGCTATTTGTGGGATAAAAGGACTAGGCTATTTGCGGGAAGCTATAATAAAATAAAAATAAAAACCACTGGCTTTGCACTATTTAAAACTTTCTGGCAGAACACTATGCTTTTTACAATAAGTATTTTAAATTATAATTTAATAATAATTTAATTATAATAAAATTATAATTAATAAAAAGTAAAACAAGCAAAACTGCTAGTCTGGTTATATCATTTTCAACTAAGTTCAGTTGTGTTTAATATAACCCTCTTTTTTTTTTTTATTGACGCAGGGGGAAATCTTCATAGATATCCGACTCCTGGGGGGGAGGCCGGGTTATGTGAGATTGTACTCACTAAAACCCCCTGCGATGGCCGCCACAGCACGAAAAAAAAAACGGAGAGGCTACGGAATCGCTTTCGCAGCGCGGCCTCTCCCGTGCGTTGCCCCGCTCGTGGCTTGCGGAGCCCTTCTCAGGAGGGCGAAGATGGTCTCGCCCTCCCCGCACCCCTCGCTGGTGCGTACACCGGCAGTCCGGGGCCATACCGGACTGCGGTCTTCCTCTCGGCCGTATGAAAACGGATGCGTGAGACCCCCATCTCACGCACCCACGGCCGGAGGGAGTGCCCTATTTATTCCGCCCCGGGCACTGAGGCTTGGAGGCCGTGAAGGCGACCCGCAGGTCGCCTCCGACGAGCGGGATCGGCCCTCTCCCGAGCCCGCTCCGCAGTCTCCTTCTGGACCATGACGGACTCACAGAAGTTGACTACGGCCTCCCACGCCGAGTCCCTGCGTAGCATCGCCGACACGACTGCTCGCAGGTAGAGATTTCGCCCGATTTGCTGGACCAAGACTTGCCTCTCCGCGGTCCACGCGAGACACGCCTCCAGCGTGTGTTGAGCAGTGTCTTGGTCCGCCCCGCAGTGGTGGCAAACCGCCGTCGCCTCACGTCCGATCCTACACAGGTACTCTCCAAAGCAACCGTGACCGGTCAGTACCTGTGTAAGTCGGAAGGTGACTCGTCGCTTCCTTCGCATCCAGGCCTCGAAGGCCGGCAGGATCGCACTCACGACGCGTTTGTGCGCGTACCGATCTCCACGGAGACGGGCGTACCACGTCGTGTGTGCCCTTCGCTGCTCCTGCCGCCTGAGCGCTTCGAGGACGCTGGCAGGGTAGGACGCACTTCCGCCGCTTTGATGAAGGGCGCGAGTCTGGTCATAGACCCTCGCGTCCCTCTCCGCCAAGATGTCCAACGGCGGAAAGCACGCCAGAAGGGTCGCCGCCTCGAAGTGTTTAATATAACCCTAAAACAAATCCATTCGGCACATAATTTTTAACATAAGAACTTTCGATATCAACACTGTGCTTTGTTTAAAAGCTTGCTCAAATACAAATTCACTTGTTATCAGATTTGTGTGTGAAATACAAATTACATATTATAAAACATTTATTCTGAAGTAGACAATTTTAGAAAAATTAAAACCGTTGTGTCGCAGAGGCGTAAGCGTCTGCCTGTAAACGAGACGGTTTCTGGGTTCGATCCCCACCCGAAGAAGATGCTTTTTTCTATTTCCATTTCCTTCGCTCTGGCAACTAGGCAAAGCCTCGAAAAAGGCGGAAAGTGGGGACGGAGAAAGCAGGGACTAAGCAACGGAGTGTCTTAAAACTAGGTTCCACGGTTCCTGCAGTTCCCTCTGCCTACCCTGCCATGTGCGGGATAAAGCGTAAAGCTAAAAAAATCTTAAAAATGTAGAATTTTTTCCCTAATTTTAAACAATATTTTTTTATAATTTACCTAACTAATAATAAACTCAATAATTAATGAGTCATACTTATATTTTTACCTTTAAATATTAATATTTCTAAGTAATAAAAAGTAAACATTCCAAAAATAATTATATAAAGAATATTCTATTAAACCATCAAATTCAGTATCTGAATATAAGATGTTATCTTGTTCTAAAACAGCCGCTAAAATGCTTGATAAAAATAACAGTACAAGAAATTGCCCAGTATTTACAGCACAAAAGAAATGTAAGTATAGAATAATTTGAAATGATCTTTTATTATTTTTGGTCTTTTTTTATTATTGTATTAAAATTCATATATATTATTAATAAATATTAATAAGATATATGAATTTATATGATTAGATATATGAATAATAAATATTAATAAATAATAAAGAAACTTTGTCATTTTCACATTTGCTTCGCTCGTAGTCACTCTCTTTGAAAAAACAGCAGAACTAAATAATAGTTTCATTAACTTTCATAATTTGTATCTTATACTGTACCAAATTAAAGCAACCATAAGCTTAGTGGCGGTACATAACGCCGCAATATTTCCATACAAATGCTCTATTATATGCAAATTAACAAACCAACAAACTACAGATTCCAACTACACACACAAACGTACCAACATATACACACACTCGTATAGTCGTCGTTAAAATAACGACCATGTCACATGACATTTGCAAAATGTCTCGCACAGTCGTGTGCCAGTGAATTATCTACACGATAAAGTATACCCGCGTGTGTCATAACTATATACGTATGTGGCTAGTTCTAGTTAAGTATAACTAATATATAATACATATATACTATTATTATAATACATATATATTATATATAAGTAGTTCTACTTCAATTCTGTCAAGCAAACGTGTTTTCAAAGATCATTATGACAACCAGACGGAGTAATAAAATGATTTTGTAAGCATTTTTATGATTTTTAAAGTGTTAATCCACACTGAGAATAGAAAAGCGATCAAAGAAAAAAAAATATTTGGACGCAGCGGGACTCGAACCCGCACAGGCTGCACAGAGAGCACTAGAGAGCTTAGCAGAGCGAGAAAATGTAATAATTATTTTGACTTACACAAGAGTTGAACTTCGAACTTCCAACCGTTGGAAGAACCTGTGATGCTACGCTTGTGGCGCGTCCTCTATACTGTCCATATTCTATACAAATAAAGTTACAAGCTTCAATTCAAAATAAATAATGTTCTTATAATAAGTTGAACTCTCATTACATCACTTTGAAAGTCATTTTCATTGAATTTTACCAACCACCTTCACTTGTACATAAGACTAAACTAAGTCAAGTCTAAGAATTAATAACAATAGAAATATGATATATCTTTTCCGCCTTACAACACCACGATATTAAACCACAAACATTATTAAAGTAGTAACTCCGAAATGAGAGCTTTATATATATTTGATGCTGAACATAAAGCAATATATAGGTTATATTGACATATTTTGAGAAATAAGAATTATTGTTGACGATTTTGAGAAATAAGAATTATTGTTTCTCAGATTTATCTAAAGGAAAAGTAGCATCGTGAATACAGTGGTCGCAGGTTCCATTGCGATAAGAAAAAATATTGTTTTACACAAATATATATATATATATATATATATATATATATATATATATATATATATATATATATATATATATATATATATATATATATATATATATATATATATATATATATATATATATATATATATATATATATATATATTATATATATATATATATATATATATATATATATATATATATATATATATATATATATATATATATATATATATATATATATATATATATATATATATATATATATATATATATATATATATATATGTCTGAAGAGAGATTAATCTTAATTAATGCTTATAAGGATATATTTCGCGTTTTTAAGGTTTAATTATATAATTGAAAGGACCGTTATGGCGCAGAGGCGTAACGTCTGCCTGTAAACGCCACAATATTTGGGTTCGATTTCCACTTGGGGAAGATTAAATTTTTCATTTCCATTTTCTTCGCTCTGACAACTAGGCAAAGCGTGGTGTTGAGTTTCGCCACTCAACACGCAATACCTCGAAAATAAGGAAAGCAGGGAATGGAGTGTATTAACACAGATTTCCACAGTTCCCGCGTTCCCTCTGCCTACTCTTCTATGTGCGGAATAAAGTGTGATGACATAAAGAAAAAAAAATAAAAAATTAACAAAACACACAAAATAATTATTTTTTTTTTAATTTCATTTCAGATATCTATCTAGATAGTCTTTACAGAAATCTTACACTAATAATCCCGCACATGACAGGGTAGGCAGAGGAAATTGCAGGAACTATAGCAACCCAGAGTTAAGACTCTTCGTTGCTTAGTCCCTGCTTTCCGCCTTTTTCTAGGCATTGCGTGTTGAGTGGTGGTCCTCAACGCAAAGAAAATGGAAATAGAAAAATCCATCTTCTCCGACTAGGAATCGAACCCACAAAACGTCGTATTAACAGGTATATGCTACGTCTCCGCGCCACGACGGTCTTCATCTTTCCTATTGCGTTTACCAACTCCTTTAGCCTCGTTTAAAGTCTTTTAACTTCTTCAAATCTTTTGTAGTATACCATTTATAGGGATCTTCTTGCTTGTTACGTGACCTTTCACCAGGATGAGCGATATAATGCTCTAGGGGTCAACAATGATCCTACCTACCTAACCTAACCTACTGACGCCTGCATCACATATGGTTTTAATATTTTTTCGTCACTCATAATTTCGATGACTCCAAATATTTAAAGTCGTTTAAGTGGCACATGTATATATTTTACTAAACATACATATATAATATATAAATTATATATATAAAATTAACTCAACTTCAGTGGTAGAGAACGAAGTGGCAACTCTACTTTCCAACTCAACGTAGATGAGAGATGCTTGAGCAAAATAAAAGTAGGTTATATTTTATCTTTTTTAAATATAATACTTTTGTTTTTTAATATATTTTCAATTGTTATACTTAAGAGCATTTAATTATTTCATTCGCTGTATTCTAGAGACTTGCCTCTTCCGCTTTTAAAATTAACGAGGCGTATTTGTTTGTTTCCGATTGATAGAACTTTAAAGTGTCATTATTTTATATTTTAAACTTAACTTAGATGAACATAAAATAATATATATTTTTTATTTTTATGATTTTTAAAGTGCTAATCCACATCGAGTATGGAAAAATACATAAAGAAAGCACATCAAATTTTAACTCAGTGGTATATGGTTTAGTGGTCAGGGCGTTTGCACGGCTTGCAAGAGGCGCGGGTTCTATTTCCGCTGCGTTCATATTATATATTTGTATTATATATTTCTATTATTTTAAATCCTGCAAATTTATCCTGCAACGTTTTAAGTGATGTAACTCTACACCAAAAATTACTACCAAAGGGAGAAAATGCCAATAATTTATTATCTTAATATGGGAATTAAACTTTCATCACGCCTGTAGTGCGTCATCACGATAGAAAATATTTCTATAAAGCAAATTCTCAAGGAGATAGACGTTTGTATATTAAAAAAATATCAGAAGTTAAAACTTAAGATATGACTCAAGTGTGGTCCTTAAGTTCTAATTTCAAGCATTTGGCAAACAAATTGACCATAAATAAATGAAGTAACCTAAATAAAGGTAACTGACCGATCACTGAGAACTCTTCGATGCGTCTGGCGACTATGACGTAAGTAGCCTAGGTATTATAAAGGAGATTCTCTTTCGTGTCAATGACACGAATGTTTCAATTGTATTTTTGCAGCGTTTAACCACGTTGACTGTACTATCTAATGCTTTAGTAACTAAGTATTTGACAAATTTTCAAGTGAGCTTGGGCAAGCAAGTATGATATAATTTGTAAGTTGGAACTTTCACCACAACAGCTAGTGCTAATAAGTTTGTTTTCACATAATTAAGTGATACAGTCTCCAAAAATGAAGGCGATGATTATAGGATCAATTGTAACTCATGAAGAATGAATTATTTTCTTTGACAAACGTCGCGATTTTGAGTCCGGTCACTTATCACTGTCTTAGAGTTAGGCGGAATGTAGCTCAGGGTGTTTTCACACTAGTTTCTGCTATATACAAGTAATAGAGTGAAGTGATTTTCAACTTATCACTCGTTTTCGTCCGTCAATCCGGGAGCAAAAACTTGAATTCTCAGTATTACTTTCCTCCATTACCCACAAATAATCAAGTACGTAATTTCTATGAAATTCTAAAATATCTAGGTTGTTTTCGAAGATCAAAATTAATTATTGAATTTACTACTAATATCTTTACTTCAACTATTCTATCCAAATTCAAACAATATAAATTTAAGATATTATGTAAGGTAACTTATGTAGCCCTTAGAGTAATGTTATTTATAAGCTTAAATCAGAATTCAGTCCTTTGTACAAGCCCAGATTTAATTCAGAATGTGCTTTAGTAAAACACGTGTAATCGTTTATTTGATTTTTATTTTATATATATATATATATATATATATATATATATATATATATATATATATATATATATATATATATATATATATATATATATATATATATATATATATATATATATATATATATATATATATATATATATATATATATATATATATATATATATATATATATATATATATATATATATATATATATATATATATTTCCGCACATGGCAGGGTAGGGGTAGAGGGAACTGCAGGGACTGTGGGAACCTAGTGTTAAGGTACTCCGTTCCGTTCCGTCCGTAAAGTATTGCGTGTTGAGTGGCGGAACTCAACGCCGCGCCTTGCCTAGAAAAATCCATCTTCCCCGGCTGGGGATCGAACCCAGAAACCGTCGCGTTACAGGCAGACGTTGCGCCTCTGCGCTACGACGGTCCTCTAAAAAATATATAATTATTTGTATATAATATTTACTATAAAACTCAATTTTTAAAGAAAAGTTCATTTCTCCTTATTCACTTGAAGTTAGGACGTTACTCTACGTTACATAATTACAACTTTTCTCCTTCACAAGAATATGCAGAAGTTAGAAATGAAAAATGCAAATTTCAAAACAAAAAATACAAAAGAAATGCCTAAATGCGTCCATTGAATAAAATAATGTGGCATTATTCTCGCTTTTACAACAGAGTTCTGTCATCTTAAATGTAAGATATATTTGGAACTGCGATTCTTATAGAACCATAAATAACATAGAAAATTAATACATTCACGTTGTAACTGCGGGAACTGCAGGTGAACCTAGTGTTAAGACACTCCGCTCTCCACTCTATACATTACGAGGTATTGCGTGTTACACGCCGTATTGTGTGTGTGTGCTTTCTTGGCAGAGGAAAGAAAATTAAAATAATTTATTATCCTCAGGTAAGAATGGAATCCACAACCGACTACGACAGTCCTAAATAGATTCATACTTTTTCTTGTAGGCTTTCTGGTGACTTCTTATCTGTAGGTCATAGGTTCGAGTCCAACTGACGACACATTTGTAATATTACAAAAATAAACCGTATAGGTTTATTTTTGTAATATTAAATAATTAATGATATAGAACATATACTGAGTTAGATAATTTACCTAATTCAGTATATGTTATTGATATTTTACAATAATATATATTTATATATGTTTATATATTAAATTTTAAGCACATAATATTAAATATTATCATATTTTGTAATCTTTTGATTCTATAAAAAAATATAAACAAATAACTAACGAAGCACGCTTCGCCTATTAAATTCTTCTACCTACTAAAACTGAATTCTCCCAGCCTACACAGTAAAAAACAACAAAACAATAAAAAAATATAGAGCATTCCAGTATTTCATCTCGTAGCAAGAGCATTGTACGTTTCGCACGTTGCACATTGTTTTCTCGCAGGAAACAGTAAAGAGGGCATCGCCCGGTATAACTGGTGGCGTATTGCCAGAACTAATTCTATACATTAGATTACGAAATGACGGTATGCGGATATCATTTTCACAAATAAACTATTAAATGTCATATCTATGTATGTAGAGATGGAGATATATTGTATTCTATATTAGAATATGGTGTGTAATGCTTCTAGAATGATTTATTTATTTTTCGTGGCGTTAAGGTCCGCTATGTAAGATAAATATTAAAAAAACAAAGATCGATTTGTTGGTTCCTTTCCGTGTATACGGGATAATGCGTGAAAACACAAAAATATTTGCTTTATACCCTGTTTGTCTTTCTCGTGAGTTTACAGTGTTAAGTGGCGTAACTCAACGCTGTATTTTAAATTGCTTAAATGAGAATTAAATATATAACCAAGGCTCGTTGTCGCGCAGATGCGCAGCGTAGCCTTGAAACTTCGGTTTGTGGGTTTAAATTTAAGTCAGGGATGATAGATTATTTGAGCTTCATTTTCTTTGCTATAGCAATTAGGTGAGTGCAGTGTTGAGTCCCGCCATTAAACATGCAAAAACTCGTAAGACGGAAAGTGGAAAATGGAATGTCTTATCACTAAGTTCCCACGGTTCCTGTTGTTCCCTCTGACTACCCTGCTGTACGCAAGATAAAGCTTTAAGATGATAATATAAGTATGTGTAACCATAGTTGCTCTTAGTTTTTTTCATTCTTTTTATGGTCTTCGTTTTGTAGAGTAAACAGATTTCTTTTGTTTATAGTTATTTTGAACATAAAAAAAGGCAAACATAAAATAAGAGCAATTACGGTTACACACACACACATATATAGAAACAAATAGCAGATAGAAACAGCAGATAGAAACAAATATATTACCACTTTTTGATTTTGGAAATATTCTAGGCTATTCTATTCAAGGCTATTCCGTTCGAATACTTAAAGAAAAACATATAACAATTTGAACGCAGCGGAACTCGAATCCGCGCCCTGTATAAGGGGTTTTCCATTAAGGGCGCTTGATCGTGCAGAACTTCCATCGTAGCGTGTGCTGTGTGGCACGTAGCGCCGTCCTGTTGAAACCACATGTTGTCCAGATCCATATTCTCGATTTCAGGCCAAAAGAAGTTGGTTATCATCGACCGGTATCGCTCACCATTGACGGTGACGGCCACACCATTATCGTTTTCGATAAAATACGGACCAATCACGCCTCCGGCCCAAAATCCGCACCAAATAGTCACTTTCTGCGGGTGCATTGCCACTTGGTGAACCTCGTGTGGATTGGTCTCGTCACAAATACGGCAATTTTGCTTGTGGAATAGCCATTTATTCAAATGCCATTCATGCGCCTCGTCGCTGAAAATGATTTTTTTGCCAAAATCGGCGTCAACTTCCAACTCCTCTAATGTCAAGTCAGCGAACACACGGCGCTGTCTATGGTCATTAACCTTGAGCTCTTGGGTCAGCTGGACCTTGTACCGGTACAGGCTCAAGTCACAACGGAAAATTCGCCAAGTTATTGTTTGCGAAAGGCCGAGTTCCTGTGCGCGACGCGGAATTGACTGCCGTGTGTTTTCGAGGACACTGTCGCGCACAGCGGCAATATTCTCGGCAGATCTCGCGTTACGTTGACGCCATGTAACCGGCTGATTGTTAACTGACCCGGTTGACTCGAATTTGTCCACCAATCGACGGATAGTCGACTCGGCAGGACGATCATTGCGACCGTAAAACGGGCGAAGTGCGCGGAACGTAGCTCGAACTGAAGACCCATATTCATAAAACAATTTTGTGATTTGTACGTGCTGCTCGACACTGTAACCTTCCATGGTGGTTTGGGAGGACGGGATGAATATAACAGCTGTCACTCAAACAACATGGCAACAATCAGCTGTCAAAGTTCAAGTGTCCCTATTGGAAAACCATGTACATATATATATATATATATATATATATATATATATATATATATATATATATATATATATATATATATATATATATATATATATATATATATATATATATATATATATATATATATATATATATATATATATATATATATATATATATATATATATATATATATATATATATATATATATATATATATATATAAGATGTATATAAAAAAAATATATTGTGCTATCAATATAAAAGAGAACACAAGCTTGTTTGTTTGAACATCCGCTTTTTCGCCTCAACGCTTCGAGCAATGCGGGCGTGATACTGAAGCGAATATATAAGCTTTTCATCTTAAAATTTTCCTGAATATTTTTCATAGAATTTGTGTACATAACAATTTGAAAGACTACATTTAAACGGTTATTACAATTAGGCTTTCAGATATACTTAGTAGTTAATTTATATTTAATAATGTAGTGTTCATAATGCTAATTTTGACAGTATTTTAGTTATGAAATTCGGCAGTAACCTAGAAATTGTTTTAAAAATAAATAGAAAATATTCGAAAGTTGAACATTTATGGACCTTGAATCTTGGATATCCAAGAAGGAAACCATTACAACTTTTACAAAACGAGTGCATGTGACTGATAATAATTTAAGTTTGCCGACTTGTATTACTTACTATTTTAATTGACATAAAATTATGAAATTTTTAAGCTTATATTACTGCTACTTATAATGGATAATTTATAAATTAACCATTACAAATTTATTTTTTATTTAACACTTCATACGAAATGAGTGGGTTCAGAAGCAAGTTCTCAGTCACAATATTTTAAGTCGCACAATTTTTGCTCGCTTTGAAGAAATATGTTTTTATATAAACTATTCTTATAAGAAAAAGCGCAGCGTACTCTCGGTGCATGAGTACTACTTGCACTTGATTGATTTTTTTATTTAAATTATTATAATTAAAAGTTAATTAATTAACTGGATCTGTGATAGGAGTGTCTTAAAACTAGGTTTCCACGGTTCCCGCGGTTACCTCTATCCATCCTGCAGCTGCTGTGATCAAAATAAATAAATAAAAACATAACTACAGAAAAATGGTCCAAATCCTTTTAACTTACAGTTATTTATGATTCTTCATACCAATAATAATTCTATTACTATTCTTGTAAAGAAATAATACTCATTATAACAACTAAGGCTATGAATAAGCTAGTAATCTATTATTATATTAGTTACTTAGTTATACTTGTAAAGGGAAATACGATTGTAATATGACAATAAATTAATCTAGAACCAGTATATATGGCAACTGCCGGCAACCACTTTACTGATTTATTATTATGTTTAGTATCAGACCATTATAAATAACAAATAAAAAATACAATATTTTGTAACTAAGATTTCTTCCTTACCAAAAAACAATAACGTGCTTTATACAAAATCTTAAACAAACATATTATTGATTTGTCTATTTATCAAAATAAAATATGTTTTTAAGTTCCATACTACTTCTTGCATTTAGGAGGTTAGGTCGACAGAAAACAGTCTTGAATCACTCCGTTTCTCACTTTCCAATCAATTTTAAAATAGTGCGTGAGGCGAGGCAGAAGCTACGCTTTGTCTTAATAATAGACCAAGAAAGTGAAATAATCAATTTTCCCCTAATAGGAATCGAACCCACAACCGCCGCGTTTGCAACTAGACACGACAACTTTACCATGACGGTCACAATCTTCTTATTAATTTTAGAAATGGACTACTCTGACAAGAAAATATCAATACATTACTCAGAAGCCCTTTTTCAAATACAATTTCCATTTTCTTGGCCCATCGAATTTAGTAGAATGTATATTAAGTAATTTTTCATTTGGCAAATTTATCTTTGATCTACAATGTGATGCAAATGGTACCGTATAAAGGCTAGATAACGATTTGTAATGTAACAAGCTCGTCCGTCTAGGTTTTACAAACAAGGTTAAATATATTTTAAATATACTGTTTGACTCAATATTTGATTTATTACAACAGTTACCTGAAACCTTCAAAGAACTAAGTATTGAAGAATAAAATAAATAAAGATTTTTTTCCTTTCAATTGTCACGATATTGTATTTTTCTATACATCTTCGTCTACTGTGCCTTTACTTTTAGGCTTTTTTTAGCTTTATAATTCCTACGCAAAGGGCAGTAGGCAAGGGTTAAGACACTCTGTAACCCTGCAGTATTTTAACAATATTATAATAACTATTTGTTGGTTCGATTCCCAGGATCACTCGGAGCAGTTGGATTTGTCTATTTCCTTTTACTTCGTTCTATAAACTAAACAAAGCGCGGCCTTGAGTTCCGCCACTCAACACGCAAAAAAGTGGAAAGCACGGACTAAGTAACGGAGTGTTTTTACACTAGGTTCCTACGATTTCTGCAGTTCCCTGTGCCTATCCTGCCATGTACAGGATAAAGCATATATGTCAATTACATTTTAACTGGCTCTAAGTCCACAATTAATGCATTAAACAATTCAACGTCCAAGAACGGTAGTTAGTCTCGACAAAGACAAAGCTAGGCTTTGCATTGCTTCCACAGACATTTCCTTTTTGCGAATGAAAAGAAGAAAGTAGAGGCTTATTATTTTAGTCTCTGTTTTAAAACAAGTAAGCCATTTTAACCGCTTGAAGAAATATTTTTTGTATATTGAGCGCAGCGTTGAGTTTCGTATAATCTATAAATATTTTTTTTAGCTTTATCCCGCACGTGGTAGGGTAGGCAGAGGGAGGGAACTGCAGGAACAATTGGAACCTAGTGTTAAGACACTCCGTTTCTCTGTCCTCAATTTCCGTCTTTTTCGAGGGATTGCGTGTTTAGCGGCGGAACACAACGCTGCACTTTGCGTAGTTTCCAGAGCGAAAACAAATGGAAATAGAAAAATCCATCTTCTCCGAGTGAGAATTGAACCCACAAACCTACGTCTACGTCTCTGCGCCATAACGGCCCTTTATATGAGGTGTAGTTTAGCATCACTCTAATAGACAGATTAAATATTATTTGCATATAATTTCTTTTTCCATTATCGAAAACCTACTTTGTAATGCAAACCTGACACACCCTTGTTTGTTCCGAATTCGTAGTCAGTTGTGTCAATATTTAGTAATCATATTGACTTAAATAATAGGTCGCCCTATATTCTATGAATAACTTAGTAAAATATAAACGAAGATAGTATATATTTTGTGTTTACGTATATTATATATTTGTTAGGTGCTTAAATTTGACATTTTTTGACTAGAGTCACCAAATTAATAATAATAATAATAATACTCTTTATCGTATACATACGAAAGAAAAACATAAGAAAAGGATATATTATACGAAGTAAGAATGCTACTTTATCGCTTAAATAGCGATGTTTTCCAGGCGACCAAAATAAACAATGTTTTTTTTAGCTTCACGCTTTAGCCCGCACATGGCAGGGTAGATATAGGGAATTGTAGGAACCGTGGAACCTAGTGTTAAGACATTCCGTTGCTTAGTCCCTGCTTTCTCTGTTCCCGCTTTCCGCCTTTTACGAGGTATTGCGTGTTGGGTGGCGGAACTCAACGCCGCGCTTTGCCTAGTTTCTAAAGCGAAAAAAATGAAAATAGAAAAATCCATCTTTCCCGTGAGGGAATCAAACCCTCAAACTGTCGCGTTTACAGGCAGACGCTTACACCTCTGCGCCACGACGGTCCACAAATAATAAACAATGTACTAAATAAATTTAAAAATAAAATTATTTTATGTTCTTAAGTGAAGATATAACTCCGCTAATTGAACACGATGATTTATTTTTTTTATTATACACCAGTATTATTTTAGTTTTCCTCGCTCTGGTAAGAAATCAAATCGTGGCGTTGAATTCCGTTAACACTCATTACGGTATCTTAACACGTGCCCACCCTGCTATATGCTGACACAGTATGAAGCTAAAAAAATGCCATTACACTATTCCCGTAGACGCGGTCTCGCAATTTTAAGTAAGAAAATAAATTAAATAATTTGTACACAAAATAAATTGCTCTTTCTAGAATTATTTTAAAGCGAACATCTACTAAGCCTTAGTTTTACGAATAATAACTTAACGAGCTTGAAATAGGTTATAGTGATATAAATCATTAATTTTTGCCTTATTTTTTATGACTAATTTTTTTTGGAATTTACTACTATATAAAAGCTATAAAAAAGACCTGCAAATTGTATGCAGATGGTATATTGAGGACTATTTTAGAAATCTTTTGATTTTTTCAATAAATGATTAAACAATTAATTATTGCAATAATGTGGCGTATTTTTGTAAGTGTAAATCTGCACTTAGGGAAATTTTCCCGAAAATTCAAAGGAGAACGGAGAAAACGGAATTTAATATATCTCAGTTAACTCAATGAAATTGTTTTATGTAAGAGTCTAAGATGTTGTCTTTTTAGTTTGTGTACAAATCTTAAATTCTACTAGGACGTTTTAAATAAAATAAAAAGAAGCTTTAAGAATACTCTTAAATCGTTGAAGCTTCTTTTTACTAAGCTTTTTTAATTTTTAGTTGTGAACCAAGATAAATGTATATTATTAATTCAGTGTTAATATAATATTTCTTTTTATTTTATTTCTTAAATTTTGTTTTTTTAATTTCTTATAGTTTTTTTTATCGAGACAGGCTATACTTAAGCAATTAGATATAGCCTTTAATAGGCTATACATAGTCGTAGATGATATATATATATATATATATATATATATATATATATATATATATATATATATATATATATATATATATATATATATATATATATATATATATATATATATATATATATATATATATATATATATATATATATATATATATATATATATGTATATATATATATATATATGTATATATATATATATATATATATATATATATATATATATATATATATATATATATATATATATATATATATATATATATATATATATATATATATATATATATATATATATATATATATATATATATATATATATATATATATATATATTCATTTATTTATTTATTTATTTATTTATTTTCCACTTAGAATCAATAAGTTGAACACTTGTGTACGTCAGATAGAGCGAACGGAGGAGTGTCAAAGGAGCCCAATTTGATAGTAAATATCGAATTGAGCCCCTCTGAAACCTACACACTCCATGACTTAAAACTAAGGTTACGAGGGTTCCAAGCGCGGCCTGGTGAGAAGAGCCCACAACAAACTCAGCCAGGTTTCCCTAAACCTATTGTGATCACTTCACAAACGTCACTCTAACTTATGAGCAATTCATTAATTCCATGCCGTTTTATCATCAATGTAATCCTTTACACTATAATAGGATTTAGTAATTAATTGCCGTTTAACAAAGATTTTAAATTTATTTAACGAGAGATCAAATACTTCTTTCGCAGTTTATTGTAGAAACGGACACAATTACATGGGAAGGAGTTATATATGGAGCCTAGTGGCCTAGCTATTTTTTGGAGCCTAGTGGTGGGCATAACAAGTTTATACTTATTCCGCGTATTAATATTGTGAACATCACAATTTAATCTAAATTTATCAATATTTTTATGAACATATATCAAATTCTCGAATATATATTGACTGTGAAGAGTCATGATTTTAATTTTTTTAAATTTATCCCTAAGGGAATCTCTGGGCCTCATGTTATAGATTGCTCGAACAGCCCGTTTTTGAAGAACAAATATAGTATCAATATCAGCAGCATTATTCCATAATAGCATACCATATTCTGTGGAAGTAACTAAAATAAACTAGTCTAGCGGTATTGACGTCGGTTTAGTAGCGGATCTTTTTGATCGCATACGCGGCTGAGCTAAGTCTGTTCGATAAATCGTTCACA
Organism: Dione vanillae; assembly: GCA_037178615.1. NCBI lineage: Eukaryota > Metazoa > Arthropoda > Insecta > Lepidoptera > Nymphalidae > Dione > Dione vanillae. The sequence goes on along the minus strand of JAZFAU010000288.1, from coordinate 194,293 downwards.
TGAGGGCCCCACTGAAGTTTTGAATCTAAAGTAATGCCCAGAAAAACTGTAGTATTTACTAAATCTAGTTCCCCATCGCCAATTTTTACAATATTTTTGGCAAATTTAACATTAAGGAATTTGAATTTAATACACTTCATTTCCTTCTCATTTAACAGTAAATTATTGACATTAAACCATTGGACAATATTTGAGAGAGTATTGTTCACATTGTCAATTTCATCATGTTCTCTATTAATTTTAAAAATCAAAGATGTATCATCTACAAATAATACTATCCCATGTTTGTCCTTTACAAGGTAAGGTAGGTCATTAATATAGATAAGGAACAGAAAAAGCCTAATATCGAGCCCTGTGGCACCCCCATTTTGAAAAATGACCCGGGAGAACGCTTTCCATTAATGTCTACTTTCTGGATTCTATCATTTAGGTAAGAACTGACAAAGTCCAGAGCTTTATTTCTTATTCCGTAGTGGTGTAATTTCTGAATTAATGTTTCATGCTGTACACAATCAAATGCCTTGGACAAATCACAGAACACTCCTAGAGCATCACGTGACTCCTCCCAGGCTTCAAAAATATTAAGTATTAAGTCAACACGAGCATCGGTTGTTGAGCGACCCAGAGTGAATCCAAACTGTTTTGTATGTAGCAATTGATTCTTATAAAAATGATTACTTAATTGAGACAAAACTAGTTTTTCAAAAATCTTGCTAAATGTAGGTAGTACTGAAATAGGTTTAAAATTAGTGGGATCTGTCGTACTACCCGATTTAAATAGTGGAGTGATTTTACTATATTTCATTAAATCAGGAAATACACCACAGTCAACGCAAGTATTAAATATCAACGCCAAATCAGGTGCAACAATGTCAATTAACGATTTAATTATGCTAACATATATGCCCCACAAGTCATTTGTCTTTTTAAGTTTAATAAATTTAAAAATTTTAACAATATCTTGGGCATGTACTTTTCTAAATTTGAACTCAACATTACATTCTGTTACATTATCTTTTAGTAGTGACATGGCGGCGACCGATGAGAAATTTAGAGACTTGGTTGTGGAAAATGGAATATCAGTAAAGAAATTTTCGAATGCAGTGGCAACTTCCGCGTCAGACGTAATTAAAGTATTGTTTATAAGTAATTTAAAGTCATTACCTCGGGTTTTGACACTTCCAGTCTCCTCATTAATTATCTTCCAGGTAGCTTTGATCTTATTGCTACTATTTTGAATTTTGGTCTTAATGTGACGCGATTTAGCCAACTTACATTCAGATTTAAATGTTTTGGAAAACAATTTAACCCTGTCCCTAAGCTCATCACTGGTATTGTAACGCCTTTCCGCATATAGCTCATACAATTTTTCCCTATCCTTGTGTAACTCTGCCGTTGCCCACTCATTAAAAACTAATGTATCAGTAACTGACATTGTTTTGGAGGTAAATACAGATTTGAAAAGTTTTGTAAATGTATGAAAAAAATTATTATATAATTCATTGGGTGAAAAATTATTTATATGTGTTGGTAAATAACTAATTAAGTCATTCTTTAAGGTATTTACCCGCTCCACAGTTACTGGTACAAAAGTTATATTCTTTTTGTACATCTTTCTCCTAAAATTTTCAAACTTAATTAACTGGCCACAATGATCGGAATCTAACTTGCTGAATACTAATTTACTGATTGGTGTTAAATTTGTAAATATATTATCAATACAAGTGGCACTGGTAGAAGTGATTCTAGTAGGCTCCATAAACATATTCAAAAGATTATGGGAATTAAATAAGTTTAACAATTTGTTACTAAGTGAATTATTACAATCTAATAAATTAGTATTAAAATCTCCACAAACAATAAGTTTCTTACTTGACTTTGTTAGTTTTATTAAAATTTCATCCATAATCTTTTCAAATTCATTAAAACATAATAAGGGGGGTCTGTACACATAATTCAATTGTTCGTTCAACAGATAGGCTCACTATGTTTTTAAGTTCTTTAAATTTTAAATGTCTATTAAGTAATATCAAAGAGCCACCATGAACAGAATTTAATCTGGTGAACGAACTACCAACTTGGTGACACTTGAAGTTACATATTAATTCATGTTGTTTTAACCAATGCTCAGTTAAGCAAATAATATCAATATTCAAAAATAAATCTAGTTCTAATTCTTTACATTTTAAACTTTGTATATTTTGATGCACCAAGTTGATAATGTTTACATTGTTGGGTTTACAATGTTTTATATATATATATATATATATATATATATATATATATATATATATATATATATATATATATATATATATATCTATATATATATATATATATATATATATATATATATATATATATATATATATATATATATATATATATATATATATATATATATATATATATATATATATATATATATATATATATATATATATATATATATATATATATATATATATATATATATATATATATATATATATATATATATATATATATATATATATATATATATATATATATATATATATATATATATATATATATATATATATATATATATATATATATATATATATATATATATATAGTAATAGATAAAATAAGATGATAAGTATGAGGACATAGAAAATCATTTTAACACGAGAGAGCGGGGACGGGTCGCTCCAATATAAAATGCAATAGTCTCTGAAGGCGACCTTTGTCCAGCTTTATTAGATTAGGAATTCTACTTGGCTACATCAAAACTCCTTCCAACTTTCATATTGCATTACGAATATAATTTCTACTACGACAGTTCAATGAAAAGTGTAATTTACTTCGCCTTTTACCTGATTTTTTAGTTCGAGAACTAAAGTTGTGTCATTTTACTTAAGTGGTTATAGGTTGGTAACAAATAATTAATTGATGCACTTTAAATCTAGGCAAAAGATTTTATTAAATACAAAAGGGCTAAAAACAAATCATTGGAAGAGATAGGTATTAAATGTGACATTTTTAAGCAGTTTTTTTAGCTTTGAGTAGTATGTATTAATAAATATTGGCAGACTGAGTGCAGTAATTAGACACTCAACAACTTCGCCCAATTTACATGATATTTTGTGTTGAGTTTCGAAGGTCAATTTTCAACTTTAAATCGAAAATAATTTTTTTCACAACTACAAATAGAACCCACAATCATGACGATTGTAATAACGAGATTAATCATTATGCCACTGCACCACGATATGCTACGGCTATTTATAAAATAGCCGTATTTTTTTTCATTATCTTATACTAATTGTGTATACTATTGTTGATTCATGGAGATTCTTCGCATTTTTGCTTTAAGCACAGACAGTGGCCTAGTATGTCGACACTTAGCACGAGCACTTAAGCACAAGACCAAGTAATTTTCCAAACATAAAAGATTTGGAATTCAGCGTGTAAAAGTCTCAAAATTTTATTGCATAGAAAATTGCATAAAACCTTACAAACAGTATGTAAGAGAGAATGTGCTACGATGGCCTTATCGCTTAAAGCGATATCTTGCAGTCAATATATCATATAATTAGTATTGAATTGTATGAATTCATTTGCATATTTTAAATTATTATTTTTGAACTTCACGTTATATCCATGGCGAGATAAACGGTATCGTACAATTCAGAATACTCGTATTTTGGACATCTACATCATCATCACCCTCTATAATTTTCTTTCGTTACCGACTCTTTCTTTTTCATTTAGAGTTTATATCTTTTTACAATTTTTTTATCACTAAGTAACTTTACGTTTATCAACAAAGAGACAACAAAAAAAGCGGGGACGAAGAAAGCGGGGACTAAGCAACGGAGTGTCTTAACACTAGGTTCCCACGATCCCTGCGGTTCCCTCTGCCTACCCTGTCATGTGCGGGATAAAGCGTGAAGCTAAAATAAAAAACAAAAAAAAATTTTCTTCACTACTTCTTCTTATTCCTCTAAAAATACAAATGAAATAAAAATACAAATGAAAATAATAATAGTTACAAATAAAAACAAACTATAAGTAAATATAGCAGATTTGTATGATATAACAGTGCTTTGACATCGCTTTCGCGGTTAGTTTTTGAAATTTGGTATAAAGTAAGTTTAAATTTATGAGCGCTTTTTACTATGGAAGCTTAACGTAGCAGTGCGATGTAAAGTAGCTAGCTTATTTAAGTATACTCTGAAGTTTTGTTTAATTTACATTTTGTTCTATCTGTTTGAGTCATAAGATGGGTTATTGTGAAGTATCAAAATCTTTTAAGTTCTATAACAAACTTAATTGTAATATACGCTATTAAATAAAAAGATGGACCGTCGTGGTGCAGAGGCGCAACGTGTGCCTGTAACGCGACGGTTTTGGGTTCGATCCCCAGTCGGAGAAGATGGATTTTTCTATTTCTATTTTCTTAAACTAAACACGCAATGCCTCGAAAAAGGCGAAAAGCGGGGACGGAGAAAGCAGGGACTAAGCAACGGAGTGTCTTAACACTAGGTTCCCACAGTCCCTGCAGTTCCCTCTGCCTACCCTGCCATGTACGGGATAAAGCGTAAAGTTATAAAAAAAATCAGAGATATTATTAATAAGTTAAATTAAATAATCTTATCTTATTTGTTAAAGTAAAGTATCGATATAACGCGATATGATTTAACTGAAAGCGACTACCACAAAGTTAAATATAGCTAAATAAATATTTACTCTGTCCATAACTTGTTAGAAGCCAACAACTCGCTTAGTCTAAGGTTAACGTTGTAATAATTAAATTGTCGACGACAACCGTCGCCCGACCGGAAGCATAACAAAAAAGAACCAAAACAAAATAAAAAGGAACAGTGAACAAAAATATGACTATGTATCTATATATACATACAACATACAGCTTATATCATAAAAGTTAGAGTTATAGAAACATTCTAATATCACTAAATAGACCAAGAAACTAGAGAGCACTACAAAAGCTCGGACATCAAAAATCTGTGGTGTTACAAAAGATATGGTAAAAGTACAACAATTTTAAAATTATATTTTTCTCTTGATTAATATATGAACTTGAAACCATCTTGATTACTATGTCATACTCCAAACTATACTTTTAATATATTTCACCTTTCAAACTAGAACTTGTTCACTTCGTTTAAGAAAATGACATTGGCTTTTTACACACAATATCTTTTATTTATTCTTCTTCAAATTTTAATAAAACCTTTAAAAATCCTTTATTTGTTTCTTCTAATTTATATATGTAATATAAAAAGCCAAATATAATATATAATTGAAATCAAACCTAGTACTGAACACAAACAAATCTCAACCGGGTATCGAACTTACAGTCATCTAAATTATGGATACTTTATTCCAAATAATTTTCTTAATATAATAGAAACGAGAGTCAAACTTTCTTCTCACCTTACATTATGACTATGTGATGTAAATTTTAAAACTATTCTAACAATTTTCTAACACCCAAGTGAACGTGAAAGAACCGTGAAGAGGTCCTTAGTGGTTGTTTAATGGAATCAAGCGCTTCGTTAAATGAGTTAAGGGAGCGTTAAACGTGACAATGGCGTTGGGGAGCTGTGTATGTTTGTATACATATAGTATATGTATGTATATATGAGGATATTTTAATAGCTTTATATGAAATATAATAATTATATGTTGTTATTAATGTTATTTCCATTAACGTAGACCCTGTGGTTCAGTTACAGTTAGTTATATATAAATATTGAGGATTCAAGTCACATTCGAATAAATTTATGATATCATAATATATAATAAAATTATATTAAAAAATCGATGGGATTTGTAACGATTTTTTGGACTTATGAATTATCCTACAACATTTCACAATCCGGACAAGTTAAATATGTTATTAAATAATATTTTTTTTAACAAATATTGACTTTGAAATTAATTCTATCTATGACCTATACATATATTATATTATGTGTCTGGAAACATAACATATATAAGGCGGAGTTTTGCAGTGTAGAATATAATTGTATGTAGAGGTCTTAAGGTGAATTGGGGAAAGAGAATTTTCGAAAAACACAACAGTAACGGTATAAACAAGATTTTATGTGTTATTTATATACTCCACGCAAATGAGAGGTAGACTATAAAATCTAAAATAAAACGAGATTGAAAACTGTAGCTCATTAACAATTTAAAAACATTGATTTACACAAAAATTAAAAACATCGCTCTCTTATTTTCGATATAGACTTTTATGAAATATTATCACTTAAATATTATCACAAAGCGCGGCGTTGAGTTCCGCCACTCAACACGCAATGCCTCGTAAAAAGGCGGAACGGCAACGGAGTGTCTTAACACTAGGTTCCCACGGTCCCGGCAGTTCCCTCTGCCTACCCTGCCATGTGCGGGATAAAGCGTGAAGATAAAAAAAAATCAATTAATATCCATTTCTACGAATTAATATGAGAAATTCAAGGAAAGTGTTAGAATAAATGATAAGCACATTATTTACTGTAAGTTATTTTATTTAACGTACAAACTTTGCCGCTCGTATACCAACACTCGAGCATCGTAACTTTGAAATCGCTTAAGTGCTGTACATGCTAGAGTGTTTTCTGTTGAACTTGACTGTTTATTTCACAAACAAGAGTTTATATCATGTCATTTTTTCCTGCTTTTAGGTGTAACCCGTATATAGTAAGATAGGCAGAGAGAATTTAGAGTTAAGACTCTCTGTTCTCTTTCTTATTCTTCATCCGTTTCCGTTAGCTTATTATTATTTTTTTTGAATTCTTTGACAATAATACGTTGTCCCCAAAATGTTATATAAACTTTTTCACTCATATTTAAGCTATTGAGTATTGGACATCAAATAAACATACCTCCAATTATAAATAAAGGTGAATTTATTCACTTTAAAAATAACATCGTATATAGTTTTTGTAAATTAATAGCGTTTTAACAGTTTATTGTTCTATTTCTATTTACTTCATATTGTATTTTTAAATCAAATATTATTTTACAGAATCAAAAACCTCAAAACCAATTCGCAAGCTAGCAATTGAGAAAATATGACAGTTCAGCAGAAACTAGTACAAACCGTTAAAAACTTTATACTCCAACGCATTGTATTGAATGTATTGTGTCAGGATGCTCCCATCACAAACAGAGAGCAGTTTGCGAAAATAAATACTGCCAAAGTTTTAAAAATCAGCAAGAAAAAGTTTTACGGATTCTTGTTAAAATTCATCTGGGGCAGAGGTTAGCGTCTATCTGTAATCGCGACGGCTTGTGGGTTTGATTCTCACTTGGGGAAGATAGATTTTTCTATTTTATTGTTTTAGCTCTGGACTCTAGGCCAATTGCGGCGTTGAGTAGAACTCAACCTGCAATGCGGAAAGAAAGCAGAGACTAAGTAAAGGAGTGTCTCAACACTAGGTTTCTATGGTTTCTGCACTTCCCTCTGCCTACCCTGCCATGTACAGGATAAAGCGTGAAGATAAAAAAAAATAAAATAAAAATTAATTCAGTTTCTAGAGCTTTTTTAAATACTATATATGTTTTTCTTTTCTTTTTGTTTTTGTCCGTGAAGCTGAAAAAAAACCGAAAAACGATTTTTTTTCAGCTTCACGGCTTATCCCGCATATTGAAGGGTAGGCAGAGGGAACTGCGGGAACCATATGAACCTAGTGTTAAGACACTTCGTTGCTTAGTTCCTGCTTTCTCCATCCCCACTTTCCGCCTTTTTGAACTATTAAAATGTAAACTGCAAAGAAACTTACAGAAAACATTATCCAAACTTTTATATATAAAAAAATCAATTTATATACATACATATTTCCGAACACATCCGATATTTGTGTATATAAAATAGAAATTTTTCACCGTAGAAATTTTTACCGTTTAACGTAGAAACGATCTGTAAGGGCCATTTCAGCTTACCTTATTATTAAATATCGATTCTGTAAGTCACTCTGTCTTTTAATGAAAACCACATAAAAATTTGATGAGCATTGTAAATAAGTATGTATTTTTATGCTAAATTTTTATTTTTTATTGAGAATTATCGTGGCGCATATGCGACTGCCTGTAAACGCGACCGATTGTGGGTTCAATTTCCACTCGGATAAAATGAATTTTTCCATTTCTATTTTCTTCGCTGTGGCAGCTAGGCAAAACGCGGCGTTGAGTTCTGCCACTCAAAACGCAGTGAGTGAAAGGCGGTAAACAGGCAACGAAGTCTTTTAACATTATTTCCTATGGTTCCTGGGGTTTCTTTTGTTTACCCTGCCAACTTAGGGATAAAACATAAAGCATAAAAAGAAGGAAAAAAAATATTTTTTTACTTACAATAATAAAAATGATATTATTTTTAATGTTATTAGATATTTTTGCATAAGCTAATCCTTCATTTAGTCTCTGTGCTTAGACTATCATAGTAAAATCTGAAAAAACGTGAAAGTGTAAATGTATACTAAATCATTTGTTCATAATACCATAAAATTTTTCTTAGTAAAGAAATATAAACGTATTTCATAAAGATATCGGAATCATATATTATTGTTTTATTAGAAATTTTTATACGATATACGTCAGAATAAGATATTATTTAAATAATTACACTAAATGATTTACTACATCTGCCCCCAACAGCCCCAAGCATAACATGTTTATATCTAGATTTTCTACCAGGATAATAATGAACGTGTTTTATTATATTTTCAATATAATTTATGAGAGATATATATTTGATATAGGATTAATTGAAATAAATTCTCTTAGGAAAATCGGCATATTTTTATTTTTTGTTACAAGTTTTTAAATGTAAAATAAAATTAACGTTCTCGTAAACATGATAGTTGTGTATTCAATTCCTACAAAGTTAAATAAATTAATTTAGAGATCAAAAAAAAAGGAATGGCATGAGGTTTTCTTCTTATTGCTTATCCCGCTAAACGTGATAATGCGTGAAGCTGAGCAAAAATAACAAGAGCGATTACGAACGTTTGGGGTCAAAGTTACTTAAAACACTATGAATTAAGGATATAGAAACACTTACATAGAGATATAAATGAAAAAAGATTGTGTACTACAACAGTCTAAACAAAAACGCTTGTGTTAACAGCTAACAAAGTGATTTATAGGTTTCATTACATTTCAGCTATATCACTCACACGCCATGCCTTATTATTGTTGATGTCTTGTAAGGAATTATTGGGCCTTAGTACAATTATGGCTTAGTAAGCTTTTAGGTTAACGATTTATATTCTATGTTCTATCTCGTATAGATTCGTTATAGGCAGAGAGTCAGACACTGTCTCCCCGCATAGTGTATTGACAGGTGGAGCTAAACGCCTTGCTTTGCCTTAGTACCAGAATGAGAAAATGAATATAATTGATTTCCATAAGTGAGAATCGAATTCACGACCATCAACTATTTAAGACAAATGACAAGTTGTTAACAATTATAGAATAATTTAGTAAAAATTGTTTTAATTACTATTTGTATCCCTTACTGTGGGAAATGGAATATTGGAACACTTAGTTTCATGTATCTATAAAAAATATTCAAAACTATGCGAAATATACTTATAATATTGTAAATATAAAGAATGAACGAAGAAACTACTCAATCAAACCAAAATATAAACATAATTAAACTTATTAGTATTATTTATCATTTCACAGAATTAATTTATGCATTGTATTTAAAAGCTTTTTAAAAGCTCGCACAGTAACAGCTGCAATACCAAACAAAAAACTCTATATTAAAAACTTGTAAATCAAAATGATATATTACCAACAAAAAACCCTCTTAACGAAAACGAAAGAAATCTTTTCATCTTACATTCCAACAAATATGCCCAGATTTGGTGCCGGAACCAACTGGACAAGACAAATAACCTATCGCAACCATTAATCCTTTTAATCTTGACAGAAAACCTCCGGGCCGCATGAGGCAATGCGAACGCGTTTATCAAAACCGAATTCATCTTGATATGTGTATATAACAAATACGTCCGTCATAGTTGCCAAGCGGATTGTTATAATATATTTATGTTTTTAATTTCACATGTATCTCGCATATAATAAGATAGCCTTATTTTTCTCTAAGCATTTATTTTAAACAATTTTCGAAATGTTACATGTTGAATAGTGAAGAATGTTGCACCTTGCCTTTGAAAGGTAACCCTATTAATTTACTCCAAAAAAGGCCCCGAAAGCCTCATTTTAATGTATTAATTAAATCGTTATGTAAAGTTTGTTATATATAATAAACTAAATTATAAGACCTAGTAGTAGTAAAGACGGCAGAAAATGTATAAAAATCTCGAAATGGCTTACACACTTGAACGATAAGAAGATGCGAATTAAAATACTGAAGTTGAAAATATTATAAGAAACTTTTATATCTTACATAGAAATAAGTGTGCTCATGACTGCTTTATTATGAAGTCCCTTCATTTATGAAAAGGTTAATAATATGCTCTCTCTGCTCTCTGTGGGAGGAATAAAGCGTAAAGTCAACATATTATTTTGTGTGGCTATACTTAAAAAAATACCACTAAAAGTTAATAAAAAGATATACTAATACTATGATATTGTCAAAGTTTAGTGTATAATGTGCATTATACGTTCATTCGTTGACCATTCAATCTGTTCATATAAAAAGGGTAGAGTTAAAGTTAGCGTTTTCGTTTGCGAAATAATTCAAGATATATAAATATAAATATCCATAAACTATATATAACTCTTGTATCGTAAAGAAAGTGTTATTATATTCATTTAAATTATAATATACTCGATGAACTAACTAAATACCAATTTAATGGCATATGTTATAAGGCGATTTAAGGGTAATATATATCAATATATTAAAAATATATACGAGTAAATAGTGAATTTATAAACTAAAATAGATAAATAAAAAAATCATAGAGGATAAATGACAAAAGTTGTAGAACTGCTCATTAGTGTCTATTGTATTTTTTAATAATTTTAATGGAAAAATAAATCGTATATGTCGTTTTTTACGTATTATATAATATACATCAAATAAGTATTTATACAATTGAAATATTATTTACCGAATTACTTAAAATTAATTACTTAAACTTAACTTAAAATTAACTAATTTATTTAAAATTAACGTAAATTCATCGTTAAATTAAGATACTTATACGTAGTGATTTAAACATATGGTTATAACTTGAAATATTAAAGTTGTTAATAAAACCAAACAAATATTTATTTTGTTAAAATAAGGCAACTAACTATATAAAATAAAATCTTTTTTTGTTACAGGCATACGGCCGGTGCAAAGACAAATCCGAAATGAGATGAGTATGCGCGTGTCGTGGGCCAGGTGGTATTGGATAGTTATCTTCACGACGTGCACCGCGAGGACGGCCAGTGATTGGCTGGACTGCGCCCACATCGCAACGTGTCGCTGCAAGTGGTCCTCGGGGAAGAAAACTGCCATGTGTGCCTCTAGTGACCTACGCCGCCCACCAGCTCTCTCATCCGATATACAAGTCTTAGATCTCCACGACAACCCTCTACGAAACCTCCCACAAGAAGTGTTCTATAATATCGGTCTACTCAATTTACAAAGGCTTAATTTACGAGCCACAAAACTTAGGTCTATCCACGCAGATGCTTTTCTAGAGTTAAAGATTTTAATAGAAGTTGATTTAGGTGATAATGACTTAGCTGTCTTACCGAGGGATATATTCAGAGGCAACGAAAGATTACGACACGTAGTTTTAAGTAACAATCCATTGACTATATTAGTAGCTAACCAGTTTCCACCACTTCCACATCTACGAATTTTATCACTGGATGGTTGCAGATTAAGGACAATACACACAAACGCCTTGAGAAATTTAAAATCCCTAGAGACGATAGACTTACGAAGAAATCAACTTACATTCCTACGTTTAATCACTTTTGCCCTGCCTGCACTGAAAACAATGCAACTGTCCGGTAATCCCTGGCGATGTGATTGCCGTTTACGTGAGTTCAAAGATTGGTTTTTGGAGAGCAAACTGGGTAACAGAGGAGCTAGTTTGTGTTGAGCCATCTACGCAGTCAGGAAACAAATGGCGAAATATTCTCAGTGAAGCTATGGTCTGCCCACCAGAAGTACGATCGAGCACATTAGTTGTGAGAGCGGAAGTTGGCTTACCTGCAACATTTGGTTGTTGGGTCCATGGAGTTCCTAAGCCTAATGTCACGTGGATGTTAGACGGTGTCGAAATACGAAATAGTACAGTAGACTGTGACATGGAAGAATCAGATACAGTAATTGAAGATGACAACTCCGATGAAAGAGTACCCGGTAGTGTTAGATGGGTGAATATAACATTAATAAATGTTACTTCTAGTGCAGCTGGAGAGTGGACATGTATTGGAAAAAGTATGGCAGGAGAAGCTAGAGCCGTAATAAGCCTTGTTTTACCAAGATCCCAAACAGCCACTGCACGTACTGCACCAGGTATACCACAATTATTAGGAGTTGTTTTTGGAGCTTTAGGTGCTTTAGCTGCTCTTGGATTTATTGCTGCTGTAGCATGCTGGCATCTAAGAAGGAGGTCTGTTCCACCAAGTCGCAGTTTTATGGATCAAGAGAAACGTTTAATTGATGCATCCGTTGTCGTAAGCTGTGACCGGTCTATCGCTGATATGGCATCGCCGTGCAACTTTGAATTGACTGAACGGTCCTTATCTGTAGATGAAACACCAAGAGGATGTGGTTTTGACCCTGTTCATATCACTATAGAAGGTACACCCGGCGCTTTTCCACCTCCTCCGGCTGAATTTGCTGTACCAGTTCCATATGGAAACATCTTCATATCGGTACAAGTAGCAGGTAGAGGCGAGCCTGGTAAATATCCGGACTTACTTAGTGGTGGAGCAACACTACCACGCAGAAGTAGAACGTGCTGCAATGCTCCAGCATATGATAACATGGGCCCAAGAGTGACAGCTACAGGCAGTTCAACGTGGTCACTACCAGGTGCTAGTTCAGAAAACGTGGAACCATCTGAAACACCAGTATTGACACTACCGCCTCCACCGCCAGACTTCGTCTCCCTTTAGCCGAGGCCACTGGTACTAGATGCCTCCAGCTTGAGGTGACCTGGTACCTACCTTTTTTTGAGTCAATTAGACTATTTCCCAATTTTATTGTATTTACTATACGATAATTTTAACGTGATTAATTTAAACGAAACTTGTAAATATTGTGTGCGAGGGATGTGAGACATCTTGTGAGATTTATATATAAGTAAGGTTGTTATCAATATGAACTGTACGATAGACGTTTATGTGAATAGGTTATTCGCATGGGATGTTGAAATGTAAAGCATTTAGTATCTACCTGTTTGTTTACTAGACGTTCCTTTTTATTACTTCGCGTATGTGTCTTCCCAACTTTTGTAAATATTGGTTATTTACAAACTTCCCAAGTATAAGACTGACCTATTTGTCTTATTTTCATCTCTCTTTGTGATTTTAACTTACAATGCCACTGTATAAAGCTATAATAATATATTTGAGATAGGCCAATAGCTTATAAAAGTTTAATTTCAATGCAAATAATGTAAAAATAAACAAATCACATTATAATATAACTTCTATTGTTTTATTGAATCCCTTAGATGTAAGTATTTCAATTTCAGACACTTATTCATGACATTTACGATTCAGAAAAGTCAATTTGTAACTGAAAATAAATCGAAATCATATCAAGTTCTCAAAAGGAATGTACGAAATAAATATAGTCGTATATTATTTTTGTTTCGTTACTAAACACTACGTACCTTTCGTGAGCTCTTGTATCTAAATATATTCAAGCAATATTTATTCCAGAATTATGTAATAACCTTTGTCACACTGGTAATGTCAATCCATCACTGTTCCAGAGAGGTGTAGCCGAATTACGAGCAGTATTTCAACGTAACTGCATTTGTAGCCGTTAACAGCCAAAACAATTTGCCATAAACGCTTGCGCAATCTTTGACCCACTTTATGAGATTTACAAATTTTACCTATTAATTATCCCTTTGCCCAAATTCTATGAGTAAATCGGAAGTTGCGTTCCGTAATATTTCATTTTCTTTTGTCAGTTTTCAATTTGAATTTTGTGTTCAATTTATATAGATTGTTGTTATTTGTTATGGAACTTTAACAATTATTAGAATACGGTAAATAATATGTCATGCAAATGATTTATATTTTGAAAGAACAATTTTAGAAGAACTTTATTTACAGGAATTTATAAATCCAAATGTTCAACATTTCCTTATTGTTGTAAAAAAAGTCATAAAATACAGTGCAATACCATAAATGGGCAAAAATGAGATAAAATCATACTTTTGCATTTTTTTATATGAATTTTCAAACATACATTTCATAATTAATGCCACATAGGACGTAAAAAGAAATACTAAAAATTACATTTTGTTTCTTGCTGATTGTAAATAGAGTGTGCGTATCAAGGTAGGTTTTAATATATTTTTAAATGAATGAGATTTTACGTATTGTCTTATTTAATAAAATATATTTTTAGGCTCAATCAAGACATTGTGTGATATCCAAGACAATTCGTTGTTTAGTCCCTGCTTTTCTCCGTCCCCGCTTTCCACCTTTTTCGAGGCATTGCGTGTTGAGTGGCGAAACTCAACGCCGCGCTTTTTCTAGTTGCCAGAGCTGAAAAAATAGAAATCCATCTTTTTCGAGTGGAAATCGAACCCAGAAACTGTCGCGTTATAGGCAGACGATACGCCTCTGCGCCACGACGGTCCTCAGTATAATATATTAGATTTTATCAATTTAATATATTTTGGTAATTCTTATCATCATCAGATTTTTTTTGAAACACAGGCCTCGAGAATGTCACTGAATTTGATCATTAGCTCTCGATTTCCATCTGTTGCTAGCGGCCATTATGGAGAAGTAACTAGGCAGAGCACAGTTAGTGGCGCTTCGTACGCTTAGAAGAGTAATATAGAACCTGTGGTGTAACTAAGCGTGTGTAATGTGGTCCGGCACCCGCGGCTGACCACGTTCTTTATATTTTTCTTAAGGAATACAGTAAGTTCAAAGAACTATATTTTTTTAAATATTTTTATGAAAGGCGGATAGGAAAAACACTTAATGGAAACATACATTTTTTTTTATGCAGCGTGATGAAGAACGCATGGCTCAGTGGTCAGAGCGCTTGCACCGTTCGCAAGAGGGTGCGAGTTCAAATCCTGCTGCGTTAAAACTTTTATCTTTTTACTTTATACAAAATTTTTGCAACGAAATAATTTTTAAAAATATCTCTCCCTCATTTAAATTCTATTTTTTCTTTCTGTATTCCGAACATAGCAGGGACATACGGAATCTAGTATAAAGACATTTTATTCCCCATAAAGGCGACGACTTCTTTTGAGGTATGACGTGGTAAGTACCGGAACTCAACGTCGTGCTTTGACTTGTTGCCACAGTCACACACATGAAAATATTTTTTTCATTAGTTCCTTTTGTTAGCAAACTTCCGCTGTGCCGCTGTACCACGACAGTCCTCAAATTCTTATTTACTATGTGACTGTAAATTCATATGTGAAAAACATACAACACTACAACAATTTGTTACTTACTTACTTTTCAAAGGGACAACTACTGTGTAACAACAATTTATAACAAAGATAGTAAGACTATTTACAGCTATTTATGACAAAAGGCGCAGCTGCATTGATGCACTTTGCATAAATCTGTTTAATGGTAGTCTGTCACTCAATTCATTTAAATCTAAATGAAACATGAAATAGCAGTTTGATGACTTAGTTTATAGAGTAGTACTAGACTTTAGAACGATTTTTATATCGTGACAAACTATTTATATACTAACGTAGGCTTAGTTTGGTACTTGTGATATATTAATAATTTAATGATATGTTTTTGGGTAAGCGAACTATAATATGTAGGTCTTTCTGAGCAAAAATGATTTGATTTAAGATGCTTCAATTTTTTTAATAATATCATTAAAATAATAATAATAAATATAAATAAAGAAATAAACTTAAAGAACTATATAGAACTGTAAATATATTTTTTTGCTTACTTCTCCGTATATGAAAAGAAATAATAATCATACAGCCTCGTTGCTAATAACTAATATTAACATAAAGAAAGCTTTATTTAATTTTCTTTAACTTCTATTCACCTAAGGGATAACAGTAGGTAGAGTCGTAAAGAACGATAAATGCCAACATACTAACAAGACGTCGAAAATCGGTTCAAGGTGTAATTTTATAGGCGCTGAAAAACAAAATAGCCGGCAAAGTAATAAAAGCCGAAATTGGGTCAGCCCTTAAAGTAATTTTGTGGTACATTCCTGCTCTGTTATTAAAATCCTTTAAATGGATTTATGAGTATCACGTACCTACTGTATGCCATTCTATTCGA
This sequence comes from Dione vanillae, assembly GCA_037178615.1. Taxonomy (NCBI): domain Eukaryota; kingdom Metazoa; phylum Arthropoda; class Insecta; order Lepidoptera; family Nymphalidae; genus Dione; species Dione vanillae. The sequence continues at coordinate 177,841 of JAZFAU010000288.1, read as the reverse complement.
CTTTTTTATTTATTTATTTAGACTATGAATATTTCAATGCTACTTTTATTTTTATATATAATAATAATAATAAGCAAGATATATTTTTCATTAATATGATTTTTGTCATTATTACTAATTTGAAATGAAACATTTTAATCTAGTAACTAGTCAAAGCACGACGTTTAGTTCATTATGCGCATTATTTTATTAGAAGATTTATTTTTGGAAATACATAGCAACGAACACCTTGTACACACATACCGTGACCACGAATAAAAAAAGTAGTATTCGTGAATTGATGCAATTATTATATATCAACCATCGTGGCGCAGAGGCGTAAACGTCTGCCTGTAAACGCGACGGCTTGGGGGTTCGATTCCCACTTGGAGAAGATGGATTTTTCTATTTCCATTTTCTTCGCTCTGGAAACTAGACAAAGCGCGGCGTTGAGTTCCACCACTCAGCACGCAATGCCTTAAAACTGGCGGAAAGCGGGGATGGAGAAAGCAGGGACTAAGCAATAGAGTGTCTTAACACTATGTTCATATGGTACATGCAGTCCCCATGCCTACCCTGTAATATGCAGGATAAAGCGTGAAGCTAAAAAAATATATATCAAGCCACAAATAATTTCTTGTTCCTCTCGGATGACCATAGTTTTTTGTAGAAAGAGCTGATTGTATCTTGCACTTTTAAGTGAAAGTTTATCATTTATGATGGGTGAGATCTTCAAAATTTTTGAGAGTGGTTTCTAGGTTGTATTCAGTTGTCATCTTTATTGAATTAAGCACGTTTTATTACGTGTTCTTTATCGGTATACGTAAAAAATAAATAAGTAAATCATAAATCACGTTCGTAATAAGGTGATACTTGATTTTGTTACGTGTACATTTTAAATACTAATATTTCCTGTTCATTCATGTTGCCGATATTTTTTTTGTTTGACTAATGAATATCAGCAATAATATTAACTTTCTCAAGATGTGACTGTTCTTCTATGTCGGTGGCTTATTATAAAGAAAAAATAATAGACTCTGAAGGGTGACTAGCTTACCTTGTTTCTGATGAAGAGCACTATGCAAGTTCATCCCGTAAGTGTTTCAATGTTGTAAAAGTTGACAAAAGCCAACTTGTTATTAAGGCGGCTATCTACAATTGGTTATTCTTTCTTTGCAACCAAATTCTCCAGCTTCTCCCTGGATTCGTCTGGAGAAAGAAGTAGTACCATTAATAAGTGGTATCGGTTAAATCTCATGGGGTCTCCCATATAATATGTACACAAGATAATTATAATTTGCAACATAGACCATGTATTGTTTGCTGTCTTTTTATAATATTAAATTAATTTAGTTTACTTATTTTGATTTTCCTCCTCAAAGTTATAACTGAGAATGTTTTTTTAAATGAATATTGTAGAACGTGAAAGTTTGAGTTTACTTCGTCTTACTACGTAACTTTGTTATCCAATTTAGTCTGGTTATCTAGAATCATGTAAATATGTTTTACTTGATTTATTTTTATATAACAATATTGATAGGTTACTATATTTTTTAATAATTATATGAAAAGTATTGTTTTTTTTGCTTGCCAGAGCAAAGTGGATAGAATTGAAATATGATAATAGAAATGAGGTTGGATCGTTCCCGAGTAAAAATCGGACTCATAAATCGTCACGTATAAAGACGTTATGCCTATGTGCCACGCACGACGGTTCTATACAATATACTTGATAATAATTACAATCTATACATGCTAAAAACTTACAACACATGAAATTTCATTAAATAACACATCTATAAATATATATTACAAACATTTTAAAATCTTTAGCCCAATGCACATGTTGTGGATTTTCATTGAGTAAGTAGAAATGGGAACTGACATGCGACTTTACCTACTTTGGTTAAATCAAAGGTGCCTCAGCGAGCAATTTAGAGTAATTTTACTTATACCAAACTACAGAGCTTTTGAAGTTAAACTTTGAATAGAGTTTAAGTTACAAGGATTATGATATTCATTTGAATAATGAATAACGTGTAGCATCTTTACTTGTGAAACAACAACGTGAAATAATCGCTTATGAATACTTTAAAAATATTTACCTATGCAGAAAAAGTTATGATTGGGTTATTTTTTAATTCTATATATTCTAATAATGCTTAAAATATCAATATAAAAGTAGCTTTAATACGGCCGAACTTCAATTGTGACACTTGTAATATTGTTTTCGCTTACTAGACATTGTTATCACAAAGGTCAATAATTTTTTTAGCTTCACGCTTTATCCCGCACATAGCAGTATAGGTGGAGGGAGCCTCAGGAACTGCGGGAACCTAGTATTAAGGCACTCCGTTCCCTGCTTTCCGCCTTTTTTTAGGCATTGCGTGCTGAGTGGTGGAAATCACCGCCACGCTTGCCTAGATGCCAGATCGAAGAAAGTGGAAATGAGAAAGTCCAATCTCCCCGAGTGGAAATCGATCTCACAAACCGTCGCGTTAACAGGCAGGCGTCTTTGACTCACGACGGTCTTCTAAGATAGATAATTTTGGTCCATAAATTTGGTTTTAGTAAATATGATATTTAATTTTTTTCTAGTTTGGGTCTTATAAGAGGGCTCATCACTTTACTACACTGGAGTCAGTATGTCATGCAATACAATAAAATCTAAGTGTATTAGACTTAAATGGGAAATTTTCCGTCCGTCGTAGCCGTCATGGCGTAGAAGCGTAGTGTCTGCTTGTAAACGCGATGGTTTGTGAGTTCGATTTCCATTAAAGGAAGATGAATTTTTCTATTTCCATTTTCTTCACTCTAACAACAAGGTAAAACGCAGCTTTAAGTTACACCGCTGAACTAGTAATGCCTTGCCTTGAAATTAACCTAACGGTTACCTCGATTCCCCTTACCTCCATGCTCTTACTACCAGTTCACTAAAATTATTGATCTCAGACCTGAAAAAAATTCAGCGGCACTTATTTCTTTTTCTTTTATATTTTCTTTCATTTTCAGTTATCATGCCTAGAATTATGAAAAGCCTTATTTTTTCTAATTAGCACAAAAAATGAGTATTCTATAAATATATTATTATTACACGACAGACGTTTTTAATTGCGTCTCGCCAGCGTCGTAAATTAATGATATAAAGTATAATTTTAAATTTCACTTGGTAAAGTGCGAGTCGATCTCAAGTACTGAATGTTCCGTATATTCTTTTTTATTAATTTTACTACCAAACTGCTGGTAAAGTTATAAAAATTACAAATTCAATTTTCCAGGCGTATGTATTAATTTAACAAAATGAACACATATACTTATAGTTTCATAATTTCTTTTGTAATTCTCGCAAGTGCAAGAGGCTGTTTTGAGCCCTTCTTCCCGATATCCGCTGAGTAGTTTTTTCTCCGAGTTAGATATTCAAGTTTTAAAACTATAACGCATAATTAACTATTTTTTTTTATCTTCACGCTTTATCCCGCACACGGCAGGGTAGGCAGAGGGAACCATCGTTGCTTAGTCCCTGCTTTCTTCATCCCCGCTTTCCACCTTTTCAAGGCATTGCGTGTTGAGTGGCGGAACTCAACATCGCGCTTTGCCTAATTTCCAGAGCGAAGAAAATGGAACTAACCAACAACTGTTTTTCTAAATATAAATTAAATTACACTTTTTGAAAATATGTAATTATAAATATATTGAAAATCTCTATTTAGACCGGTATTAAGCATATAGGAAATTCAAAATCTTGATTGTCGTCAGTCAGTTTTATCTTTTAATCACGGAACCCTGATATATAATAAAATCTTTAAATAGATACCATTATGGCGTTGGCGTGTGTTGAATATTACATATCAAGACTAACTCTTCCCTAAAATATTTAGGGAAGAGTTAGTCTTAATATGTAATATTCAACACACGCCTTAAATGAAATTAAAAGTAAGTGAAATTATTTTGCTAATTTTTGTGTATTAGTAAGTCAGTTTTACATTAGTATAGTTCAACTGATAACTGAAGCGATTAGCTGGGCTCATAATGATAAAAATATATATATATATATATATATATATATATATATATATATATATATATATATATATATATATATATATATATATATATATATATATATATATATATATATATATATATATATATATATATATATATATATATATATATATATATATATATATATATATATATATATATATATATATATATATATATATATATATATATATATATATATATATATATATATATATATATATATATATATATATATATATATATATATATATATATATATATATATATTTGGTTCATATGATTTCTAATTCAATGTCATAATAAGAACAAATATAAAAAATAGAAATAAAGATAAATTTATACCGAAAATTCAAGCAAATTTTCTCCAAAAATACAAAAATCATTCGTAAGACGTACACTACTACAGAATGTTATACATTGAGAACCATTGGTATTTAGCTAAAAACAATAGCTAGGCTTTATACCGCTTATAGTAAGGTAGGCAGAGGGAAACGCAGGAACCATATGAACCTAGTGTTAAGACACTCCGTTCCTTGATATCCACCTTTCGAAGCATTGCGTGTTGTGTGGCAAAACTCATTGCTCCACTTGCCTAGTTACCAGAACGAAAAAAATAAAAACGAAATCATCAATCCTCTTTCCTCTTAATGAGAATCGAACTCACAAACTGTCTCGTTAACAGGCAGACGGTCCTTTTCTGCTACCATTGTATCTTGTATTGTAATCATATATTGTATTGTATTGTATTGTATAGTAATCATAAATGTAATGTAATGTGTGTATGCACTCATATTGAAAGAGAAACTGTTGAGCGTATTACCGTCTCTTCTCAAAAAAAAATGCCTTTTAAGTTGGTGGTCATTTTTATTCGATATTTATAAAGAATATTTTGTTGATGCTTTAGTTCACAACACTTTCACAAATATTTCCATTACTAAATTAAAAATACAAAAAAGAATAAAGCAATAATCATAACATTAATGAATCAAAATAATCCACCAACTTAAGTTGAGTGGCAGACACTTCAATGAATCATGCTTCTAGTTATTAGTCAAAGTGACACTAATATTTTAAAAACCGGTCAAGTGCGAGTTGAACTCGCGTGGAAAGGGTTCCGTACACAATATAGTGAAATATTTCCCCTGAAAACGTTTTTTCCCTAAAAACATTTTTTATCGAATTTATCATTTTATTTTCAATTTATGAAATCCTTATAGGTTTTCCTGTAATCTACAAACCATAAAATGAAAAAATATTCAGTAATTTTTTCAAATTTTTCGACCCAGTAGTTTCGGAGATTAGGGGGGGGGGGGGGAATGGTCAATTTTCGGCTTTTTTCATGAATATCATCGAAACTATTTATTTTAAAAAGTTAAAAAATATATATTCGAGATCTTGATAACAAGCCCTTTTATTTGATATATAACTCAGAAAGGTTCGCAATTTTTTTTTTAATTACCTAATTTATCCCCCGAAAATTATTTCAAAAAAATATTTTTTACGTTACACATCTGTGTTCGGGTCAGGGCATTACACCATCCTGCCAAATTTCACCTGATTCGGTCTAGTACATTCAGAGAAAATTGGCTGTGACAGACGGACGGACAGGAACACGAGTGATTCTATAAGGGTTACGATTTTTTTTTGTACGGAACCCTAAAAAGAAAATGTTTTAAATATTATGTACGTAAATATTTTTCTTTTATTCATCTCTGACATAGTAGCTTGCAAAAGGATGATAATTTTCATCAATATTTCTTCTTTTGTCTTATGAGGATAAGCAGCTCTAATTTAACTATAAATTTAGTTAATTTAGTCCTACAATATAAAGTAAAATTTAAAATCTTAACAATTTCGTATATATAAATTGATTAGATGATGATATATTGCTACGACTATGTATCGTGATATGACAGGTAATATTACTTGTGCTTTTTTTCCTAAATTTTACATTTGTTTTAGCTTCACTACCTTGCATTAAGTGATTATAAAAAGGAAATTATGGTTTGGTTGATTTTTGTTCGATTCCTAGTATATATAATAAATTCTTTCATTTTCTTGTTCTAGTAATACGCGTTGTCTTAAAACTTAATTGATAGTAGGGAGTGGATTACATTAACATTTAATTTTCTCTTCGCCCCCTAAAACTTAAAGCTAAAAAATGTAGAAAAAAATATATTTATCCCAAGAGGAAATTGAACCCATATCTATTGCGATAACAGTCACACCATGTTACAATTCGCAACTGGCCTCATTATATCAACGATATTAATACATCATTTTTATTACTATTATTAAATTAATGATGAATTACACATAAAGCTTTGTACGTCAAATAAAATTATACACTTCATAAATGGCATTTAAAACGAAACAAAATAATTAACATTTCCACTACAGAAATGTACAATGGTTTATATTCTGGCGAAAGATAATTAATGAGATCAGGTCGAAATTCTTCAATAATTATATTTAATTTATGTGAAAATCAACTGACTGGATATTGTTTAAGTTTGACATATATTTGTACATATATGAGCATGTGTGACAAGCTGTAGCATATAATTTCAGTATTCAGAACTACAAAAAGTAAAATGTCATTTTTCTCACTTCGCTTGGAATTTCAGGCAACCATCTCTTGTGGTTTGACATAATTTTCAGGTTTCTACTGTTCAAAATTTCGGCTGTGTCACGTTTGTCAGTGACTGTGTAACAGATGAATTTACATATATAGGTTATATTTTGCCTTCTCTATCATATTCTTGCAGTTCTTCTATTTTTTTATGTTTTGACGCTTTGTTCCGCATATGGCAGACTAGGTGGAGGGAACTGCAGGGACGTAGTGGTAAAACCCTCCGTTACTTAGTCCCTGCTTTCTACTTTTTTTCGAGGCATTGCGGATTCAAACGGAAATAGAAAAACCCATCTTTCCGAGTGGAAATCGAACATACAAACCGACACGTTTAAAAGTAGACGCTACGCCTCTTAGCAACTACGGTCCTTAATTTTTCTATCCTATTTTCATAATTAGAAAACAGCTCACAAACCAAAGAAATAAATAATTTTCTACTTTTTATGGTTCGCTAATTGAAACGGAAAATGCAAACGCTCAGCCGTCTTGTATCGCTTTCAATTTACAACAATGTAATCAGTTGAACAAATATCCATACATTTCGTTTATAAATTAATCTAGAGGCTATACGAATTGCGGGTTGCGGCATTTTTAAACTTACAAACCGCGGCAGCAATAAAGGGGTGTTTTATAATGGTATATTTCATTTATTATTACTCGCCAACACGCAAAGCTCGAAACATATAACGAATACGCGAAACATTTGTAAAATATCTACAATAGAATACTATGTATATATGTAGGTATATGTTTATATCTAATATATATGTTAGCAGCATATAGTGTAGAATAGGCGGAGAGCATTTTGTGACTCAATATTCCACGTTTGCCCTGACTGGCATTATTTACATACTGGCTGGCAGAAATCTTCGCCGCGATTTTTTTACCAGCGAAGAGAAATGATGATATGTCATTGCCCTTAGTTGAGATAGAAACCTTAACCATCAGGCTTATAGTCGTATGCTGCACGAGAATAGCTTTCAAGTGAATATTTTAAATTATTTTTTTGGAAAATACAAGAATAATTTATTCTGTTTAATTAAAACACTTTGTGAAAATGGAAATTACTCATTTTTAATGGGTTTATATAATTTCTCTCGAAAATAGTTTTTTATCAACTTTATTTTATATACAGTACAGACACCTTTTCTTGGAAATTATTATAACTTTCTCACAACTATTTCATTTTAAAATTTTTGACTATATTAATTAAAATTAAGCTATTTTCTTATATTTAATGTACTAAAAACGTAACAAATTGCAAAAAGTATATAAGAATTTTGATGCAGCGTGATGAAGAACGATTTGCTTAGTAGTCAGAGTGCAGAGACCGTTTCAAAGATAAGACGTAGGTTCAAATCCCGCTGCGTTCATATTTTTCATATGTTTCCTTTAAGTATGTTTTGTATTTCAATGTGTATTCATAAATAATAAGTCATAAAAGTATTTAACAAAGTAGCATTCTCCCTTGCGTAATGATTTTTCTTTGTAATAATCTTTTGGTAGCGGAAGTTTGTCCTTACAAAACTGCTAACAACATGAACAAAAATCAAACAAAAAAAATAGAATTTAAAAATATATGGGTAACCTGTCGCGTATAAATTGTAAAAACAATTCCCATGATCCAATTCAATGCTAAATATACAATTTCATCAACCAAGAACCAAATCCACACCATCACGTATACAACCAGAATACTTCCAAAACATACCGTAAAACCAAAAGTAAGCAGAAAATAAAATATATTATCAATTTCGTACAATGATCATTAACATGACGATAGCCACTCAACGTAATATTCGCATTGTCAGACGACTTAAGTGACATATTTAAGGTTCAACGTAAGCTAGAAAGCGCTATTTTCATAGAAATAAATGCAAGACGACGTCAATGAGGACGTGGTGAGGATCTCTTGACATGCTTGATGCTGGATTCAGGTCTTAGTCTTAGTCACTTATGAAAAAGTGTTAGATCTTCTAGAGATACATATTATGTACTGGAAATTTAAATTTTAAATTATTTTTTCCTTTTCCACTTAAGCATTTTTTTGTATAATATATACATAAATTACAATACTACATGTTTTATATATTTTACAATAGTTATTGTACAATTTTATTTAAGCATGTTGGTATTTCAGAACTATTATCAATCATATATTTATATGTATATGTTGATTTTATTATTTATATGGTATTTCGTGTTCAATTTTTTTTACCCGCCTCACACTATATACCGAAGGGTAGGCAGAGAAACCTAGCGTAGAAACACTCCGCTTTCCAATTTCCATGTAAAATACTGACATTATACTCTGCGCTAAATTTTGCTATGCCTTTTTTGTATATTATTCTCTTTCTATTGTTTTTTGTTATCAGTGTGAAATATAGAAAATCATTATTATTGTATGTTTGTGAGGACCGTCGTGGCGCAGAGGCGTAAGCGTCTGCCGGTAAATGCGGTTTGAGGGTTCAATTCCCACTCGGGGAGGATGGATTTTTCTATTTCCTTTTTCTTCGCTCTGGAAACTAGGCAAAGCGTTGAGTTGCGCCACTCAACACGCATTACCTCGAAAAAGGCGGAAGCGAGGACGAAGAAAGCAGGTAAAAAAGCAACAGGGTGTCTTGACACTAGGTTCACATGGTTTCTGCAGTTCCCTCTGCCTACCTTGCAATATGCGGGATAAAGCCTGAAGCTAAAAAAAAAATATTATTGTACTTTATAACCTCCAGTGAGGTTTGAATTCAGAACCACCGGATGTACAGCTACTGCGTCACTACAGCTATATAAAATATTTAAAACAAGTACCGATACACCAAAACGAAACGTGAATTCCAAATGAAACCAATATGCATTCATAAATTTTTATTTCTTCATATTGCTTTAAGTTTTGTAATGTAATTCTGGGGCGTATTTGAAAATGCACGTGGTTATTGCGTTGCCGAGCTGACATTTATCTTCGTTGGTGGTGATCTGAAAATAGTTCAAATTATTAAGCAAATTTTAGGTAAAATCCGTATAGTAAGGCATAGAGAGAATCTGTTTGAGTTTTACAAGACTCATTATGAGCATTTAAATTAAATCCCGTTTAGTGTCTGATCAATTAAAGACATTCCATTCCCTCCTTCCCTCCCACATTCCTCGTCTCAATATCTATATCTATTACCTATATAAAGTTTAAATTTTCTAATAAATGTAATAATACGAAGTTTGTTATTATTTTTGAATTATTAATCATAATGTAGCTAAGATGAACCTAGAGTTAAGACACTCCGTTCCCCATTTCGCACCTTGCGTGAAATTGCGAGTTGGGTGCGGAATTGAACGCCGCGTTTTACCAAAGTATATTTAGTTTTCCAGAGTGGAAATCAAACCCATAGCCCTACAACCAACCCTAAAACTAGCCATCTATTACCATACCAGTCAATACCACCCTTAAAAATAACACCAGTCATGTAATATTTCTTAAAAAATGTAAAATTTTAAATATAAAAATCATAACTACGAAGAAGTGATATATATAGACATTTAAATTATATTAAATATCCCAAAGCTTAACAGTCATGTATAATATTTATCCCAGTTTGCTTTCTTATAATTAATCTAGTGTTTCCTTTGATAAATTGTTAAGGATTAAAGCAGCCTTGTATATGGTTTTAGGACTAAATGCGATAACACTACGTTGGGATAAGCTTAAATAGAACAAATATGTAGCTACTTGTTTAAATTTGTTACACGCTTCCGTCTAAGAATGTATATATACTGAAATTTACTTTTCAATATAAAAAAAAATCATTTACAGTTTCACGCTTTATCCTACATAAAAAGATGGGCATAAAACTGGAGTAAAAGGCTCATTTCTAGAAAATTACATGGGAAATGGTAAAATTCACAGTAAGCAATATACATAAATGAAGCCCCAAGATAAAAAAAATAATTAATAAATAAATAAATCACTATGCCAACAAAACGTATCCAAAATCATCGTGTTTCAGCCACTCACTGCGCTATAGCGGTTATTGAAATGTTCTCTATTACATTATCAATAAATCATTATTTTAAGAAAAGTTAGGTAAATGTGTTATTTCTTCGAATTATAAATAAAATAAAGAAAGGTGTAAGCTAAAGCGTTTTTTGTTTTTATAGGACTGTACAAAAAAGGAAATCGCAAACAAAATATATTTAATCTATTATTTGATTTAAATAATATATATACCCTACCTCTTTATCGCAATTTTCTGATACATTCTTCATATGATCAAGCTTTTTCTTGCTGTGAAATACAAGAGGAGTGACGGCGGTTAAAAACCCAGTTTTGGAGAAATGGTCATCTTTTACAACACCTACCTGTTTAAAAAAAATAAACATTTATTTTTGAGGGTAGGAGTCAATAAACGTACATCATAAAATTTTTGCTCTTCAATTTTTAATTAATAATAAATATATATATCTAATTTTTTATACATTTCAATGAAAAACCTGTGTATGTAGAATACATTGACCGTCAGCAAGTGTTCTCCTTAATTTAAACTCACTCTGCACAATTACCACCTCACATTTCAAACCCAAGCTTGAAAATGGACTCCATTAAGCAATCTTTGGCGGCGATGACAGATTTGTTTAATAATAGGATGCAAGAGTTCCAGCAAGACCTGAATAAAACTTGTTCTCCGATATCTGCATCTTCTTTAGCGTCTGACTTCAGTACATTTAAGTCTTTTATAATATCAGCACTGAAGACTTTACAATGTCAAGTGGAGTTTCTCGGGAGAGAGCTTGACCGTCAGGAGATGCGTCGTAGACGTAAGATGCTCCTCCTGCATGGTGTCCCCGAGGAGAAAACTGAAGACACGTCAGCTCGCGTCACAGGTCTTGTTGCGGATCACCTCCTGCTTCCGAACTTTTCCAGTGCGAGCATTAAACATTCGTACCGCTTAGGCCGGCGTTCTGATAAGAAGCCCAGGCCTATTGTGGTAAAATTCACCGATGTCACCATTCGCGATAAAGTTTGGTTCGCCAAAACAAAATTTAAAGGCACTGGATTTACACAATCGGAGTTTTTGACGAAGAGCAGACATGATGTTTTCATCGAAGCCAGAACACGTTTTGGCATCAACAAGTGTTGGACGCGAGACGGTTGCATCTTCGTAGTGGCTTCGGATGGGACTCGTCATCGCGTAGAAAGCCTGTCGGACCTCAGCAGCATACCCAGTGCATCTACGGTGAAATCGCCGACTCAAACAAAGTCTTGTGATCCGAAAGGTACTGATAAGGTAACCGTTACGCGTACAAAGAGTGATAAAAAACTGATAAAAAAGTAATTTTTTATGTTTATTTTCTTTAATTAACTTTCTTCGTACCCATTTTATAATTTTATTTATAATAATATTTTTAGTTTTTACGGTTACTAAAAATTCTTACTTCTTGTCAATGTGTTTAATGTCAAATGTCAATTGTCAGTTGTCACCACAGACAATATCTGTGCAGAATTGATTTTGTTTGTTTATGTTTTCACTCTATGTACATAGATATATATTTATGGACCTATTCGTTGAGAAAAATGGGTTCTTGGGATTATAGATACTATATATATACATATATTTGGTTCGTTATTTTATTATTCTATTATTGTTGTTTTTATTTTGCTTCTTTTTTAATGTTATTGAATTTGGGTTTCATGTAGTATGCATTGATCATGTTTAGATTACTTGTTTTTTTGTTTTCGAGTGTATTAAAATGTGTGCTTTGTTTTCCTTATAGCTGGCGGGTAAATGGACATGATATTGTTTTTATTTTTTAGGTACTATATTATTTTATATATACTTATTAATCATTGCTAAATAATTGCTATATATATATATATATATATATATATATATATATATATATATATATATATATATATATATATATATATATATATATATATATATATATATATATATATATATATATATATATATATATATATATATATATATATATATATATATATATATATATATATATATATATATATATATATATATATATATATATATATATATATATATATATATATATATATATATATATATATATATATATATATATATATATATATATATATCTATTCATCTTTATTTGTTTATTATCTTAGATACATTTATATTTATGGTTATAATGGCTTTAAATTGCAGCTCTGATAGTGAATCCTTTTATTCTTTATCCTCAAGTGGTTCGGACAGTGACAGTAGTTTTCATAGTATTCTACCCCTTAACGAGTCCCTTAATACTTACTTTTCTGATGTTGAAAAAAATTTCAATGTAGTTCATATTAATGCACAAAGTATTCCTGCACATTATCCCGATTTGTTATCTTCTTTCCAAAATAAAAATCTACACGCAGTTTTGGTATCTGAGTCGTGGCTCAAGCCTTGTCTGCCGTCAACAACTTATTCACTTCCAGGTTTCAATCTGATCAGAAACGATCGCATTGGACGAGCAGGCGGGGGTGTTGCTATCTACCTCAGATCTCATATTGCTTACTCGGTTATCAGTTTTTCTCAGTCTAACACAAGTGGAGAGGCAGAACACCTTTTCATCGATGTTACCCTTTCGCACACAAAACTTCTTTTAGGCGTTTATTATAGTCCGTCGCAGAATGTGGACTATTTTTTAAGTTTTGAAAATTTGTTGGAGTCATTTGCACCCTCGTATAGTCATACGGTGGTTATGGGTGACTTCAACACTTGTCTGCTTAAAAATGATTGTCGGTCTTCTCGTTTGACATCGCTTATCAACGGGGTGAATATGACAATCTTGCCACTCTCTGCTACGCATTGTTTTCCTCATTCTGTTCCTTCACTTCTTGATTTAATTATTGTGTCATCTGTTGATCATGTTGAAAAACATGGTCAATGTGATGCGCATGCTTTTTCTTATCACGATCTTTTGTTCCTGTCTTATAAAATTAAACCCCCAAAGCAAAATCAAGAATTCTTCTGCAACGCAATTTTGGTGGGATGGATCTAGAGCGGCTGAAAAATGATGCTGCTGAAATCGATTGGTCGGAAGCATTAAGTGGAAATACAGTTAATGAACAGGTTGACATATTTAATTCTCTTTAACAAAACTGAGGAAGGTGATACCTCTAAAGTATGGAAATTTCTGAAAACTCTTGGAGTTGGGAAAGCTAAATCTGATTCAAATTTAAATAACGTTAATCTTAATCAACTCAATAATCATTTCGCGTCAGCAGTTGCTATCGATGGCACAATCAAATCAAAAACAATAGGTAATCTTTCTGCTTCATCCACTCCAACTTACCCTTCTTTTTCTTTCTGTCAATTCACTGAATGTGATGTTAAGAAGAATATATTAGCTATAAATTCTGATGCTGTTGGTTCTGACTGCATTAGCCGTAAAATGATAATTCCTATAATTGATAACCTTATTCCTACCATCACATCCATCTTTAATAATTCCATCAATTCTGGCATTTTCCCTTCTTCCTGGAAAGACGCTCAAATTGTTCCATTACCTAAAAAGAATAATCCGTCATCCCATAGTGATTTTCGTCCCATATCCATCCTCCCATTTCTCTCCAAAGTCCTGGAGCGTCTTGTTTACCAGCAACTTAGAGTGTTTCTTTCCAAAAATAGCCTTTTAAACCCACTCCAGTCGGGATTCCGAGCTGGACATAGTACGGCTACTGCTTTAGTTAAGATTACTGATGACATCAGATTGGCTATGGATAACCAGGAAGTTACAATATTGACATTACTGGATTTTAGTAATGCATTTAACACTGTCGATTTTGACATATTACTGGCTATTCTAAGTTCTCTTAACATATCTCCTACAGTAATTGACTGGTTTCATTGTTACCTACGTGGCCGCAGACAGAGAATACGTGTACAGGACTCTTATTCTGACTGGTCAATTTTAAATGCCGGTGTGCCCCAAGGAGGTGTTCTTTCACCCCTGCTGTTTTCAATTTTCATTAATTCAATAACTCAAAATATATCTTCTCTTTACCACCTGTATGCCGACGATTTCCAAATATACTGTCACTCCAAACTAACAGACTTACCACAAACAATACAGACGATTAATTCGGACTTAAATAATATCTTAAGCTGGAGCGATTCACATGGGCTTAAAATAAACCCACTTAAGTGCCAATGTATTATAATAGGTAGTCCGAAGCTAATCTCACGATTAGATGTTTCTGTTTTATCTCCTATTACTTTTAACAACGCTATAATTCCCTACAGCGACAAAATAAAAATTTGGGCATAATTTTTGACCAAACCTTTTCCTGGAATCCTCAAATAAGTGAGGTAAGTAGAAAAATGTTTGTCGCCATTGGCTCCTTGCGTAGATTGCGCAATCTTTTACCAATTCCCACCAAGATTGCGTTAGCACAATCTATCCTTCTTCCGATTCTTGATTATGCAGATTGCTGTTATCTTGATCTTAGAGAAGATCAATTGAACAAGCTCGAGCGCATTCAAAATCTTTGTATCAGGTTCATATTTGGACTTTGCAAGTATGACCACGTTTCCATTTTTCGCAAAAAGCTCGAGTGGCTCCCAATCCGCCTTCGCAGGAATACTCACATTCTCTCTCTTCTCTACTGTATACTGTTCAACCCTAATACCCCTGTTTACCTAAAACAGTGCTTCCAATTCCTTAGTGACTCCCATTCCCGTAGTCTTCGCTCCGAACAAAACCTTATCCTTAAAACTCCTTCTCATACTTCCTCATTTTTCACCAAATCCTTTTCTGTTCAAGCAGTTCGCTTGTGGAATTTATTGCCAATTTGTATAAGACGCGCACAATCTGTTGCCGTTTTTAAGAGACTCGTTAAAGCCTATTATTTGTCATTATAAGTTGATGTAGTCATATTTATTTATATATTACAAATATATATTTATTATCTTTATATATATATGTATTTATATTTTATTTATGTATATTATATAGTATGTAATGTGTGTATACTGTGTATGTATATATGTAATATGTATGTATAAGTATATTTATAATTTAAAGTATGTACACCTCCAAACCCTTTTCGTTATCTTCAATGTCCTCTATCCAAAGGTTGTCTGGAAGAGATCGCTCTTCTAGCGATAAGACCGCCTTTTGTACCGTGTTTACTATTGTGTTGTGTTTCTTTTTATATTTCTGTTTTTGGTGTACAATAAAGTATATTTGATTTGATTTGATTTGATTTTATGGACAGGATATAGGAGCCAGAGAAATATTTATATTCAAAATTAGCACGGTCCTTGGCCAGATAAAACAATATGAAGCGTTGTATTCTAATATTTCTTAATAAAGAGACGAAAGAAATATTTCAATTGATGTTAGGTTGTAATCGAATCCCAAATCATCGCGTTTATATTTGATGCTACCTTATTGAGCAACAATAACCTCCAACAGTTTTAAACTTGACCTTATTGCCTATATGTACATTTACTTAAACGAAAACATATAAATTTTAAAACTTTTATAAATTTTGATATGTTTTTTGAATATACTATTCTCAGTATGGACAAGGACTTTAAAAATCATAAAAATATGTGCATTTACTTACTTTTTTCAATAAGCAAACTATAATGCATGCAGATTTTTGAGGAAATGGAGGCTCTTTTCGAAGATACTCCAAGTCTTCTTCCGTACCGTTGACTTTCTCCATACAAGAATGAGCTACCGATTGCAGTGATTTATGAATCACGGCTGCTATAGGGCTATCTGTTGAAGGCATACAGTTTTCTTCATAAATTCCATATTTTTGAAATCCAATCTCTTTTATTAATATTTGTTTTATTGGTAAAGTCACAAAAACATTTCAATAGTTACTTTGCTAACAGATTTGGTGTACCACAAGGCTTAATGCTGGGGTCACTGGTTCTAATAGTCTTCATATAGTTTATATACGAATTGAACTAAAATAGTTATAGCAGTCACTATTCCAAAGCCGCATGCCTTTTTAACACAAGTCCGTTAGTATACAAACAATATAGTATATGAACCATATATATCAGGTCTAACACTACCTATAAATAGTAGGGTAGGCAGAAGTAATCTAGTGCTAGGATATTTTATTCCCAACTATGTACCAAATTTTCGAGATTTTTCGTGTAGCTTTATTTTTCTACCGGAACAAGTTTCTAACTCTTACCCCGAAACAGTCACTTTTAAAGTTAAACGTTGTGCGTTGAAACCATTTATTGAAACATTCTATATCCATAATATAATATACCATTCTATGTACATAAGACACAATTTTAAAAATTAAAAATTATAAAGAGGACCGTCGTGGCACAGTGGCGTAAGCGTCTGCCTGTAAACGCCACAGTTTGTGGGTTCGATTCCAGGTCGGGGAAGATGGATTTTATTTCATTCATCCATTTTCCATCCATTTTCTTCGTTCTGAAAACCAGGCAAAGCGCGGCGTTGAAATCCCCCACTCAACACGCAATGCCTCGAAAAAGGCGGAAAGCGGAGACGAAGGAAGCAGGAAACAAGCAACGGAGTGTCTTAACACTAGGTTCGTTTGGTTCCTGCAGTTTCCTCTGTCTACCCTGCCGTGTGCGGGATAAAGCGTGAAGCTATAAAAAAAATAATACAGATAAAAGAGAGCATATCAAAGTTTTAAAATACTTTAAGCCGTAATTGAAATAATAATTTAAGTTACAGTATTATTTCACTTACTTTGTCTGAATTATAAAAGTATATTCAATTAAAAAATCTAGTAAAAACAAAAATGATCTGACATTTATTTGTATTAATGGCACTAAGATTGCGTGTCTCAGTAGAAAACGAGCGAGCTTTATTATTTTATCTTAAACACCAACACTGTACGGCCAAACCACAACATACGACGGTACGCGTCTTTATTACAACATACCTTCTGACATTATAAATATTAACTCATTCAACGTATTCAAGAAGCGACTTTGATACAATTTGAGTCAAGTAAAGGATTATTTGTCTTTTATTATACTCTTTATTGCACAAATTTTTACATTGAAAAAATATTACATATTACAATAGTTCTTGTATGGACTTATCTCTATAAGAGATCTCTTCCAGCCAACCGGTGGTGGTGGATGAGTTAAAGCAGCGGGTGAGAAAAGTGCAAAATATAGCTAATAAATCAATATAAAATACATATATACATATACTTTATACATAAATACATACATACACACATACACGCATACACATATACATATATATACATATACATACATACACATATATACACATATACATATATTTCATGTTTAGATATTTTCATTTCCATTTTCATCACTCTGAGTTCCGCCACTCAACACGCCATGCCTTGAAACGGCAAGCAGGGAACGGAGTACCTTAACACTATGTTTTCAAGGTTCGTGCAGTTGCCCTGTCCTGGTGAAAGCTTGAAGCTATTTACCTTTTTTTTTTTAGATTAATTTTCCCGGTAGAGTTTTAAGAGGTTAAATATGTTAAAACATTTGGAAATTTAAAAGCCTGGTGAACTGTTGGCACTTGCATTTTTACACTTTTTTGTATTAATTGGTCATTGACACAGAAAGCCTTTATATAAAAGGTATTCTTTTATTGTTTCTTGCGGCCTTTATAAATATGTAAGTATCGAATCAAATGTATGCCAATTTATTATATTATATTTATATTCATTCTCACAGAAGTGAAATACTATTGAAAATAAAAATCTTTAAAATAAATAATATGTTATAGATTATTTAAAATATGATAAAATATAGCAATATTATGGTATATGGGATGGTAAGGTTAAAAATATATATATTTTGAAGCGCGCTTGTCGACTGAAAAATGTTTTTCAAGCAAATTCAATTGTATAACGTGTAATATTTGTTTCGTCAATCATTAATTAAACTGTTCAAGACACACACACTTACGCCACAAACAATATAATATAGTATGTTATAATTCGAGTTTTATTTTATATATTTGGGATATATCCAAATTAAAGTGATGGATGAAGGATTATAGGTCCATATCTTACTTGGAAAGCAATTCTTAAATATATTCTTAAATAAATGTGTGTATATAAACGTTTTACAATATATTAGTAGTTAAAGCACAAAGTTAAGGTCTACAACTCAGCAAACAGTCTCAAAACGGATGGCAACTCAAAAATAAATAAACGATAAATTTTATTCTCCAAAATTTTCTGAATATGTGAGAAGAGTTCTTCTCTAGGACAATACAACGATACTAATATACTATTGCTAAGAAGCAACATAATATATTACGTATGAGACTTTAATATTGTAATGAAAAAGAATTTTTAAATTTAAAATGAAGAAAAGGAAAGTTTAAAAATAGTATAAAATAAAATAATATTAGAAAAACTGTAGTGCTTACTCATTTTCATTCTTAAATAAGACAAACTAAGATATCTCGAAAACCTAACAAAATAAAAAAAAAACAACTAAGTTATCTAAATACCAAAAACTATACCTATTTTACCACAAGCGTTATAACTAACGATAAAAATTGTTAATACAATATTAAATAATACATTACCATTCGCCCCACTTTTAAAAAAATGCATGGAAAACAAAAAACAGATTAAAAATAAATTTCGAATGTACATTTTGGACGTTTAACATAATATCGTTTAGATGATATACTAACAAAATTATTAAATCGTTGTTGCCCTCACAAATATAATTTTACGCATAGATGATCTAGTAATATTATAATAATGCAATGTTTCAGGGTCGCTCCACATATTATGTATACTAATTACCGTTCACAATTTCGTTTGCATGGATTTTTTATTCCATATATATAATAATTCATTGATTCTAATTTTTTTTTTATTTTCTTTTTAGCTTCACGCTTTATCCCGCACATGACAGGGTAGGCAGAGGGACCTGCAGGAACCATATGAACCTAGTGTTAAGACACTCCGTTGCTTAGTCCCTGCTTTTTTCCGTCCCCGCTTTCCGCCTTTTTTCGAGGCATTGCGTGTTGAGTGGCGGAATTCACGCCGCGCTTTGCCTGGTTGCCAGAGCGAAGAAAATGGAAATAGAAATATCCATCTTTCTCGAGTGGGAATTGAACCCAGAAACCGTCGCATTTACAGGCAGACGCTTACGCCTCTGCACCACGACGGTCCTCATAATTCATTATTTGTCTTGATAAATTTAATATAATGCTATCCTATTGAGTAATTTTCGGCCGCACATATTTTTTTTCTTTAAGCTAATGTGAATGTATTATGTGCATCATATCATTAAAGATCAATAAAACAATCCAGTACTTTCAAAGACATTTATATAGAAACAGACAAAAATAGAAATTTTATATGCCATAGATTCAAATTTTATTCATTACTTTTTTTGTATCGTGACTTTTAATATTGTTTTGGACAGCCATATGTTACAATCTCCGCATACCACTTTCAGTTTTTCCACTGTCCTCCTTATTCTCTTCATACACGTACTCAGAGGAGTGCTCATCATCGACACTGTGTTTTTGAAAACTAACAGAGGTTCTGTCTATTACTCTTACCGTTGACTCTCTTTCAAACTACCTGTTCACTTATTTCTTCATTCATCCCGTAATATCTTCTTTTATATTTGACATTATTTTTCTTGCAAATTCGGTTAGCTAAACATACTCTGAATATCTTCTGAAGAAATCGTATCTCTTCCTCCATTACTTAGCAGACGTATAACTATCTCATGAATGTAAATACAGTACAGATAAACTTGTTACTGGCAACAATATGCCATTCCATTGATCTAATATTTTTCTATTTCCACTGAAATTATGTTTAGTCCTTTCTTCGTGTCTTACAAATACTTGAACTTTAGTTATTTTCTCAATAAGATTAAGACCCTAATCACTGAACATATTTAAAACAGAGAGCAGAGAACAGAGAATCTTGATACAAAGTTCCCAAGCTTTTTTCGCACCTATGTAAGATAAAGAAGTGAAGCTAAAAAACCCAACCCACAAAATATACTTGTATTTTTAAAATTTATAAGATATTTTCCCTCCTTGAAAATATTTTTGTAAAATGACTCCCTAGAGTTTGCGCAAACGCGTCTTCTGGGTAGCTTCCTTTAAATTAAAATAAACTATTCGTATCCTAAGATTTTACAGTGCAGTATTTCGTGCCAAGAAACTGGACTTATTTTGGCGTTTAAAACTGACTTGTCATAATGTACAACCAACTCTAATCGATTTGAAATATGTTTTGAAAATGAGAGAAATGTTGCCAATATCAGAATTATACATTTATACGGATGACATAAATTGCGTCTATGTTTTTAGCACGTTTCAGTGTAGAAATTATGTATTACTTATGTGCTATTAATTTTGTAATCAAAGAAAATAAGGGGCTCATTTTACAAAAATACAGAATACAGCACTTTTGATCTTATTCAAAATATAATATATGTTTGAAGGTAATTTTATTATGTATGTACCTCGATTTCCTTCTTGTTTTATTTAAAAATGTGTACGATATCATCAGCCTATGTCATTAGATAAATGCTAAGTATATCAACCAAAAGTTAGATAGATACTTAGACACAAGTCTATGTATCTACCTAATAAAATTCTAAATTAAAAAAAAAATAAACAGGAAAAAGGTTTCTGGGTTCGATCCCCTGTCGGAGAAGACGGATTTTTCTATTTCCATTTTTTTCGCTCTGGCAAACTGGGTAAAGCGCGGCGTTGAATTCCGCCGCTCAACATGCAATGCCTCGAAAGAGGCAGAAAGCGGAAACGGATAACGCAGAGAATAAGCAACGGAGTGTCTTAACACTAGGTTCCCACGGTCCCTGCAGTTCCCTCTGCCTACCCTGCCATGTGCGGGATGAAAAAAAAAAGATTCTGAAAGAAAAAAACAGATTAGATTAGATATCTAATTTAGTTAAAAATGTACTCGGATTAACATTGACTAACAAAAATGTACTACTAAAAATATATTAGCCATAATATATGTATATAAAGTATTTTCAAATAAGTTATTTTCTATAATGCTATCTTATATAATCCAAGAACTGATCTGAATATATTATTGTTTGCTATTTTTTTAAATATTTTTATCATTTTTCGTGTCCACGCTAAAAATAGAAAAAACACGTAAAGAAAATATTAGAAGGAATTTGGATTCCATAGACGTCATAAAGCTTAGATGATTTTCAAGAAATATTTTAATATATTTTTAAATAACACAAATTTTAATTGTAATAAATACAAAAATTCCAGCTGGCTCTAATTGCATTAAAGTGTTCCGATATAAAGAGGACTGGTTCTCTTTGAAAGAGACCTTTACTTACAGAGGGTTTCTTGTAGAATAAAAAAACAATAAAATTAACAAAATAGCCGAACTATTTATATTTTTTAGTTTAACTATTGAATCCAATAATTTTATGGCACTACGAAA
The DNA here is from genome assembly GCA_037178615.1 of Dione vanillae. Lineage (NCBI taxonomy): Eukaryota > Metazoa > Arthropoda > Insecta > Lepidoptera > Nymphalidae > Dione > Dione vanillae. The sequence continues at coordinate 155,753 of JAZFAU010000288.1, read as the reverse complement.
CCCAAAAACTTACGGCAATATGAAACCAAAAGAAGAAAAATGTGAGCTAAAAAGTGGATAAATTGAACATTCGGCTTTTTACTCGGATATCACTTTTATAAATTCAGTTCAGATATTTACATGAATATATCAAATTGTATTTAATTCATGTACATATTTGCATGTACCATATAAATATTGATGTTGACGTTTATATATGGCTATATAAACAAAGTAGAAGAAGATGGAGGAGGAAAACTGAATAGACTAATTGATAGATTGATTCAAGCAAAGTAGGTATAGAGAGTATTGTGACAAAATTCTCTGTTTTTTTATTTCTACCTGAATGAGACTGTCATTGAGTGGCTTGAAGGGAAGAATAGCAATCAAATATTTTGGTATATGGGAAACAACAACCACCGCGCTTGCTTCATTAATTTATAGTAAATTCTCCCTCTCTTGCCTAATTATATTTCATTTTTGATATGGTATTGAATTTATGTTTCATATTTAGCTATTTTACATTTTTATAAACATGCCAATTTTTTTTTTTTCATTTTAATAATTTCAAACAAAAATCTGCGGAATACAACAAAATTATAAAATAAACGACTGCCATTACAAAGATAGTACAATACAAGTATTACTAACTAAATATGAATATAATGGGGGCATTATACGCATTCTGGCGTAATGGCGGATTTTAGTTGTTTATACGAGTTTAAAATAATTAATTTACTGTGCAAACATAAACTGTAGTGAACACTTTCATGTTTTATTATACGAAAATTATATAAAGTAAAGCAAAATAATGAAAAATATTATATCGGTATAAATGAAATGTTGAAAAAGATATATTGTCAAAGGATGTTACTTTGATCTTTGTAAATAAACTACATGCTACAATTTTCACAATCGCATAGTAGATTTATTAAAAATTAAAAATTAGCATAGCTTCAAGATCATTTTCTTTTTGAATTATTTCAAAAATAAGAACAATAAAGTATGATTACTTATATAACGTTATCTTATATAACACCTGTAAACGTGGCGGTTTGTGAGTTTGATTCCCACTCAAGGAAGATGGAATTTTCTATTTCCATTTTCATCGCTCTCGAATCTAAGCAGAGCGCGGTGTTGAGTTCTGCTACTCAATACGCAATACCTCTAAAAAGGTGAAAAGTGAAGACGAAGGGGCTAAGCAACGAAGTGTCTTAATACTAGGTTCATATGGTACCTGCGTGAAGCTAAAAAATTATATAACACCATTTGCTATTGTCACCAGAGGGAAATTAGTGTTACACCGCTTCTCACTTTCTACCCAATTTTAAGACATTGTAAGGAGATTGTAAGCTCGATTCTTACTTAAGGAGAATGAATAATTTTATTTCTTTGCTGTGGAATCTAGGTAAACGCGACGTTGAGTTCCGCCACTAAACACGTTATACCTTAAAAAGTAGGCGAAAAACGGAGTGTCTTAACATTATGTTCCCAAAACTTGTGTGGTTCCTCTCTATACTTCACTAAAATCAGTATAAAGCGTGACGATAAAGAAAAAGATGATACTATGGCTTGATTGGAAGAAAATTTAAAATATTTTTGCTATTTACCTTATGTTATCGTAGAAATATGAAAAAACATAGTTTTTATTTAATCGGTGAACTAATGATTCCATTTAAAAAAATATTATAGGGAATCATTATCAATGTAAATCCAAGATAAGTAATTTTTAACTTTTTTTCATATAACATAAAAAAGAACACACGACTAAGTAATTATTAGGTAATTATAATTTCAAAGCATATCAAGATTACCTTTACACTAACAAGTTTTAGCCAGTTCCAATATATTTTTTTCTTTTAAACTTATACATGGGATCGTAACTAAGATTTATAAAGAATTCCATTGTAGCGTTTCATTTATAGCTTTAAAAGGAAAAACAAAATAGGTTTTCATTTCGTCCAGCTTAAAGCTTCGGAGGCGAGAATTTTTCACCAACGTATTTTTGCAGATATTTTATGTAATATATTGTTTAAATAAAAACGTTTAATGATTTTTATTACTTTTATAAGATATTATTAACATTTTGTATGTTTTTTTCAATTTAAAAAATATTTTTTATTTGATTCGGATAACATAGATACATAATTTACAAACTTAACAACCTCAATAATCTAATGTGCTAGAGTAATTTATTAAATATTACTGTACCTATAGTATATATATATATATATATATATATATATATATATATATATATATATATATATATATATATATATATATATATATATATATATATATATATATATATATATATATATATATATATATATATATATATATATATATATATATATATATATATATATATATATATATATATATATATATATATATATATATATATATATATATATATATATATATATATATATAAAAATTAATCAGCCGATGGATATCCAATCTGCACCAGTCCAGTCTATAATCATACTTTCCTTATCTACCTTGATTATCTCAACTACCAACCATGTTGATATAAAATAAATGACTGAAGATAAAATGTACTACAAAATTATTCGTTAAAATTTTGATTGTTCAATTCAAATTAAAATGTAAGGCATATTGGCGATTCGCCAGTATTTATATCAACTGTTTTAACTTCCAGCTTTCAGATTTATAATGCTATAGGGGCTTGTTGAGCTTTAGTAAAAAAATCTCTTAATTTTAAATAAAATTCGTAAAACGAAGGTCTATTTAGTGATTTATACCACTGATAGTCAAGTTTACTCACAAAATTAATTTAAAACTTTAAATTTTTTTTAGTGTATTCTTTCTGTTATATGTCCGCATCTATCATAATATATTTAATGTACTTACAATATAATCAAAACGCTGTATGAAATACAATTACAACAGCAAATACAATTGAAAATAAATTCTATACCATAGTATTAAGACTATATCACTATTTTAATTAAATATGGTTAACTGTTTACAATTTATAAGGCTTTAGAATAAACAAGGCAACTAAAAATGACTCATAAGAAATTAAAAAGTTAAAAAAATGAATGTACAAAGTTAATGTTAAGTGCTATTAGAATAAAATAGTAAGTTAATTAGAAAACAATATATAGAGTCGAGTAGACTCGCAATATAAACGATGAGTGAAAAATGAAGACGAAAGTTCAATACTTTTAAAAATAACTTCGTTAGATTCTCTAAATACCCGAACCGAGAAATAATAATCAATTATTATAAAATATACTTAATATTTTATAAGTATCACAATATTTAAGAAATGAAGATTTAGTGCTAGATGCTTCAAAATATCTATATTATAAAATATTTTCAAATAAAACACATAATAAATCAATTATACGCTTTTATAATCTTGAAGTGATGGATCGGCATTCGGAGAGCGCAAGAAAATTCACTGATTAAGAGAGATGACCTAATATTTACCAAAGCTATTGAATTTTTAGACGAAAATGAATCTTCAAAAATCATATTAACCATTTTGAGTTTATTTTATTATGTTTATATTATATTTTATTTGTAGCAAGTTGTTTGCTTTTCAACAGACAAGTATTAAGTAAGTAGCAAATCTATATGGCGCTTCGTATATAAAACATTTTTTTTTTATATTTGCTGTATCACAGCCATAGTAGTGTAGAGGCTGAAGAATAGTATACAGAGGGAACATAGCGTTAAGACCCTCTGTTTTCCTACCTTTCAATAAAATGTGTATTGTGTGGCTATAATTTTATAATTCATTCTCCCCGAGTAAGAACTAAACTCACAAAGTTTTCAGTTAGACTTTGTGCCACTCCGAACTCACTACGAAGGCCGCAACGTAATATATATATATATATATATATATATATATATATATATATATATATATATATATATATATATATATATATATATATATATATATATATATATATATATATAAATATATATATATATATATATATATATATATATATATATATATATATATATATATATATATATATATATATATATATATATATATATATATATATATATATATAATATATATATATATATATATATATATATATATATATATATATATATATATATATATATATATATATATATATATATATATATATATATATATATATATATATATATATATATATATATATATATATATATATATATATATATATATACGAGGTGTGTTCAAAAAGTATCGCGAATTTTGTGTTTTTTCAAAAATTATTTATTTATTCATGAATATCTATTTTGTCCCCTTCAAAGTAATCCCCATGAGATATTATACACTTGTGCCAACGGTTTTTCCAATCTTCGAAGCACTTCAAAAAATCATTTTTTTTTATCTTGTTCAGCTCCTCCTTCGATGCCGTCTTTATCTCGTCAAGTGTAGCATAACGTCGTCCTTTCATGGGCCTCTTCAGTTTAGGGAACAAGAAAAAGTCACAGGGGGCCAGATCTGGGGAATACGGTGGCTGCGGCATCATTAGTGAGTTGTTTTTGGCCAAAAAGTCGCGCACAAGCAACGATGTGTGAGCAGGGGCGTTATCGTGGTGCAAAAGCCAATTTTTGTTCTTCCACAAAACCGGGCGTTTCTGGCGGATTGCTTCGCGCAAATTGCGCATAACTTGCAGGTAATAAACCTTATTGACCGTTCTACCCTGTGGCAAGAACTCATGATGCACCACGCCCCTGCAATCGAAGAAAACTGTCAGCAAAACTTTCACATTCGACCGAACTTGGCGCGCTTTTTTCGGTCTTGGTTCGTGCGGCAGCTTCCATTGAGATGATTGAGCTTTGGTTTCCACGTCATAACCATAAACCCACGATTCGTCACCAGTTATGACCCTCTGGAGCAAATTTGGGTCGTCGCGGACAGAGTCCAACATCTCATTAGCAATGTTCATGCGATGCTGTTTTTGGTCGCAATTGAGCAATTTTGGTACGAATTTCGCGGCGACCCGTCTCATGCCCAAATCATTGATAAAAATCGAATGGCACGAGCCAATCGATATGTCTAGGTCCTCAGCAACTTCTCTAATGGTGATTCGACGATTGGCCAATACCATTTTCTCCACTTCATTAATTTTTTCGTCTGTTGTTGAAGTGCTCGGGCGTCCGGCACGCTCTTCGTCGTTCACATCTTCTCGGCCTTCTGAGAACATTTTGTACCACCGATAAACGTTGCTTCGGTCCAAGGTAGCTTCTCCGTATGCCACAGTCAACATTCGGAATGCATCCGCGCACTTAATTTCGTTTTTCACACAAAATTTGATACACGTTCTTTGATCCATTTTTTTGAATGGGTAAAAATCGAAGACGATCCAAAACACGTGCAAGCAAAGCAGCTGTCAACAATTAAGTGAACATTCAAAATGGCCGAGGTTGTCGGCATAAGTGAGAGACATGAGTACCAACATAACGCCACAAAAAAATTGAAATTCGAATATACGTAACCCGCGAAAATTCAAAATTCGCGATACTTTTTGAACACACCTCGTATATATATATATATATATATATATATATATATATATATATATATATATATATATATATATATATATATATATATATATATATATATATATATATATATATATATATATATATATATATATATATATATATATATATATATATATATATATATATATATATATATATATATATATATATATATATATATATATATATATATATATATATATATATTATTTTCAACCTATGTAACCTATTTTTTATATTTTTAATGTATTCATGCTTTATCCCGCACATGGCAGGGTATGCAGAGGGAACTGCAGAAACCACAGGAACTTAGTGTTAACGCACTCCGTTGCTTAGTCCCTGCATTCTCCGTCCCCACTTTCCACCTTTTCACGCATTGCGTGTTGAATGGCGGAACTCAACGCCGCGTTTTGCCTCGTTTCTAGAGGGAAAAAAAATTGAAATAAACATCCATGTTTCCTAACTAATCGAACCCTCAAACCCTCGTATTTACAGTTAGACGCTACGCCTCTGCGCCACGACGAATATCCGTTATCCGTTGCTTTCTCTTTGCTTTCCGCCTTTTTCAAGGCATTGCGTGTTCAGTGGCGGAATTCAACGTCGCGCTTTGCCTAGTTGCCTAAGCAAAAAAAATTGAAATACAAAAACCCAAGTTGCCCGAGCGGGATTGGAACCCACAAACTGTCACGTATACAGGCAGGCGCTACGCGTCTGCCTCCAATTTTTTGTTTTTAAGTTCTGGTTCTAAGTAATGTGGAAGCTCTTTTTTGTGAAAATCTTTATGAGATTCAGAGAATTTATTTGCCGTTTGTATATTGTAACATGTAGTTTCAACAGCATACTCGTTTCGTAGTTATAAATTCGGAAAAATATAATTTTGACATACGGACGGACAGACAGACAGACATACAGACATAAAAATCTACAATGGTACCATTTTTACTATTTATCTACGGAAGCCTAAAAATCCTGCTATTCCTATATACATATGTTGTTCAAATTTTAAAAAAAATATCAATACTCCAATCATAATATAAAAAAGCATACAAGAAAATTTTGTGTCTCTCCATTTTAGTATAAATACTTTTCATGTTCTCTGAAACAATATTAAAGACTGAACTTATTTCTTTATTTTATACTTTTAAATAACTTTTCCAGTTTTATTCGCATATGATATCACTGCAAATAAAATATACGGGATTTTTTTAAACCTGTGGCATATTAAAACATGACACAAGTTTATTATTAAAATTTTACGCGTTTGTAAGCTTTTTGTGGAAGCTGAAGGATAGCTTATATTCTATAATAGTGCAGTACAAAGCTTTGATATTATTGGTCTTTGGAGGTCATTATGGTATAATAGCGTGGCGTCTGTCTGTTAACGAAGATGGAAGGACGATGGTGGGTTCGATTCCTACTACAGGGAATTAGTACTTTTTATTTTCTCGCTCGAGATAAATATAAATACATATTTTTTATTTTGCATAATTCATACAAAATAAAATTGCTTGTAAAATAATTATCTTTTAAAATAAATAAAATTTTACATTTAAATTTATTCACTTGACGTTGGGAAAAGTACCCAAATGAGTCAATTTATCATATGCATGATATATATTATACTTGTATGTAGCGAAATCCTCTGATCGTCTATTTAGCTTCACGCTTTTTAGTGTATGACTCAAATATACTTCTAACAAGGCAAAAGATACCAAGTTTTCAGGCACATCGTACCCCACTTTAACTAACTTCAGTCCAATTTTGGAAAAATTGTGTGTGAGAGGCGGAACTCAACTCCGCGCCATATTGTGTTCAAAAACTATACATGATTCCTTAAAAGAAAATCAATCTTAGAACCGTCGTGGCCCTAGAAATATAATATACTAACTATATGAAATTTTTAAATTAATTAATTAAATGTTAAAGTAATCTATTTTCCACTGAATTATTTATAGATTTAGAATATCAGTAATTACTCGTACCGTTTATGAATAAAACTTTGCATGTATGCTTCTCAAAGGATTTTGAAATAAATGTGTATTTGATTATATTGCATATTCAAATATTAATTTTGAAAAGTTCAAAGGTAAAATTTACTGTTTATTATTACAGTTGTACAATATTAATATATAAAATTGTTATCGTTACTTACTCGGGATAATTTTTTAATTTCTTTATGGTAATATATTCAAAATATATATCGAATGTTAGATGGAAAATTTAGCATCTTGAAACGATTATTCTTCGCGAGTTCTTTATTACTAGTTAAGTTGTAGTGGTTTGTTAGAGTTATAAGCTTTGATTTATTTTTAGAAATCATATTATTTTTTTATTTAATTTTTTTTATAGCCTTACGCTTTTAACCAGCATATAGCAGGGTAGGCAGAGGGAACTGCAGGAATCATATGAACGTACTGTTAAGACACTCCGTTGCTTAGTCCCTGCTTTCTCTGTCCCCGCTTTCCGCCTTTCTCAGGGCATTGTGTGTTATGTGGCGGAACTCAACGCTGCGCTTTGCTTTGTTGCCAGAGCGAATAAAATGGAAATAGAAAAATCCATCTTTTCCGAGTGGGAATCGAACCCTCAAACCGTTGCGTTTACATGCAGATACTTACGCCTCTGCGCCACAAGGGATGTTAATTATTTTTAGAAAATGAAAGCTATACGATTTAAGCGCTACTTGAGAAAGAACTGTCATAACATTCATAGATCTACTCCTACTACTACAAAAAGTGAAAAAAATATAATATACTTGTTATTTATAATATACAAAAAATATCTTTGTTTTTTCAGCTTTACGCTGTATCCTATACTAGTAGCAGGGAAAGCAAAAGAAATCCTGTTTTAAGACGCATTTTCGAAACATTGCGTGTTAGTTGGTAGAGCTCAATTTGGAACAATATTTTGTTATGAGAGTGATGAAACTTAAATTAATTGCCTTAAAGGATCTCAGACTTAGAACTATTGTCTTTACTGTAAAGTGGTTTAGAAATACAATATTACCTCTAAGAAATTCTTACTATATACTTATTAACTGAGTGTAATCTATTTTCTTCTTAATTATATAGGTTTAGAATATCATTAATTACTTGTACAGTAATTGCATTGCATGTATGCTTCTGAAACTTTAAGTTAAATAAATATTTGATTATAGCCGTATACCATGCAAAGTGAGAAGCTCGTGGGTAAAATTTACCTTGTATCTTTAGTATGATTAAGAAATATTCATGGCTTAGTATTTAAGATAATTATGGCTCAATACTTACTCGAGATATTTTTTTTTTATATTTCATTCACAACAAATAGAGCCAAAATAAAGGCATCCTTAGACTTACAATGTCAAAAGTTCGATTGGTAGATAAAAAATCAGGAATTTTGAAACCAAAAATCTTTTGGTGCTTTGCTAAAGTTAAGTTTAAGAAATCTTTATAAGAATTTTTGACAACATAGAAAACAATTAATTTGCATCTCTGGGTAAATGTATCCAAGCTCTCTAATTAGTTAATAAAATGAGCTAAGATCACGTTAAAAATTTTATTTATATATAATATATTTGTAATTATAAAATATTATTAGAGAACAAAGGGACTGCAATTAGTACAAGTCATATAAATTTAAAATTTTGTTCGTTACCTGCGCAATGACAGCTGACGAACAAACACAGCTAAAACACTTGAAAGTTTTACACTTTTATGTACTGAATATTATATAAACAGCACTAATGTTTGTTTCACAGAAACTTTTTCACCAATTACACCAAATTTTACAATATAAAGTAGTAAAATTTTGATATTTTATAAGGGAGAAGTGTTAAAGAAGTCTATTGACAATGTTGCCACAGAAAAAAAAAGAAATTCTAAGCTACTAGCTTATTTGTGTTGTTAGCCAAATTTATCTTGCCATGTTTAATATTTTAAAAGTATTAACAGATTTTCGAAAATATTTTCTTTTTTTAAAAAAAGCTTAGATCAGGTTTCACAAAAAAGATCACATAAACTGAGAAAAAGCCTTCAGTCTTTAAAAATTATCAAATCAACTTCACTCAATTACACTTAAAAAGTCAAATAATGAACGCACTATTATGACATTTTTTTGAGTTAAAAGCCAATCTTCTCTTATAATGATATATAGCTATTACTGAAAGCTGAGAATGTAATAAATCCTAACAAGGTTCTATAGCAATGCTTCGAAAAAACCATTTTGTTACTGATGTCTGTCATAATTCACTTTTGAAGGTGATTTTTTAATAATTTGGCTTAAATTTATTGACATTATGGTTTTCAATTTTAGTCTTATTGGGTTGTCTTTATATAATTGTTTTATTTTTACGTACGGATTATTTACTTTTCTTAAAATATATTACTGTTGAATAACTAGACTAGACTGTCCACATGATTTTTTTTTTTTTAGCTTCACGCTTTATCCCGCACAAGGCAGGGTAAGCAGAGAGAACTGCAGGGACCGTAGGAACCTAGTGTTAAGACACTCCGTTGCTCAGTCCCCACTTTCTCCGTCCCCGCTTTCCGCCCTTTTCGAGGCATTGCGTGTTGAGTGGCGGAACTCAACGCCGCGCTTTGCCTAGTTTGTCAGAGCGAAGAAACGACTGTCCAGATAAAAAATATATTCTAATTTTAACCAATGTTTTCAGAGTTTCTCTTGGTTAATCAAATTAACTAATTAACGTTATAGTATTCGTTTTAGTATTCGTAGTTGAAAAAAATCATATTTCCCGAGTGGGAATCGAACTCACAAGCTGCCGCATTGTGAAACGCTGCGCCACTGCTCTATGCCACGACAGTCCTAATTTTGTTTAAATTTTATTAGACTATTTCACTAATGTATATATTTCATACGTACATATTTATAAACAGACAGATTATTTATAAGTATAGATCAATCAAGTTTATTTTAAATATAATCATCATTGTATTCCAGTGATCATTAAAATCGAATAATATAACGTTAATAATAATCAAAATGTAATATTTACACAAACAAAGTTAAGGCCGAGTACAAAGTTCCCGTCATGTTCATTTCCTGCCACTGATGTTGTAATGCCGAAACAAAGCCAATGTATATTGTGAACTAAATGCCGAATTCGGTTTGTCTGTTGAAGTTTGTTGTGTTAACTTGTTGGGCAAACTGTTTATAATAATACATTGTTGATTACGTTATGTGTTTAGTGTAAGAAAGTAGAGTTAAAACACTCCGTTCTTTTCATTACGCCCAAGTCAGTAGACAGTCCTATAGAAAGTTATCATTTTGCTTCCCATCCATCCATCCATCCATAGCTTCACGCTCTATCCCTAGCGGGGTAGTCAGAGAGAACGGAGCGCCAAACGCTGCGGTCCCTGCATACCTCTTTCGCCTCGTGCACTGTCATTAACCTCTTCATGCATGCTCTCCGGGGAGTCCTCATGCTTTTTACGTGACCTTCCTCCAGTATCTTCGATACTGTGTTTTCGAAAGTCAACCGAGGTCTCCCCTTACCTCTCTTACCACTCACTTTTCCATCATATATCTTTTTTACCATTCTTTCGTCACTCATTCTTTCGACGTGCCCAAACCATCTGAGCACGTTCTTCTTCATTCTTACTGTGACATCCTCGCTGGTACCTACCATCCTGTGTACCTCTTCGTTGCGGATTCGGTCAGCTAAGCTGACTCCGCATATCCTTCGAAGAGATCGCATCTCCACATCATTCATCTTTCTTTCATTCTTCTTCTGTAATACCCACGTTTCACTGCCATATAACAGCGTCGGAACCAAAACTGCATTGTGTACGGCCAAACGTGCAGCGACGCTGACGTTCTGCCGTCTCAACAACGCAGCTAAGGCACCGTTCATTCTGTTACCGGCAGCAACACGTCTTTCCACATCCATTTCGTATCTACCATCTCTACTTAACATACTTCCCAAGTATACTACTTCGTTCACTTGTTCCAATAATTTTCCATTCACGAAAATCTTGCATTCTGTTCTTTCCTCGTCTCTTTCAAATACCAGAACCTTCGTCTTACTTGCATTCAGGCTTAGACCATTGGTTTCACACCCGTCTTTCAGAATGGTGACCAATGCCTGCAACTCGCTTTCTGATGATGCAATAAGCACTGCATCATCTGCGTACAACAAGCAATTTACCTTCAAGTCACCCACTTTTACACCCATGTCACTTTCATTCAGTCCTTGGAGACAGCTATCCAAATACAAATTGAACAACCAAGCCGACATGGCACAACCCTGTTTGACACCCGATTGGATGCCAAACCGAGGCGACATGTCGGCTCCTACTCGCACACAGGCTGAGTGATCTCTATAAAGAGATTTTACAGCCTGCAGCAAGGGTCCGTTCACATTGTACCGGGGTAGTATCTCCCACAACTTCTTTCTCACAACCCTGTCAAACGGCTTCTCCAAGTCCACAAAAGCACAGAAAACCTTTTGGTTTACAGCCAAAAACTTCTCTGTGATCATACGGATGGAAAAGATCTGATCCATGCATCCTCTTCCAGGTCTAAAACCTCCTTGGGCCTCCCACAGTAGCCTTTCGGATCTGTCTTGCATTCTTCTCACTAAAATTTTTGCATATACTTTACCACCTAAGCTAATCAAACTGATCGCCCTATAGCTTGCACAGTCTATCTGTGAACCTTTGCCTTTATACAAAGGCACGATGACTGCACTTTGCCAATCATCTGGGACCTCCCCCGATTTCCAGCATAAATTGCACAGAAACCAGAACAAGTCCAAGATGCGAGGTCCACCATATTTGATCATCTCGGCAGTAACTCCATCCGCTCCCGCTGACTTACCACATTTCAAGCTTCTTATTGCACTCTCAACTTCTTTTATACTGATTTCGCCATCTGCTACATCAAGACTCAGCTTGTCGCTTTCACTTGAGGCAGAAGCGTCATCACATTCATACATCTCCTTGTAGAATTCCGCCCATCGCTGCAAAACGTGTGATCTGTTTGTAAGTATCTCACCGTCCTTCGAAAGCACCCCTTTCATTTTAAAGGTTGACGAACAACTCCGTGAATCACTAACTTCTCGCCAGAAAAGCTTCGTATTATCCCGGAAGTTGCTCGTCAACCTTTCATCTCTTTTACTCTCGGTTCTTTCACGCTTCATCTTTATCAGTGCTTTCGTTTGGTGCTTTTGCAGCTTATACTCTTTCTTTTTAATCTCTCTCATACTTTTATTCTTACTCGAGGCTTTATAATCCTGCCATGCCTTCTTCTTTCTTTCTACAGCATCTTTCACTTCATCATCCCACCATTCGTCACGCTTTTTACTAAAGCCTCTTTTCTTTGTACCACATACCTCTGTCGCAGCTTCCACCATGCAGCTCCTAAGGTTCTGCCAGCATACTTCAACACTTTCATTTCCTGTTTCACAACTGTCAAGCTTTTCGGAAACCCTTTCTATGTATTCCTCACTGATTGGTGGATCTTGAAGCTTCCAGCTTCTTATGCGATAATTCGATTCCAAGTATGAACACCTCGTGCGGTTACGCCATCCTGCGAACAAACCCCTAAATCTAGCAATTACCAGATAGTGGTCCGTTCCCAAGTCGGCACCCCTAAACACACGTGTGTCCATCACTTGTTTTCGAATCCGCTGATCCACTAGGAATAAATCAATCATACTTTTCTCTCCCATGCGCTCCCACGTATACATGTGAATTTGTTTGTGGTCAAACATCGTGTTTGCCACAAACAAATTCCTTTCCTTGCAAAGTTCCAAAATGAGCTTTCCAGCCTCATTCACTCTTCTGTCACCATAATGACCTAACACACCTTCGTAACCACTTCTCGCGGTTCCGACCCATCCATTCATGTCTCCACATAATATTAATTTTTCATTTCCTCTAACACTGCCTAGAACATCCCTGACACTCTCCCAAAACCCCTCAAGTTCGCTTAATGAAGCTGAGGATACCGGCGCATATGCCACCAACAAGAATATTCTTGTAATCCCCAGCTTGAAGCGAACCCAAAGCAGTCTAGGGTTGATCGCCTCGTACTCTACCACTGCACTAACCAATCGAGAGGACAACAACACACCTACACCTTGACACCCGCGTTCGCTCTCTGGAACGCCGGCCCAGAGAGCGACGCGGCTGCCCGGCAAATCGGTTGCATTATTACCCTTTCGTTTGGTCTCAGTCATACAAATGACATCCAAATCTCGCTCATCCATCACATCTAATAGCTCATTCATCTTCTGGTCCATCCCTCCTCTTACATTCCACGCAGCTATTTGTAGCTCCGTCCTCCACTTCCCGCCGTTCCGGACATGGCGTGCTGGGTGGCGGTCCCCAACGCCGCATTTGTCTCCACTTTTCACACCAGCGGGGACGCACTGGTGCGCGTCGCCTCGGGGGGACGCCCTAGCATTGTGCTCCCGTATGGTGCTCGTGGCTGATGGAATGTTGCAGCCCTAGGTAGGGCTGGCAGGGGTCGCTGCGTGCAAGCCTTCCATCTTCGACCCCCATTTTGCTTCCCGAATAAGCATTTAACTCCACGCTCAAATAACAAAATAATGCGTTTTATACTTAAAGAAAACACAAATATTTGAGCGAAACAGGATTTGAATTCGCTCTCCTTACAAACCATCTAAGCTTTCTGACCACTACGCCATGCGTTCTTCATCACGCTACGCCGAAGCTCTTATAAGTTGTTTTTTTTAAATGATCTTTTTATCTTTAGTGTAGAAAAATACTTTAAACATCATAAAAAAGCGCTTTATTTTATGGTTAACCATACTTTTAATAAACATTTCTATAATCCTAGATAGTTTGACTATTTTCAGAAATAAGTTATTTTATATATTTTGTTTAACCTAAAGTAAAAATTATAGCACCTAATTAGACAATTATGACGACACAAGGTTATCGTAAACCTATAAAAGAACATAATCTTACCATTTCCAATTTATCCATATGCATCTCATCACAATCATCCTGACAACAGTTAACAGTTAATTGCCAAATGTAATTGCGCGGTCTTCTAATTGTTAGCAGAGAATAGCAATTAATCTATATAAATGATGATTCCAGTCGTAAGTGAGGTCTAGATTCGTAAGGCTTACATTTCTGGTACTAATATTCATATTGTATTTAAATTTGTTGTAGTTTTTTATTTGTTATATCCCAAACTATGCACAAAAGTGAGAGAATTTACTTCAATTAAAATCAAGCTCCAGCTCCTTCTACATTGATATGTATTTATATATATTGCAGCTGATGTTACGTTGCGGCCTTCAAAGTGAGTTCGGAGTGGCACAAAGTCTAACTGAAAACTTTATGAGTTTAGTTCTTACTCGGGGAGAATCAATTATAAAATTATAGCCACACAATACACATTTTATTGAAAGGTAGTAAAACGGAGGGTCTTAACGCTATGTTCCCTCTGTATACTATTATCCAGCCTCTACACTACTATGGCTGTGATACAGCAAATATAAAAAAAAATGTTTTATATACGAAGCGCCATATAGATTTGCTACTTACTTAATACTTGTCTGTTGAAAAGCAAACAACTTGCTACAAATAAAATATAATATAAACATAATAAAATAAACTTAAAACGGTTAATATGATTTTTGAAGATTCATTTTCGTCGAAAAATTCAATAGCTTTGGTAAATATTAGGTCATCTCTCTTAATCAGTGAATTTTCTTGCGCTCTCCGAATGCCGATCCATCACTTCAAGATTATAAAAGCGTATAATTGATTTATTATGAGTTTTATTTGAAAATATTTTATAATATAGATATTTTGAAGCATCTAGCATTAACTTTACATTTCTTAAATATTGTGATACTTATAAAATATTAAGTATATTTTATAATAATTAATTATTATTTCTCGGTTCGGGTATTTAGAGAATCTAACGAAGTTATTTTTAAAAGTAATGAACTTTCGTCTTTATTTTTCACTCATCGTTTATCTCTATATATTGCCAATTAACTTACTATTTTACTCTAATAACACTTAACATTAACTTTTTACATTAATTTTTTTAATTTTTTAACTTCTTATGAATCATTTTTAGTTGCCTTGTTTATTCTAAAGCCTTATAAATTCTAAGCAATTAACATACCATTACATATTTAATTAAAATAGTGATATAGTCTTAAGAAATATAATAATATTTAATAATAATATTATAATTTATTTACAGTTGTATTTGTAGTATTTCATACAGCGTTTTGATTATATTGTAAGTACATTAAATATATTATGATAGATGCGGACATATTTATAACAAAAAAATACACTAAAAAAAATGTAAAGTTTTAAATTAATTTTGTGAGAAATCTTGACTATCAGTGGTATGAATCACTAAATAGACCTTCGTTTTACGAATTTTATTCAAAATTAAGAGATTTTTTTACTAAAGCTCAACAAGCCCCTATAGCATTATAAATCTGAAAGCTGGAAGTTAAAACAGTTGATATAAATACTGGCGAATCGCCAATATGCCTTACATTTTAATTTGAATTGAACAATCAAAATTTTAACGAATAATTTTGTAGTACATTTTATCTTCAGTCATATATTTCATATCAACATGTTTTGGTAGTTGAGATAATCTAGGTAGATAAGGAAAGTAAGATTATAGACTGGACTGGTGCAGATTGTATATCCATCGGCTGATTAATTTTTACATTCATAACTTCACAAGGATTATTCCTAATGGGGAAGTCAGAGGACGGAGCATCAAATTTTCTACCTGCATACCTCTTTTGCCTTGTCTACTATAATTTACATTTTGTCATTTTCATTCTCCGTTTCGGTAAAAGGCATGGCAGGGTAGGCAGAGGGAACTGCAGGGACCGTGGGAACCTAGTGTTAAGACACTCCGTTGCTTAGTCCCTGCTTTCTCCGTCCCCGCTTTCCGCCTTTTTCGAGGCATTGCGTGTTGAGTGGCGGAAATCAACGCCGCACTTTGCCTAATTTGCCAGAGCGAAGATAAAATGGAAATAGAAAAATCCATCTTCTCCGACTGGGGATCGAACCCAGAAACCGTCGCGTTACAGACGTTGCGCCTCTGCGCCACGACGGTAATATGTATGATAAAAAAAAATATAGGTATAAGTTAAAAAAGGGCATAGACCAAGTGCCTGTAGCGTCAGTTACATTAAAAAGAATGAAACCCAGTGGGGGTTTTATATATTAAAAAATCAATCAACGAATCAACAAATTCGGTCAATATGTCAAAATAGAGCAGAAAAGAGAGAACGTACTTGCTCTTATTAAGTCTGTTTGTGAACCCTTGTATATATGTATACTATGCCCAAAAAAACGTAAGAGAAAAACAATTGCCTTTTAAATATCGTTAACGCTTGTTACTATTTCTCTAATAGCACCAGTAGAGCAAATAGTTGGTTTTGTAAGATTTTGGATTTCAATATAACTAAGTTAAAATAAAAGCTTTAAGTTACGGCATTGAATTCTTCCATTTAACACACAACATCTCTAATTTAAATGAAAAATAAAAATGATACAAAAATGCAAACTCTCCTATTTTAATTTGCTAAATAAAAATTAAAATAGAACAAATGTTTAAAATGTTGCCTATAAATATTTTTATGCAACCTTTATTGTTTAAAGTACAAGCAATGTAGCTAAAAAATCTGAAAGCTCTCCAAATAAGTCTGCCTGAGGTTCTTTAAGTTCAATAGAATTAAGTTAGTATTAACCGAATCAAAGCTTAAAACAGTCTATAAACTTTCTAAATCAACTTAAACTACTAAAGTTAAAGTACTTCAATATTTATTTTAACGCTCCAATCGGATATTCAGAACTAGGTGAATTACTTTTTATTTCTTCATTCTCTACTGCATATAGCAGGATATCGAGAGAAAATATTTTGTTTTTCACTTTTCACATCAATTTAAAACTATGTGTATGTGTTTTTGAGGCTTTTTACTAGAATAGGGTTGTAACAATAATTAACTTGAATAAGCCCTACTACGGTATGATGGAATTAAAAAAACCTATAGGCATAAACGGTCCACCCGGTTGTGGGTTCGACTCCCACTTGAGGAAGGTAAATTATTTCATTTCTGTTTTTTTCACTTCGGCGCATTGGGTAAGCGCGGCCTTAAAACATAATATCCAACACGCAATGCCTCAAAATGCTTTACGAGTAAGTGATACTACCATGAGTGGAATAATGCGTGGAGCTAGACTATTTTTTTATTTATTTTAGTTCATTATTTCTTTTGAGTTTGGCTCTCAGAATATATATTAATATATATTTGTTATAGTTCTTAATTTATTTAAAAAAATATTATGATGAATCTCCGCGGCAGTAAGTTGCGATATTTTGAATTTGAATGCAAAGAAAAGTAGATGTTTAAAAAATATTTAAAAAAATTAGTGTAATGCACTCGAGTGTTATATTAATATCCCAGTACTTAATATCACAAAAGAATGTAAAAAAAAACTAATAACAATGGTGTATAACAAGTTTTCTTTGTTACCATTCACTATGAGAATAACGCGTAAAAATAATAAAAAATAATTGGTTAAGCGAGCATAAACATACAAAAAGTAGGTAAGCCATCAAAATTTACCCCAAAAGGTAAAAAGGGTTAAGGTAAATTAATTACAGGTAATAAATGAAATCACAAATCAGTGCAAACGATTACCCGTTACCTGGTTCGGGACAGCGATGTGTGTGAGATAACACAACACAAAAGCTTTACCCAAGAATGTTTTGTCCATTTAATCTGTCTATTGCGCTGGCATTGTTTATTTTAATCACTTGGGAACAGTAGTAGCCCATTTCGTTACTATTTTACAGTTATTATGCTAAAGAAGTGGGGTTTTTCGTATTTAGTGAGTAAATTTGATTATGAGTACTTGAAATGATTTCTGTATTTTTTAGTGAAACCAAAATAGCACAGAGGTATGCTAGAGCCAAAGATGTAAATATATTTGTGTATTTGATCTCTATTTAGGGAAATAAAATTATAATACAAAATATTTCAACTATTTTCATTTTCCCTTTATATTAAGCACATCGCGACGATGAATTCCATTTCGAAAGGACAAAGGAGATTGGATTGTGTAGGTATGGTTTTATATGTTTTTTGCCTATTATTTATAAACTAAAGCTAAAACTAACCCTGAACAAAATACTTAAAACATGTAACTCATGCATTCCTACTTTTCCCTCTGTTTATCCTGCTATGTGTGGGAAAGCTATGAAAAATACATCCAGTAAAGCGTGAAGCCATAAAAGGAAATAATCTACAACTGTTACAAAAAATTGCATACGTACAAATACGTAACCTCAGTAAAAAACTTAACTCCTATTTTGTATTGCAAAGTAGATAAAGAGATAGAGAAGCAAAGCGACAAAATATAAAGAAAATCTAGTACTCGTTCTGTGTTTTTATGCTTAAATGTCTAATTTTTTTTTAGCTTCTCGCTTTATCCCGCACATGGCAGGGTAGGCAGAGGGAACTGCAAGAACTATTGGAACCTAGTGTTAAAACACTCCGTTGATTAATCCCTGCTTTCTCCGCACTTTACGCCTTTTTCGAGGCATTGCGTGTTGAGTGGCGGAACTCAACGCAGCGCGTTTGCCTAGTTGCCAGAGTGAAGAAAATGGAAATAGAAAAATCCATCTTTCTCGAGTGGGAATCGAACCCTCAAACCCTCGCGTTTACAGGCAGACGCTTTCGCCTCTGCGCCACGACGGAATGTCTAATGCAATTTAAAAAAATGACTAGGAATCTCAAAATCGTTTTAATATAGTAATATAATTGAATAATAATCATTTTCTCAAACTAGTCTCGAACCAACCAACATCGCGTTCAAACTGACCCATTGCACCACAGTGGACTCAGAAAATATTTTAATTTCCAAACCAAATATATTTTAATGGTGCAACCTTGTGGGGTACGAAATGACTACCCTCCATTACAGAGGCCCGTGATGACGTCATTATGTTCCTTGAAAACAGCCACGGCCCATTTACTTTGTATTTGTTTACCAAAAGATTGTAATTTCAGGGAATAATTTGACTAAATGTCTAATATTGCTAGAATTTTTCAAATAAAAGTAGATTTGATGTCATTATTACAATATATGAATAACGACTAAGAAATACCGGTAGTTCGACAAGTAAGGATAATTAATTGACTATAATAAATTGTTTTAACCTATTTTCTATTTTTTTTATTATTTTACTTTAATAATTAGGTTTAAAAATATGTATATTCATTTATAAGCTTAAAATAATATAATTTTTTTTTATAATTTTCCGCTTTTATAAAGTAGAGCACGGTGTCGAATTCCCCTAATTAATACTTAATAAAGACTAAGTCTTGTATTGACTCGAGATAGATTACTTCAATCTTAATATTATCATGACGTAGTAACGTATATGTGTATGCTTTACATATAACTGCTTGTTTTCATTAAAATAATCGATATTTCTAATTATTAATATTTTTCAATTAAGATGGATAATTTTTTTTTAATAATTCTCTCTAAACTAAATCAGGACTTTTAGTTAATTATTTTTAAGCAATTAAAATACTTTATTTTCAATTTTTTTTTAGTGTTAAGACATTCCGTTGCTTAGTCAGTGCTTTCTCCGTGCCCGCTTTCCGCTTTTTTTCGAGGTATTGCGTGTAGAGTGGTGGAACTCAACGCCGCGTTTTGCCTAGTTTCCATAATGAAGAAAATGTAAATAGAAAAATCGATCATCCCCGAGTGTGGATCGAGCCCATAAACCGTCGCGTTTACAGGCGGACGCTTACGCCTCTGCGCCACGACGGTCCTCGTCTCGTCCTTCGACGGTTCAATTTTTAATTAATTTTATATTCTCAGACATAGATTTTCCCTGCTCACGTCACAAAATAACGGAAATATTTACGAGTATGTGGCCATTAAAAAATTTAAATTGAAGATAATGTCATGTTAAAAAAACATACACACGGATAAAATAAAAATAAATATTATTTATTTTTGGTTTCTACGTAATCTATTACAAGGTCTTAACTACTGTTCCATAAAATAAATTGACTTTAAAATAATTATGTAAACTAATTATAAATAAACGAAACGCTCTCGTTTCAAAGCAAAAACATCCTACGCGTTTATTATTATGGTGAATTATTAGCAATTATATTATTAGTATTATAATTATTATACAATATAAATTATAATATTAAATTAGAAGTTGTTTGGACCTATAAAAACGAAATAATGAAAATATATTTACTTCGGTTTCACATTTTTTTAGCTAACGTGAAGTTATGAACGGTTGGTTCCTCCACATCAACCAACCCTGTAATACTGTAACATGTAACTCCAGGAAAGCGTCCAAGGGCTCTGACCATTAATATATTGTTTAATTTATAGAAATATCAAAATCATAAATCACACACACATACATATATAACGTACTATTTAAATATACATACATATATATGTCAAATGAAATAAAATACATATAATTTTATATCATTTTTGTTATAAAAATCATAATTCCATTTTTATATGTATACATTTGGTTAAAATGTTCGATATTAATATAATATTCGATTATTCGAATTAATAAAAAATAAAAAATAAAATAATTAAAAAATAAAATAATTAATACTGGAATAATAGAAGCTACAGCTTACTGGATACAAGACAGCGTTGTGTCAAAAACGCTTTTTATGACGGTAAAGCGATATTCGTGTGCTCTCATAAACTTTCACGTAGCAAGCTTACAATGGACTAAAAAAACATTCGTTGAAAATTATATATAGTTTTGAGGTAATCGCTGGCTTCGAGCCTATGAAGGTAAACGACCGTTGTGAGGTCGGTTTCTATTTTAGATAACTAATTTTTTCCCCGCTCTGATACTGAGGTTTTTTTTTCTATTATAAAAGCGCAACCGAGCAGAAGGGCTACCTGATGTTAAGTGGTCACCCTCGCCCATACACATCCACAACCTGAGAGGTTGTGGATACGTTGCCAGCCAGATACCCTTTATGGGCTTCCGGAACTCTCACTTACCTGACAAAACACAGCAATATTAATATGCTGCTGTTTCACAAAGGTATTCTGTTAGAGCGCGGCAATTACTCGGTTTGAGCCTGGCCTTTTTGAACTACTGGTTTTGGTGGAGCTTGGCCCTACCACTTGTGATTCTGGAATAAAATAATAAATTCAATGTTCTGATACTAGGTTTTCTCCACCTACCTTCTTACGCCATTAAAATGAACTTGTAACTTTATTAGCAATATTTGTTTTAGCGCACTGTACCTAGCTCAAACAGGTATAGATTTTAAAAATAAATTTCATAAATACAGCTTGCAGCACGTTTGCACTTTAGTATGTACTTATCTACCTACCTAAGTATGTATTTATCTACCTACCTAACCAGCCTACCTACCTTCCCAGCCTACGTACCTACTTAGCCTTCCTATCTACTTAGCCTATTTTGAATGTATTTTGTTACATGATATTACGACAATGGGCCTTTTTTTTTAAGTATTTTTAACACATTTCTTCACAGACTGTTGCTTGATGAAAAGTGATTGATGGCTTTGAGGCATCGTTTTACATCACATTTTATGAATAAGAATTACTTGATGTACTTTGGTAATTGAAAAAAATTGTATTTTCGAAACAAAAGTGACTTAAGTCAAAGAAATTCTAAACAAGTAGTTCTCAAAATTAATATAACCTATATTTTCATTTTGGAAGAGTCATATTTACATGACAATTAAAATTATTTTAAAAAGTAAATTGTAGTACATAAAGAATATTCAGGATTTTCGGTGAACAATGTGAAATTGAATATCAATCAATATTTATTTAGTTTAGGTGACAAAGGCGATGAAAAACATATACTTTTTAATTTTGAAAATAAGTCGTGTTTTTGTATTTATGTATAAATTATATACACTATATATATATACGCTAAATTCTTGGGATCGATTATTAATCAGCCATCTTTTATTTTGTCTTTGGATAGAGGCTATTTGAAAAAGATTTTTTAATCAAAATTTTAATTGATTTAATATTACGATTGTAGAAAAGAAATACTTAATTTTTTATAATCCTCTTTTTAATTTTAATTTTCTTTGATTTTCAATCAACTTATTTTTTATTACTTTTATATTTTTTTTAGCTTCACGCTTTATCCCGCACATGGCAGGGTAGGCAGATGAAACTGCAAAAACCATATGAACCTAATGTTAAGAGTCTCTGTTGCTTAGTTCTTGCTTTCTCCCTCCCTACATTCCGCCTTTTTCGAGGCATTGCGTGTTGAGTGGTGGAAGTCAACGCCGCGCTTTGCCTAGTTTCTAGAGCATATTCCCCCAGTGGGAATCGAACCCACAAACCGTCGCATTTATAGGCAGACGCTTACGCCTCTGCACCACGACGATCCTCACTTTACAATATAATATGTTTTATACAACAGAAACTCTCTATAAAATTGTATATAATTAACTAAAACACTTGCTTATTAATTATTATTACTGTAGCACAAAACAATTACAACATATAAGGCGTGTCGACTTCCAACGTCTGCATGCTCTTGCGGATGACGCAGCATCTCAAAGGATCTCGAGAGCGACCGAGGCGTGGATATGTGAAGCAATAAAATTTAGAGTTAAAGCTCTTCATATAGCTGTTTACGTCAAAGGACATGTAGCAGAGCGTGAGTGTAGAATGCACTTGAGTTTATGGTGGCTTGATACAAAGTTGACACTCACTTTATTAATTTAAATGTTGATTTTTAATTTTTTGGGGTATGCCACTACGTTTTTTTTCTGTTTGCTTATTTATAAATACTATATAAGTTATTTATATTCACCCAAAAAATCTTTCAATTAGAAATTAAATGAGAAAAAAATATATTTCATTCGATATTACAGAGCAACGATAAAACTAATGAATGTTCCGCATTTTTGAAAGTGGCAATTTGAGACTTAATAAATTCTATTGTTTCAACTACTGAATGGAAGCTAATTTCAACTTTATGCCTTTTCCAGTGCCTAATTATGTATTATAAGTTAAAATGAGGGAAATTATTATTATATGAGGTACTGTAAACTATGAGTGAGGTTATTTTGACTCAATTTTAAAGATTTTGGTTTTAATACTTACGAAAAACAAAAATGTTTTAACCTTCCCTAATTGTTTTAAATATATCAAAAGATGCTTATATTCTTTTTAATCACAGTAATTTATTAAAATAATTATGTACTTTAAAAGTTGTATTGCTTGTTGCCACGTTTTAAAATGAACGTGTCGGGAATGCTAACCATTTACATACATTGAAGTAGTGACCCACTTGATCAATGTGCTCGGATTTATTTTAAATAATATACATTGTATTGTACATGTGAAGTGATTTAGTTTCTAATCACTTTATATGTAATACAATATAATGAACAAGAAAATTGAGTATTGATGAAAATTTTTATTAGACATGTATATGGTTTTCCGGAATTTATAAATTGACTTAAAAAGGGGTTTATAAGCACATCTTACCATAGCTTGATTCACGAAGCCTGGAATGTAGCTGTACACACAAGCTTGCTATCTACTTAACATATACAAATATATATCATATATATCTATATATATAAAAATATATATATATATATATATATATATATATATATATATATATATATATATATATATATATATATATATATATATATATATATATATATATATATATATATATATATATATATATATATATATATATATATATATATATATATATATATATATATATATATATATATATATATATATATATATATATATATATATATATATATATATATATATATATATATATATATATATATATATATATATATATATATATATATATATATATATATATATATATATATATATATATATATATATATATATATATATATATATATATATATATATATATATATATATATATATATATATTTTCTATATCAACGAGTATCTAGCTCTGTCGTAGTATCTAATATTTACGACGAAATATACATATAAAATTTATCATCTCAACTAGATCTATGAATACAATCTCGATATCTATTTCCTTCCTTATGCTCCCGACATTCATTGGCGAATCAATATATCTTGGATGATATCCAGAAAACAGAAGGATATGTTTACCCGTTTGTAAGCAATGCTCTGATCATTGTTTTTTGCAAATTGGATGGAACATATGGATGACAAACAGTGTATTTCAATCAAAATATAGTTTACTCTTATTTTGAAGCTCAAATTTCAGCTAGCGGCTTTTTCTGTGTAGTTTTTGGTGATTCCAGTAAAATATTTATTTTAGTAGTTTGAAATATTAATAATAATTTTTATTTATATAATAATATAACAATAAACGGAATATTTTAACACTAGGTTTCTTCTGTCTACGGTTCATTCTCGGTATATGTTTAAAAATATAGTATAGTTTAATGTGAATATATATGTATATACATATACATATATACACATATATAAGAAACAAAATATATGTATTGTAACATCATATTTTAGAGGCAAGACCTCAACCTCACAGTATTGATGATACCGGAACAAGATCATATAAACTATAATCCACGAGAGAACAGAGAAAGAAGAATATATCTAAGTCCATGTAATAAGATATATGATCATTTTTATTTATACGTACATTTATTAGTAATTACAATAATTGATAAAGCCGCTCTATTCACTGATTAGAAAAAATATGTAAATAATTAATATATACAAATGAAGTATTATAAGCTATCATTAACGATACATTTAAAAGCTTTTGTTCAATTTCTCATGAGATATATTGTATATCATGATTATGGAAAATTATAATTAAACAGAACACAGCTTTGATCACACGATGTTTTCTAATATCAAAGCTCAAAGTAACAGAATATAGAAATATGAACGTAATCTTAGAAAAATTGGTAATCTCAGTATAATCTTATATGTAATATTATTAAAAAATAATATGTATAAAAAACAGTCGCTATACTAGTAATTTCTTTTAGTTTTACACGAAAATTTAGGTATATTATATATAATTTGAACTAGCAAGAACAGAACAAGAGGGGAACGGAGTGTCTTTACTCCACCTATCTGCTTTTTGCGGGATACAGCGTGAAGCTATTACTATTAAGTAATATATTTTACGTTGTATGTTATTGTGATGTAATAAACATACAATTCCTTTAATTTTTTTTAGCTTCAAGCTTTATTCCGCTTATGGTTGGGTAGGTAGAGTTATTTCTATATAGGTTTACGATCATATGATAGGCCCTCAAAGGTTTCTGAGTTGGTACAATTGTCGATAGTAATAAATTTACCAAATTAATATTAGCAATAAAATTACTCAAAATGAATTCAAAATTTCTGTATTATCTCTCCAATGTAAGAACATTCAACAACAGCGAAGGTCGTAAGGTGCGGTATTTTTGTGTTCAATGGATATTTTAAACGATATTTAAATAACATTTATAACTTAAAAAAAATAAATTTTAAATAAAACCAATATTAACACAATGTCACAGCTTTAATGTTACTATGTATTCCTGTATCAGTAAATCATGAGGTGATTCATGCAAATGTAGAGTAGAGGTCGGTGCCGCCATGAATTTCAATTAACTTGGATTATTTGTATCCTGCGGCTTTAATTACATTGTCTACTGAATGAAGTTAGCGCGAAATAGAAATATTGAGACGTGGGGGTAACGTAAAGCTGTCGTGGCGCAGTTGAAGAGCGTCTAATTGACGGTAGACGTAGCGGTTGTAAGTTCAAAATACATTTTATTTATTCTTTTTATTAAGTTGGCTCTAATTGTTGTTGTTGTTGGTCAAATATTAATTTTATCATTTAAAACAAACCTTTTAAGAGCGCCTCTTCCAATTTAGTTGTGTATCGAAAATATTAAGTTCGTTCACTGCCTACTGTCAGCTACGAGGAATATATCTATCAAGTTTAAGTTGGACTCGCACCGTGTGTTCCATACCAATTTTGTGATTAAACTTAGAAAAGTTGATAAACTTTCGGGTTCAGTTTTTTTATTTAAAGACAGGGAACTCTGAAAATAAATACAATAGTAATATCATCATCATCATCATTTCAGCCGTAGGACGTCCATTGCTGAACATAGATCTCCCCCGGGGACCTCCAGTGCGTCCTGACTAACGCTTTTCATATCCGATGGCTGCCTGCAACCTGGATCAAGTCGTCCGTCCACTTGGTAGGGGGCCGTCCCACTTGTCGCTGCGCTTGCCGGTACGTGGTCTCCACTCGAGAACCTTTCTGCCCCAGCGGCCGTTAGTTCTCCGTACTATGTATATATATGGCCTGCCCATTCGTTGAGCTATGTCGATTATTTTCGTTCGTTTGCGGATATCCTCGTTGCGCACACGATCTCGACACGAAATGCCGAGCATAGCCCTCTCCATAGCTCGTTGAGTGACCTTGAGCTCCTTTATGTTTCCCATAGTAAGAGACCACGTTTCTGTGCTGTAAGTCATCACTGGTAACACACATTGCTTATAGATTTTTGTCTTGAGGCACTGAGGTATTTTGGACGAGAAGATATTTCGTAGTTTTCCAAACGCTACCCAGCCGAGTAGGATTCGGCAATTGACATCCTTCTCAAAGTTAGACCGACCTAACTGGATCGTATGGCCCAGATAGATGTACTCGTCAACAACTTCGAGCTGCGAGTTCCAAACTGCAAGCGGGGTGGGCACATCATGGACATTCGACATGATTTTCGTCTTGTCCATGTTCATCTTAAGCCCAACCTGTTGAGATGCTCAGCTGAGGTCCTCGAGCATAGTGCCCAGATCGTCCAAAGATTCCGCCATAACCACGATATCGTCGGCAAACCGAAGGTGAGTGATGTACTAGCCAGGAGTTTGAAAGCGTCTTCCATTACGGTGGTAAAGAGTTTGACGTCTCCTTGTCTCACACCTCATTGCAACGGAATCGCCTTTGTACATTGCTCCTATATTCAAATCGACATAGTGGCGTTTTTGTACAAACACTTCAGCACCTCGATATACCGATAATTAATATGGCATCGTTGCAGAGATTTAAGCACCGCCCAAGTCTCAATCGAATCAAAGGCTTTTTCATTGCCCACAAACGCATAATGGCAGATCTTCAATCTTCTGTATAATCTGCCGCAACGTGTGGATATGGTTTATGGTACTAAAGCCTTTTCGGATAATAATATATTATTCCAAAATATAGTAACTCGTACCATATTTCGCTGCATAAAGAGCTCTTCGTGGAATTAAACTAAGCTTCGATAATCACATGAAAATTAAACATGTATATGTAATTTTGGGGGAATTCGTAATAAATAAATTTAAATTAAACTTAATACTATTTGCGTAATTATCGTTTCAGTAGCTGTACACAATGTTCAAAAATCTACCTACTTTCACCACCTTACTACCTACTTCCTACCTACCTTACCTACCTCCACTTACTCTCTACCTACAAATTTGGTAACTTAACCTACAAAAGAAGAAAAATACAATCAATAACACAAAACGTAGTGTTAAGATTATAGATCTGAATTACCACTGGAAGAAATAATTTGTTTATATTTTTATGATTAAATAAGGCAAGTTTTATCGAGCCGAGCTGACAAAAATTTATAATATTTTTCAAACTTCACATTGTGTCGTGCACGATGCAAGGAAGATAGAGTGATTTTAGTGTTAAGACACTCCGTTTTACACTTAAAATGAATTTTTTAAAAAAGAATTGAACACATGCTTTTCACACACAAGAAAACTATCCTCCCCCTGTCAGTTCATAATCAAGGTCAACCGTTATACATTAGTTATATAAGGACACCTGACGCTTATCTTAAAGTAATTACTTTAGTTTAATAATAAAAGGGATTAATTACACTACGCTACGCAGAAACTTAGGACATTATTGTACTGAACTACCGCTCTTTGGCTATTAGGACGCAACCTTTCTTGGTCTTGTGTATTTCGATGGCTAATTTTGTTTCAATAGCCTGAATTAATGTAACTTTTTGAAGCTTACTTAGTGAAGTTTTGAAAACGTTTTATTTATTGTGTTTTTTTTAAATTTTTTTACATTGTAAAATCAAAAGGTATTATATGTTTGTATAAAAATTAAGTATGTTTTGAAGCTATTATCTCTATATTATCTCAGCGTCTGTCTGTAAACACGGTCGTTTGTGGGTTCAATCCCCAATTTCTGATTTGATCTGACATAGAATTCCGCTACTCAACATGCAGGGCACTCACGATATTCGAATGGAATGGCGAAAAGCGGGGAAGGGAGTGTCCTAACACTAAGTTCCCATCGTTCCAACGTTTCGCTAAGCCAAAAACATGAAAAGTTATGAGAATAATCTCATTAGAATATGATCCTACTACTATTGTTTCACTTAAATTTTATTCAAGTACAACAATAAATACAAAATATATAATCTATTTACATATCTCTTATCGATATTGATACAAAATTGAAATCGTAATTTCCATGAATATCATGAAGTAATATATGTTGACACAACGATATGTTACTGTGATATCCTGTATGAGAACAACGCTGTGACAGGAAATTAAAACTAGCTTACGTTTAATATTTAATATGGAAAGGGCATTTTCTTTTACTAAATATTCTGTACATTCCAAATTCCTGTATTAAGTTGTAGAATGTATTCATGTAAGATTTTCTCAGGTGGTCTTCCTTTGAAAATCTAAATTTACAACAGATAAATAATCCCTTTTTTATTTAAGACAGAAAATATACTAGTATAAAATGAATAAAAATATCTAATAAGTACCTGGAAAGATTTATTTGTAAGATAGATTATTACATTACAAAAAATTTTTGCCTACTAAAAATAACCGAAGATTAAGTAAATATGCTATCTATATACCGTATAAATATGACTAAGTAAATATGCTATGGTCATTTGAGTCAAAATGATTCGATGCAGTTATCATGGACGTTGAAAGGAAATTGATTTTCGTCGCTCAATTTAACTTTAGTTGTTAAATGGTGCATCAATGAGGACTACATTGGATAATAGTAATTTTTTAAAATTATTTTACAAAATACATTGATTTGCAATTTAATCAATCTTGCATAGTATATATATATATATATATATATATATATATATATATATATATATATATATATATATATATATATATATATATATATATATATATATATATATATATATATATATATAATATATATATATATATATATATATATATATATATATATATATATATATATATATATATATATATATATATATATATATATATATATTTATATATATATATATATATATATATATATATATATATATATATATATATATATATATATATATATATATATATATATATATATATATATTATATATATATATATATATATATATATATATATATATATATATATATATATATATATATATATATATATATATATATATATATATATATATATATATATATATATATTATGCAAGATTGATTAAATTGCAAATCTATGTATTTTGTAATTTAATTTTAAAAAGTTACTATTATCCAATGTAGTCATCATTGATGCACCATTTAACAACTAAAGTTAAATTGAGCGACGAAAATCAATTTCCTTTCAACGTCCATGATAACTGCATCGAATCATTTTGACTCAAATGACCATAGCATATTTACTTAGTCATATTTATACGGTATATGGATAGCATATTTACTTAATCTTCGGTTATGTTTAGTAGGCAAAGATTTTTTGTAATGTAACAATCTATCTTACAAATAAATCTTTTCAGGTACTTATTAGATATTTTTATTCATTTTATACTAGTGTATTTTCTGTCTTAAATAAAAAAGGGATTATTTATCTGTTTTAAATTTAGATTTTCAAAGGAAGACCACCTGAGAAAATCTTACATGAATACATTCTACAACTTAATACAGGAATTTGGAATGTACAGAATATTTAGTAAAAGAAAATGCCCTTTCCATATTAAATATTAAACGTAAGCTAGTTTTAATTTCCTGTCACAGCGTTGTTCTCATACAGGATATCACAGTAACATATCGTTGTGTCAACATATATTACTTCATGATATTCATGGAAATTACGATTTCAATTTTGTATCAATATCGATAAGAGATATGTAAATAGATTATATATTTTGTATTTATTGTTGTACTTGAATAAAATTTAAGTGAAACAATAGTAGTAGGATCATATTCTAATGAGATTATTCTCATAACTTTTCATGTTTTTGGCTTAGCGAAACGTTGGAACGATGGGAACTTAGTGTTAGGACACTCCCTTCCCCGCTTTTCGCCATTCCATTCGAATATCGTGAGTGCCCTGCATGTTGAGTAGCGGAATTCTATGTCAGATCAAATCAGAAATTGGGGATTGAACCCACAAACGACCGTGTTTACAGACAGACGCTGAGATAATATAGAGATAATAGCTTCAAAACATACTTAATTTTTTATACAAACATATAATACCTTTTGATTTTACAATGTAAAAAAATTTAAAAAAAACACAATAAATAAAACGTTTTCAAAACTTCACTAAGTAAGCTTCAAAAAGTTACATTAATTCAGGCTATTGAAACAAAATTAGCCATCGAAATACACAAGACCAAGAAAGGTTGCGTCCTAATAGCCAAAGAGCGGTAGTTCAGTACAATAATGTCCTAAGTTTCTGCGTAGCGTAGTGTAATTAATCCCTTTTATTATTAAACTAAAGTAATTACTTTAAGATAAGCGTCAGGTGTCCTTATATAACTAATGTAAAACGGTTGACCTTGATTATGAACTGACAGGGGGAGGATAGTTTTCTTGTGTGTGAAAAGCATGTGTTGTATATATATATATATATATATATATATATATATATATATATATATATATATATATATATATATATATATATATATATATATATATATATATATATATATATATATATATATATATATATATATATATATATATATATATATATATATATATATATATATATATATATATATATATATATATATAGTCTTTAAAGTAAATATTCTTTATTGCATTAAAAAAATATATGATAGACAGAAACACAGAAATATCATCGGCAAAGGTGGACTTATCTCTATAAGAGATTTCTTCCAGCCAACCTGTGAAAGTGGGTGAAAGCAGAATGTACGAGAAGACAGAAAAATGTAAGGTTTAAAAAATAAAAATAATAAAAAAAATAGAAAATATACATACATACACACACAGAAGTAAATAGACATATACTTATATAAATATATTCATATATATACATATATGTACGTACACACATACATATATACATAAAAAAATATAATATAAACGAAACATAGTTAAATTAAGATTTCAGATACTTTTAAGTTCATTAAGTAAGTGTTTTTTCAATAATGACTTAAACGAAACAATTGATTGACTCTCTTGAATGGCCTTGGGCAGTTTATTCCAAAGTATTGGAGCCTGTACGGAAAAGGACTGGAAAGTTTCATAATCCTAACATAATAAACTAATAAAAAACAACTTACTGATAAAGTCTCAGATAAAAAGTGTCAGAAAAATAAAAGGAGGACCGTCGTGGCGCAGAGGCGCAATGTGTGCCTGTAACGCGACGGTTTCTGAGTTCGATCCCCAGTCGGAGAAGATGGATTTTTCTATTTTCATTTTCTTCGCTCTGACAAACTACGCAAAGCGCGGCTTTGAGTTCCGCCACTCAATACGCAATGCCTCGAAAAAAGGGGGAGAGCGAGGACGGAGAAAGCAGGGACTAAGCAACGGAGTGTCTTAACACTAGGTGCATACAGTTCCTGCAGTTCCCTCCGCCTACCCTGCCATGTGCGGGATAAAGAGTGAAGCTAAAAAAAAATGGATGCACAGATCTAAGATCTAACCGATGAAAACCAAAGATCTGGTAGATCGCATTAACAAGCTTTGTATTTGCAACTTATAGCTATTAATATTAGTTGCTAGCACACTCACATTCATTTTTTGATTAAATAGGAAGATTAAAGTTTTAAATAAGAAACTGCTTATGTTAATTTAAGAAATTAAATATCTTAATAGTTTACCCTGCTTAAGATATTCATAATATAAACTACCGTGCGGTCATCCTGCCACCCCACTAAATTTTCAGAATATTGCGTGTTAAGTGGCGAAACTCTATACCTCTCTATGTCTTCTTTACCATTATTCTTTAGAGTAAGACCCTCGACTAGAATTGAATGCACAACCGTCGCGTTAACAGTCACTACACTCATAGATATTAATATAACATTAATATTAGGTTCTAAAATATATAGGTTACTCAGATGAGTAATTCTGGCACAAATTTCATAAATTTAACTTGAAAATATTTAAACTTGACTAATAGCCCGTCGTCGCGCAGGTGATACAAAATTGATGTGCGCCCCATCACGTTAATTAAAGGTTAACTGCTACGTAGTAATTACTTACACATAAGTGTTCTTAGTTAGGCTTGATTGATATATAAATTTAACTAAAGTGTATATATGTAAGAGAATTGAGAAATTATATTATTTTATATAAATTGATTTTATATAATTTTCTTTTGAAATACCTATACTCGTATAAGATTCACTTATATTTATTTATTATGTAAGAAAATCTTGCATTGCTAACTTGACCTATTTCTTACCGTCTGAAACTTTTTGTTGGCAATACATCTGCAATATTGTCATTACACGAACTCGGTGTACTTGTGAGGAAGACCAAGATCATGAAAAATACAAATTAAGAATACGTTCTTTTTTAATTGTCTTGTCCTACTAAGAAATCATAAAGATATTTTTTATTTTAATAATAAAATTATCATTTTTTGCATTTTATAATATTTTATGATTTTTGAAAAGCGATTTTTTTTTACTTCTCTACTTATGATAAGATTTCAAAATCAATTTATTAAAAAAATCTCCCATTACTATAACATATCAAGCTATACATAAACATCGCACAATAAGCTTTATATATAAACAACTAAAAGTTCTGTCTGTTTAAAACAATCGAAAGCTCATTTATTAAATAAATTTCAAGCTTTCTATATCCACGATATCATTCCCTGGAGTAGCTCCCTGTTACATTTCTGTCTTCTCTAGACTTATATACGTAAAATAATTATATACTAGATATTAATTATATTGGCTTACAGAGGTTAAATTTGAAGCCAATATCAATACAGTAGACTACTTGGCCAAGCTTATGTTACAGAGGTGATAAATCAGTGAGAGCAGGTAAAGTTTCAAACTAAGTGACGCTTTGATCTGTTTGAAGCGTATCGAAACGATATATCGATGGATTATAAAGATAAATATTTACAATTTTCATAATATTTTTTTTTATTGTCATTTTTTTTGCTTCACACTTTTACGCACATGACACGGTAGGCAGAGTGAACTGCGGGAACTATAGGAACTTAGTGTAAAGACACTCCGTTGCTTAGTTCCTGCTTTCTCCGTTCCTACTCTCCGCCATTTTCAAAGCATTGCATGTTGAGTGGTGGAACTTAAAGCAGTGGTTATTTATTTTATTTTAATGATTTATTTATTTATTCTTAAAAAAATATACATACACAAATTACGCTTTGTACTTATCCTATATTTTTATATTATAATTTCACAGAATTAACAAAGAACAGATAATTGACACAATATTGTGTCATAAAGTGATAATAAATTAGTATTACGCGTTTCATTTCGATGGCGTGTAAACGGCCTTTGATCCGCTATGGAGGCGCGATATCCTTTGAATTATGACTCACTCGCATTACACTTGGACCGTTGCCATAGCATATTGATTGCCACTACGGGAATTTTCAAACATGAAATATCGACTCAGATAAGAAATATACATCTACAATTGTTGTTATAGCTTGTAAATTGAATACATGTTAATTATCGCTATCGAAGCTTTTTGTTTATATTGTAAACGATTTGGTTGTATTTTAATACTATAAAAGTAATTATTCTTTCTTTCTTAGTTATGTCGTGAATTATTTTTAATTCCTCAGTCGGGATAACGCAAGTAGACGTGGAGTTGAGGTTGGGGATCAAACAAATAAGACGAATTGTCTTGAGTTCACTTTCCTTTTTTGTTAGAGAATAATATTTTTTGCTAAACTGAAAAATTTTCAAAAACAAATCCATTGATTATTTTATTTTATTAAATATTTTTATAGAAAATATATAATTGGATGCTTACTTTAAAACTTTTTATACAGCAATGTAGGTGAGTCTTTTCATCGCAAGATGAATCGTAAATATTTTCTATTACTATTGAAAGTATTATGAATTTTCTTCAAATGAATATTATTCATGGGATTATTACAGATACACTTATGCACGTCAATTTTTTGTCTACTGCCAATTCAGAAAGGTGCTTTGTCATGGAGGAGAAGAAATGGCGAAGGAAACTCTCAATGATGTCGTATTTATAAAATTTCCGGCACAATGCTAAGAGCTGTACGTAAAAGCACAAATTTATTCGTTTATTTGTGCATTAAGAATAGTTATTTGTTGTATCATGAAATAAATTAAGCATGTAATATGTATTTATAAAGTTTTATAATTTATTATAGTGCTGAAAAACTGAAAATTTTATATATCGATACTATTTTGGCTTTCGTTAAAGTGAAAACTGTTGATTCTACTTTGGATATTTATTTATTTCATATATTTTAGTTTGTATAAAACTCCCTGCCAGTTTGTTATTTATATGTACTACTAAAAACTTTTTCACTTCAACAGTTTTAATTTAAAAGTTAACTAATATTAGTTTCACATATACGTATACATGTTATATATACGTTTCTTTGTTTTCGGTAAAGCGCAGCATTAAGTTGTATTTAACACGCTTTATTCAGAGAGTGGACAATGTGACTTAACACTAGTATTTTTCTGTCTACTGTGAAGTGAAAAAATAAAATTTTAACTTTGTATTAAATCGTTGCCATATATCTTATTTGAAGAATGTCCTTCCTTTTTAACTCCGCTACCAAGAAATAAGATCACTGCGATGCAGAAGTTTTTAAGCATTCTATTGCAACACCCAAAAAACCTGTAATAATGAGCCCAGGAAAGACTAAAATTATCATGCGGCCCTGCTAGGTCTTAATTTATGTTCCTTCAGTTTATTTCTCTCCGCTAGGGAACTACAAAAGACCAACGCAACATCCCAAAAAAATATAAAAACGCTAAACATTTCTAAGCTTAAAATTATAGGTGAGGTTACGAAATTTTTAATAAATATCTACGTGGTTAAACGTTACTTATTACGAGATATAATAATGTTCAAAAAATTTTTTGCTTAAAATCTAGATCTGGCTTTAATAATCATAATACTATGTTATATTTTCAAATGAGAGTTTAAAGATGATATTTAGGTTTCTCTCACACATTCGGCTTACATCGTTAGGAAACCTGCCAAATGGTATAGAAGCTTTCATGTAAATATTTTCATCTACACAATTGAAATTCTTCGCGATAAAGCTCCAAATTTCTAAGCGGTTAGCTTTTGATAGGAGCTTTTGCTTCATGCTAAGTAAGTACCTACATTTGGAACGATTGTCGTAAGATTAGTAGCTTTACATTTCTTTGGCCAAACTCATAAGTTTTCATATGTACTATACGTAAATACAGTAAGTGATAGTTAGTCTATACTGATTTAATTATATAGTATGCAGTATAAAGCTTTTCGTATTTAGTACACGCGGCAGATTTAATAAAACGTACCACATAATATCGCTGTATATAAAAAGTTTAGTATTAACCACAAAGTTTTGAATCATAAAGAAAACTTTTAATAGTCATTGTTATATGTTTGTATGTATGATTACATATAAATTCTAATTATACAATTTTATGACTTAATGTGTCGTTAAAAATCAATCTAATAACCAACATTATGTGAGGTATGAAGAGTTTTCGAAACGCAAGAAAATCGAACTTCAAAGTCAATAAATATAATTTAAAAATCCGAAACATTAAATAAAATTTAAGGATACATTGCTTTTATAGTCTTTATCATTTAAGGATAGTATTCAATGCAAAAAAAATCCTAA
Organism: Dione vanillae; assembly: GCA_037178615.1. Lineage (NCBI taxonomy): Eukaryota > Metazoa > Arthropoda > Insecta > Lepidoptera > Nymphalidae > Dione > Dione vanillae. Next base: position 119,075 of record JAZFAU010000288.1, on the reverse strand, counting down.
CTGTATATTAATTATATAAAGAGTAAATCCAAGAACATTGATGAAGCAAGCAAAGTCGCACCGAGTCACTGGTTCAAAACAAACGAGCAACATTAATTGTTTGAAAGGAAGTCCATACAAAGTCGTAACTTTTTAGCAAACAACGTAAGCACATCGAGTTGATCTGCTTAAAAGGGAACGTGTGGAGTAAATTTTGCGTAACGATGAGATTTAACTTTATACAGTCTTTATCTTGATAACTTGATGTACATATGAGTCTAATATATTTCTTGTTGAAAATAACTTTACTTTAAATTGATAATGTGTGAATAATTACTATAGTATTTATTGAAAACGTATATAAATTGGAAGTGGCAAAAGAATAATTCGCAAAAAATATTTTTTATAGGGTTGGCAACGGGAATCACAGGAACCGTGGAACTGGACGTGGACCTAGTGTTAAGAAATTCTGTTTCACGCTTTCCGTTTTTTTGCGTGTTTTGTGGCTTAACGCTGCGCTTTGTCTAGTTGCCATAACGAAGAAAATGGAAGTGAAAAAATCTATCTCTCGATATTCTTGAGTGGGAATTGAACCCACAAACCGACGCGTTTACACGCAGATGCTAAGCCTCTGCGCCACGATAGCCTCCCTATTTTTTTTAGTATTTTTCTATTTTTAGACACAATACTATAACTACAAAATCTCTGAGATGTGCTCTCTAATAGCGTTTGACCCGCAATCGCGTTAAAACGTAAATATTTTCTATTACTATTGAAAGTATTATGAATTTTCTTCAAATGAATATTATTCATGGGATTATTACAGATACACTTATGCACGTCAATTTTTTGTCTACTGCCAATTCAGAAAGGTGCTTTGTCATGGAGTAAAAGAAATGGCGAAGGAAACTCTCAATGATATTATATGATATTTATAAAATTTCCGGCACAATGCTAAGAGCTGTACGTAAAAGCACAAATTTATTCGTTTATTTGTGCATTAAGAATAATTATTTGTTGTACCATGAAATAAATTAAGCATGTAATATGTATTTATAATGTTTTATAATTTATTATAGTGCTGAAAAACTGAAAATTTTATATATCGATACTATTTTGGCTTTCGTTGTAGTGAAAACTGTTGATTCTACTTTGGATATTTATTTATTTTATATATTTCAGTTTGTATAAAACTCCTGTCAGTTTGTTATTTATATGTACTACTAAAAACTTTTTCACTTCAACAGTTTTAATTTAAAAGTTAACTAATATTAATTAAGTAATATTAGTTTCACATATACGTATACATGTTATATATACGTTTCTTTGTTTTCGGTAAAGCGCAGCATTAAGTTGTATTTAACACGCTTTATTCAGAGAGTGGAGAGTGTGACTTAACACTAGTATTTTTCTGTCTACTGTGAAGTGAAAAAATAAAATTTTAACTTTGTATTAAATCGTTGCCATATATCTTATTTGAAGAATGTCCTTCCTTTTTAACTCCGCTACCAAGAAATAAGATCACTGCGATGCAGAAGTTTTTAAGCATTCTATTGCAACACCCAAAAAATCTGTAATAATGAGCCCAGGAAAGACTAAAATTATCATGCGGCCCTGCTAGGTCTTAATTTATGTTCCTTCAGTTTATTTCTCTCCGCTAGGGAACTACAAAAGACCAACGCAACACCCCAAAAAAATATAAAAACGCTAAACATTTCTAAGCTTAAAATTATAGGTGAGGTTACGAATTTTTTAATAAATATCTACGTGGTTAAACGTTACTTATTACGAGATATAATAATGTTCAAAAAATTTTTTGCTTAAAATCTAGATCTGGCTTTAATAATCATAATACTATGTTATATTTTCAAATGAGAGTTTAAAGATGATATTTAGGTTTCTCTCACACATTCGGCTTACATCGTTAGGAAACCTGCCAAATGGTATAGAAGCTTTCATGTAAATATTTTCATCTACACAATTGAAATTCTTCGCGATAAAGCTCCAAATTTCTAAGCGGTTAGCTTTTGATAGGAGCTTTTGCTTCATGCTAAGCAAGTACCTACATTTGGAACGATCGTCGTAAGATTAGTAGCTCTACATTTCTTTGGCCAAACTCATAAGTTTTCGTATGTACTATACTTAAATACAGTAGGTGATAGTTAGTCTATACTGATTTAATTATATAGTATGCAGTATAAAGCTTTTCGTGTTCAGTACACGCGGCAGATTTAATAAAACGTACCACATAATATCGCTGTATATAAAAAGTTTAGTATTAACCACAAAGTTTGGAATCATAAAGAAAACTTTTAATAGTCGAGACCGGAAGGTAGCAAAATGAATTTGTATGAGCCAAGTTCGAGCTTTAATATTAACAGTTTGGAAAATTAGCTTTAAAATTTTTGACGCGTGAAGCTCTACGAAGCTCTTTGCCTAGGTTATTAATGCTTTCCTAAATTATACTGCATTTTTGACATGTTTTAAAACTTCCATGCTTAAAATTGATCTATTCATAGTTCAAAAAGGCGAACATATGGAAATTTATTTGAAGCCAACATTTACTGTTGTATAGAAACATTGTTAGTTAATATTTTTTACAATTTACTGCACCCATTGATTTTGCGAAATTAACAGATAGAAAATCGTCGTTCAAAATTCAAAAATTATTAGTTTAAGCTATGTAATACAATGATGAGATTGTATCTTATGAATCTCCCACAACATTTTCAAAGAAAACTTATTTAGGCATAGAGTATTGAGTGGCGGATCTCAACGCCGCACTTCTTTCTCCCCAAGCGAAAATTTAATCCGCAAAACCTTGCGCTTAGCTTAGCTCATATAGTGTGACGGTCGTTCGATAAAAAAAATATTATTTTTAAACAAATTTCTGATAGTATCCTCTAGTTATTGGAGTTTAAGCACATTATTACCATTAACAGTGGACTTCGTATAGCATTATTATAGCAAATATCTTAAGTTTAACTATAACTATTATTTTAATTATTATTATATTTTTTAATACAGTCTAAGAATTAGAAAAATAACAAATTCTTCTTTGAGTCTATTTAAGTCTTAATTATATTTCTAATCTAAAATTAAACATTAAGAATTTTCCGTCGTGGCGCAGAGGCGTAAGCGTTTGCCTGTAAACGCGACGGTTTGAGGGTTCGATTTTCAGTCGGAGAAGATGGATTTTTCTATTTCCATTTTCTTCGCTCTGGAAACTATGCAAAGTGCGGCGTTGAGTTCGGCTACTCAACACGCAATGCCTCGAAAAAGGCGGAAAGTGGGGACGGAGAAAGCAGGAACTAAGGCAACGAAGTGTCTTAACACTAGGTTCATACGGTTCCTGCAGTTTCCTCTGCGTACCCTGCCGTCTGCGGGAAAAAGCGTGAAGCTAAAAAAAATTAAGATTGTTTTGATAATGGAACAGTTATTTGTATTTTAAACTTCACTCAAAACGTAATGCCTCGAAAACGGCGGAAAGCGAAGATGGACAAAGCAGGAACTAAGCAACGGAGTGTCTTAACACTAGTTTCTTATAGTTTCTGCAGTTCCCTCTGCCTACCTTGCCATGTGCGGGATAAAAGCGTGAAGCTAAAAAAATATTTTAATAAACCTCTTTAAACTTTGCTTCATTGATGCATATTATTTTCACATCCAAATATTATATCATTTCGTCTATTTTAAAACAGCAGCTGACAGATGTCAATAACATTCCGAAGTTCACGAGACCGATTATTTTTTTGTTTTCCTTTTCATATTGGGATTATGAACGACGGAATTTAGGGGGCGTTATTTGATAGTAAATCTACTAAAATAATCTGATTCATGTTTAATTGAAACATCTGAAACATTTGAAACATTTGAAACACAGCTTTTCCTGTCACGCGACTCCATTTCGGGATACTTGCGTATATCTACAGTACGTAGGGGAAAATTCGACACTTGAAGTTTTATGAAACTTCTTGCGAAGCGAAATTAGTTTTTCTTTAATTATTTAAAATTTAATACTTAAAAACGTTCCAAGGATATTTACGCAATCTGAACGCCAATATCTATAGTTTTTTTTTTTCATTTTCATGATGACCCTATACCTATTGTTTATGCACAATAAATAGAGAGACTGTAGTGGTTCTGGGCATTTCTTTTCCTGATTACAACATTATGTTATGCTTAAGTTAAAAATATTCTAAAAGATATTAATTATTGAATTCGAATCGATTGGATAAGCAATTATAGTGATTTTCACTCTCACTCGAGGGATTCCACATAAAGAAAGGGAGGTAAAAAGAACCCAGTGCCACCTAGTAAAGGCTCCATTTAAACGTATGTTTATGTTGTGTGCTAGTTATTTTTGTAATGATTTATGATATACTACTAAGAACTACTATATACAACAAAAGCTTAAAAAAATATTGAAGCATATTATAAAAATGTAGCAGTATCTATATTTAACTAAAAAATAGTTAATGTAAATAAAGTATATTTATTTCATCATATTAGTTTTTTTTTTTTTGCTTCACGCTTTATCCCGCTCATAGCAGGGTATGCAGAGGGAACTGCGGGGACCGTGAGAACCTAGTGTTAAGACACTCCGTTGCTTAGTCCCTGCTTTCTCCGTCCGTTCTTTTTTATATAGAAAAACATGTTTTGCAAAATATAACTAGGGATAAACGCAAATTTCTATAGGGACATAATAAAAGCCTATACGTTATACATTGTGTTGGATGCAAGATAGAGGTTGATGATATTTTTTTAACTTTAAAATATAAAATATTATGGTAAAAGCTCTAGTTCATTATTAAATGGATTTGGTGAACCATCTTTTAGTACTCCTTAACATGTCTCCAGGATTAATTACAAGGATTTTGAACATTTGAAGATTTTACTTCATAATTATTTGTAGTTACTGATATATAATCATTTATATTCAATAGTTCTACTTAATTTTAACATTATAGAACTACAAGCAAATAATTACGATAACAAGTTTTTCAATATTTTGAATCTAATGTATTATATATTTGTGTGTTGAATATTTAAAAATATTTTTTGTAGGTAATTGTTTAGGCCCGTTTATTGACCTTCGAATTAGTTTCTTTTTGCCTTAGGCAATATTCTAAGATTTTTTTTATAACATGGCTTATTCTTCTTATTTTTTTGTCCAAGTAAACTTTATGTAGATTAATTAAACCTCGACAGGAGTTTTGTCTTAAGAAAGTCTAAGTACTCCAAGAAAGAAAATGGAAATAGAAAAATCTATTTTCTCCGACTGGGGATCGAACCCAGAAACTGTCGCGTTACAGGCAGACGTTGCGCCTCTGCGCCACGACGGTCCTCGGACATTTTAATATAGTCCTCATTTTATATACTTTATTATACTTAAATTTTTATAAAAATTATAACTATAAACGTTGACCTGTTTATACGAGTATGTTAACATAATGTCAGCAGTATATTTAAATAGAATTAGTAATAAATAAAACCAATCAATCTGTTCTTCTTTGTTATATTTTTATTACTTTTTCTGACTACTACTAATATATTAAGGGATATTAAAATGAAGTTGAATTCTTTCTTTTATGTCTTTAGATTTTTCTTAGGTATCTTATAGAACTATGTGGTAGTGGCATACAGCTAAAGTGGATAAAAAGGATTTTTTACGAAAAATAAATAATTGTAAAAAAAAGTGTTGAAAATTAATACAAAATATAATTTTAATTTTTAAATTTCAGTTAATATTGTTTTAAATAATTGATTTTATTTATTAATGGAACATATTTAGAAGATTTACAAAAGGAAGCCTGATGGAAATTGTTACATTTTACATCTTTAACAACTTACATCGATCGAGTCACATTATTGAGTTTACTTTTATTAAATGATAATGGACTTTTAGGTCATATACCTTTTATTAAATTTTAATTATGTGTGATTGAGCTGACCATCTATTGATGTACGGAAGTTCAATTAAAAATGGAGAGGAAATTAAATAATTTTGCTTCAAACTAGTACCACCATTGTAGAAACCAATAATTACGTAATTATATTGAAAATGTAAATATTAGCATTATTTTAGTTTAAATAAATGTGGCAAATACAATTTGTATGTAACTATTGTATTCCCAAAAGACACTGTATTTATAGTTGTTGGTTATGAACTGTTTATTTAAAATGTTTGTATTCATTTAATTGTGAACTATTTAATTTCGGCCTCATTTGTAGGTACGTATATAAAACAACTGACTCTGACTAACTTTTGAAACTCATCAGTTGGCTGTTTTAGTATTTAAGCATTTAGTACAGGCGAGAAGTTATACAAGTACAGAATATGGATATCGTATTAAGCATGTTTATTTTAATTTCGTTTGTATGTACATATGTATATACGTATCTATATAATGAAAATGAAATGTAGAATATTTGAATTTTTGCACATCTATCAAGGATCGGTGAATATATATTATTGTAAAAATAAGCTCTAAAAAACACGTTTTATTTAAGTTCAGTTAAAAAGGATAATTAATTGTATCCGGTACTTATCTTACAAGATCTAAATGGATTTTCTTTATATACAACCAAATGGTTACCTCAAATGAAATTTGAACCAATCGCAAACATTCCGATGCTCATCCTACGCTTATTTTTTACTTATCTATATAATAGAGAATAAATCTATTTTGTTGAATTTAAAAAAAATAAAGTTCTCAATATATTTAATGAATGTAATAAGGTATAAAATTTCACTACTAATGTTTAACCCCCTTAAACGAAGACCATCGTGGAGCTGATGCACAACGTCTAGGTACATGTAAATGCGCAAGTTTGTGGGTTCCAATCCAAGAGAGGATGAATTATTTTTATGTAACTAGCCAGAAACACGGCGTTGAGTGCCACTATTCAACAGTTAATGCCTCGAAAGTTAGTATAGTCGTTTTCAAAACACGAGTTGCCTTAAATAAGCCTGTCATATGGAAATATAATAAGTTTTACCAGAAATCAGTATATCCACGAATATGAAAATCAAATGCAGTTAAGTATAAAATATCAGTGAACACTTTGATCATTTATTTGGAATTATAGTGTTTTATTTTATATAATACCATCTTTCCTACTTTAGGAAATATACATTCGTTTCTGTAACAAACTCGCCCGGACGTAACTGATCTCTTTTAAATATTTTTTAGCGTATTTGTTAATAATATTTTCTTAAACAGCTGCTTTTTTTATTTTCCCGTGTTATCTTTTTTCTGAAAGAAAAGCAGAACCTGGCAGAATATAAATATAAATTATTTAATAGTGTGAATTAAGTGATATTTGACGAACGACTGTTGCCTGTCCATTTATTGTGATGTCCATGTTCATGAAAATGAAAACAATATTTACTATCAATATACGTCAATACATGGTAGCCTCATATGAATTTTTATATTTTATCTTTTTGAAGTATGAATTTTAATTTATTTACTTAGCTTTATAGTGAAGAATTTTAATTGGATAAATAAAAATATTTATAAGAAAGCTTCTCTACCGTTTGGCAGGTTTCCGAACGATATAAGCCAAATGTGTGAGAGAAACCTAAATTATAATAATAATATTTTCAAATATTTTGAGGATTATCCTCAAAATATTTGATAATATTATGATAAAAAATCTAGATTTAGATTTTAAGCAAAATATATATTTAAAGATATCTATATGTTATATTATCATTGACTCAAAAAAATATGAAAAAAATCAGATGTTGTCATAGAGGTATAGAAAGAAGCAACATGAACATTAAATTAAAAGAAAAAAAAATAGCAAAATAATAAGAGGAAAGACGAAAGCGAGAGACGTAATTTAACATATATTAAAACAAAAATGGAAATGGGCAGGACATATACAACGAGCTAAAGATAATAGATGGTCACAAATTATAACCAATTGGTTTCTTATCTATAAGAAACGCAGACAAGGTCGACCGCTTAAAAGATGGAGTGATGACATAGTCAGAGTGGCGGGAAATATGTGGACCTGCAAGAGACAGAGAACAGTGGAAAATATTGGAGGAGGCTTACACCGCGATAGGCGGTCCTTACAGTGAATGAACTTTTACTTCTATTGTTTTAGAACTAATATTAAATTATTAACACATACTATAATAAGAACCTACTAACGCACTTAAACTTCAGAAAAAAATATTAAAATTTGTTAAAGAAAAAATGTAAGGAAGTGTTTAAGCTCAAATAAATATGTTATATTAAGGAATGTAATTTAACTACGTAGTTACTTATAAAAATTAAATTCAATTATAATTTTAAACTTTCAATTAATAAGCAATTTACACCTGATTTAGGGATGTTGCGATGGTTTCCCTATAATTCCACGCTTTATTCCGAGCGGAGTCGAAAAATAGGAATCGGAAGCGGATCATGTAGTAACCGACATTACCTATGTACATTGTGTATATTTGTACTAAAGCTAGCTATTTTACTATTAGTAAGTTACTTTTCCACTTTATCATCAAATATGTTTATTTCTGCAATTTCTTATTTTTAGAAATAATATAAATTTTCAAACCATATCATCAAAAGGGTGAAAGGTAGTGTGAATGGCGGATCGCACGACCAGATGATTGCGGGAATACACCAAGACCGAGTGAGTCTTGGTGTATTCCCGCAAAGTTCCCGCAAAGTTTGAGTGAGATCGTTGAACTTTTCGAGCGTATTGTAGGCAGAAGGTTACTCAACCATTTCGAGGGGACAGGACAGGAGGTGAAGACCGCAGCGCAGGATGTCATGTAGGCGCATTGATTATCATGAATTATCAACTAACATATATTTTTAGTTTTCAGCACTATGTCAAATTTGTGTAGTACTTAATTACATATTTGCATTCTCAATTAATTTTATGATACAGCAAATAAAATAATTGTGCTAAAATTAATAAATTTGTGATGTAGCATTGCGTTTGAAAAATGTTTAAATACTGTGTCATTGAGACTTGTTGAATATTTAAAAAATATTAAATTTAATAATACTTTAAATAGTTATTAAAATTATTAACTTATTGAATATACGTGTTGGTTGTGGGTCAATCCTATTCGAAAGAATGAGATTTATTGTTACTTCCTCGCTCGCTTAAAATGAGAACTTAAAGCGTGTTATTCAGTTTTGCAACTCGATACGTGATATTCTTTATCTTTTCAACTGATGGCAGAGGGAACCGCAGAAAATATAGAAAATGTAGCAATTGCATGAAATAGAAGATTAAATTAATTTATTTTTTGTATATGATTTTCCTTTTGTGTAAAGAATTTTTTAACTGCACTCTCCTACTGTAGTAAAACGAATTTCATTAAAACACAGTTAAAATTAACATTTATACTGTATCAAAACTACCCACATGGGCAAGCTAAATAATGCAACAGAATATAAATACATTCTTATAACTTCCTTTAAGTATGTTTATATATTGTATGTCAGTAAATAATTTCGCATGACTTCATTATTATGAAATCCTGATATGGCAAAATACAAAATGACTATTCAAATCAGTTCAAAAAAGACCGAAACTCTATATGACAGTGGCATATATTTATATATTTAGTTTTTTTTCTCATATTATTATTAATATGGAAGTAAAGTTTAATATAAAATAAAAATAATAAAAAGAAATGCTTGTGTAATTTAAGTAGATAGTATATTTACGAAGAAGTGAAATAAGTATTCCAAGCTTAGGCTAAGGTACATTAGACTATGCAATTTGTATTCAAATTACCTAATATTACAATCTACATACATATTCATGTTGTGTGATAAAGCAGACAAGTTTCGTTTGTTTTCTCGTTATTTGTAATTCTAACTAAAAAACGATATAGGTATTATAATAAAATATGAGGTGCGGACGTTTACCATTTTCCGCCCAATGTTCGGACATTTACCCTCCGCCCTTTGCATTTACCCTTTGGGCGTTGATGAAACAAATTTAATCCACCGAGTCAGATCAAGCAAGCGAAACCGCAAACGAGTTTCTGATTGAAAATAAAGGAGCAACATTAATTGCTTAAAAGGAAGCCCATACGAAATCGTAACTTTTTAGCAAAGTCGTTTTCGAGTTGATCTGTTTAAAAGGGAACGTGTAGAGTAAATCTACCGTAAAGATGAGATTTTACTTTATACAGTCTATGTCTTGATATATATACAAGTGTACAACATTTGTTGTACACTTGTATATATATCAAGACAGTAAGTAAGACAGTAAGTACAATTTTATTTTTGATTAAGAAATCGTCAATAATTATTATTATTAATATTCTTTATTGCACTAATATACATGGATAAGGTTGTTACAGTAAATTAAGTATACAAAGGTGGACTTATCTCTACAAGAGATCTCTTCCAGTCAACCTGTGGTTGTGGATAACTGGCAACTAACGGGTGAAGCAAGTGCAATTTAAGGAAATAAGTATAATTATATAGACACATATACATACATATATACATTTATATAAATACGTATACATACGAACTAATAAATATACATACAAAATTACACGTATAAATACACATATATAATCAAACACATACACATATACAAATTTATAAATATATGCAGTTGATCTTGTGCATTTAAATTTGTGAGTAGATATTTTTTTAATTGAGATTTAAAGGAATTTAAGGATGGACATTTTTGGATAAATTTAGGAAGTTTGTTCCATAGGGATGCAGCATATACTGAATAGGATTTCTGGAAGAATTTGGTGTTACTCTTCGGTATATCTAGCGTCGGCAACACGCAAGACCGCCTCGAGCGTGAAGGAGAAGAAAGGATGTTAAAGCGGTTAGCGGGAACATAGGTAAGGAGGGAAATCGCGATAATTAAGGATTTTAAAGAGAAGTGTGAGGATATGCATATCTCGGCGAAGGCGAATCGGGAGCCAATTAAGCTGAGCTCGAAATTGGGAAACATGGTCATATTTTCGCAGACCATAAATAAAGCGTATGGCGAGATTTTGAAGACGCTCCAGCTTGTTTAATAGCTCCTCAGCCACATCTAAATAACAAACGTCGGCGTAGTCCAAAATTGGTAAAAGAAGAGATTGCGCAAGCATAATTTTGGTCTTAAAAGGGAGGTAATATTGGAGACGCTTGAGAGAGTGCAAAGAGAAATGCATGCGTTTGCTAACACAATTAATATGTGATGTCCAAGACATGTTGTTATCAATTTTTGATTTTATCACAATAAGCAATTTCAATACCTGAATATAAAATTTTAGGCGTTGAACCCCAATTAATTTTATCTCTTAACTTGTTACTGCCAATGATAATGGCCTGAGATTTTTTAGGGTTAACCAGCAGTCCAAAAGATTGGGCCCAAGATTGCACGGCAGTAAGATCTTTATTTAAAGCTGCAATAGTCTCCAGTAGTTCATTTAAACTGCAATGACGATACAATTGCAAATCATCTGCATACAGATGGTAAGGAGAAGATATGACTTTCGATATGTTATTGATAAAAATAGAAAAAAGAAGTGGAGAAAGATATTATATAGATGTTATAAAATAAAAAGTAGAAAATACTCAAGAGCAAACAAAACAGAAGACCCAAAAATATCATAAAAAAGTTGTTTAAAAAATATTATTAAAAAAGTGTAAAAGATTTCTAACCGAAATCAGAAAAGACGAAATTCCACACTCAATGGCTTTAAGCGTTACGTCCGTGTGAGATCATTACAGAAAAGAATCTATACTTCTTACTAAGGAAAGATGGTATTATAATATTAAAATACAAAAACTCCATATAAAGTTTTAATTTTAATATATTCACAACCATTTTATACGTACATTTTGAAATTTGCTAAGCTGTTTTACTTTTAGCTCAGCTTTCGTTTCGTTTTATCTTGTGTGTAGACTTGTTGGTTCACATATTCGTAGATATACTCGTTTTTTTAGTAAATCTTAATGAATTTCATTGCTTACCAATAGGAACAAAAATATGGCAGTCTTATCCGTGTTCTGTTTAAGGGTGGCGTGGCGCAGAGGCGCAACGTCTGCCTGTAACGCGGCTAACGCGACGGTTTCTGGGTTCGATCCCCAGTCGGGGAAGATGGATTTTTCTGTTTCCATTTTCTTCGCTCTGGCAACTAAGGCAAAGCGCGGCGTTGAGTTCCGCCACTCAACACGCAATGCCTCGAAAACGGCGGAAAGTGGGGACGGAGTAAGCAGGGATTAAGTAACGGAGTGTCTTAACACTAGGTGCGTATGGTTCCTGCAGTTCCCTCTGCCTACCCTGTCATGTGCGGGATAAAGCGTGAAGCTAAAAAAAAAAAAAAACTAGTCCTCACTTATTATTTTTATTTTCCACAATAATATAATTCACCAATAATTCAGGGAATCAAACCGATAAGCCGTCACGTTTACATGCTAACGTGGTGTCTCTGCGCAACGGTGACCCACGTAAATGGTATATTTCATTATAGATATTATAATTGTAGAGAAAATTTTACATCGAGAGAACATTCAAAACAGTTTTAACTGCTGATATATAGTGTTATACGTAACCTAATGCCTCTTTTACGTTTTCTGGGTAGAAAGAAGAGCTTGTTGACTTTCATCTGATAGAAAATACATGAAATTTGCTATTATAAGCTGTTCTCAACTAGATTCGAACCCGTTAGCTGCACTACAAAAGAACTTATAAATATACTAACTATGTATCAATTGATATTCCAATTTGGATTGCAATAGAATTTGAATTTTATAGCCAATATTGAATTCTAAGTCAGTGAGAGAATATAAACATCAAAAGAGTTCTCTATAAATGAATTAATTGAAATACAATTCTTAACGTTGTGAAGCTTAACTTTTTAGATTTAATGGGATAGATTTGAATTGTGTTATATTTATAAGTAATAATATAAGCGTAAGATGAGGCCACATTTGCTCAGTGAAACAGTATTGGACTGCTTTCGATTGTTGTGAGTTCTAATAATATTGGAGGGGGAGATGGTTATATTTAAACATTTTTCATTTACTTCTAGTAAGATAAATTTCCGCATTTATTAATCAATGAGCCGTGCCTCAAATTTTATTGGGTGAAATAATGGTAAGAAAAAAAAAGATAAATAAATAATTGTTTTTAATATAAAATGCTAATTAATTAGAAAAGCTAAAGTTTTTAACAATGTCACACAATTATGATAATAACATACAGTATAAGTAAAAAGGGTACAGACCAAGTTTTTGTTAATTACATTTAAAAAAAGCACACAAAAAACAATATCATACTTTATTATGACTATATTGTGTGTTCACCAATCTTTGATAGTTACTTAAAAACGTTTTATTTCCGTTATATAGAAACATATATACATATGCATATATAAACGAAACTAAAATAAACATATCAAAAAGGTATCCCCACTGTCCTTTTATAACTTCTCGCCTATACTAAGGTAAGTTAACATACTAACATACCTAACTAGTGAGCTACAAAGCAATTGTTTTAACGTTATTACGCACAAACGAGGTCGAAATTAAATAATTCACAATTAAATGAACACAAACATTTTAACCCTATACTTGACATTGTGCACTTATATACACATTAAATTTAGATTTTTTTTTAAACACAATATTACATGGAATCGTTTTAATAATAACTCCAAGTGACTTTGTAAACGTCTCTTTACGTAAGAAAAATAAATCTACATCTGCCTCGTCCACATATTGTCAGTAGTAAACATAATGGTGAGCAGTCGGTCGGTGCATGCGCAAGGCTCTGTAAGTGTCGTATTTTATCTGAGTAAAATTAGGTTATAAGTACGAAATTGTAATAATTTCATTTTTTTCAAGCTTTACTCAATTGTTTGTTTATATTATTTTTGTGATAAAGGTTTTGAATATTCAGTAATTTACATTTTACGTTTAGAGTGCATTAAAATGCACACTGCCTGGTGCATGGTGATTGACACAATATTTGTTGGGTATATTTAAATGCACACTGCCTGCTTTGCTGTGAATAACACTCTATTTGTCGAGTACATATAAATACACACTGCCAAAGCTATAGACTATTACTTATTGTGAATGTTGAGACTAAAATACCTTTGTTTGAGCATTATTAAGGCAGAGTTTTTTTTTTTAAAAAGCATGACAGTAATTCTTAGTACATATTCCTTGAAATTCCTATTTTTTAGCTTGTAGTATTTTTTTTAGAAGACTAAAAGTCGAAAAATTCTTCTTTGGTGCCTAAATGCGCAGCTAAATCTGATGTAGAATCTAGCGAATCTTCTAAAAATAAATTCCAGACCTGTAGGCCTCATCAAGATGTCTCCGAAGGCAGTTCTTCTGTCCGATCAATAGCATCATCCGTCGAAAATTTAAAGATCTCCAATAGTGATGACTGTGAGTATCGAGAAATATACGCCGTTGCTTCTGTCCATGAAGAGCCGAGATTCAGACACAGCACTAAAAACTCTACTCCATACTCACCTTCTATTCTTCAACATGATCCTAACATTATACCGCCTTCACCATCAGTATATATTTCACCGTCACCATCTATAGACTCAATCCGCAGTCCCATATCTTCAGAACCTACCGCAACTACCACTATTACTGCTACAGCTACTGTGCATCTTCGGCGGTATAAGAAAACTCCAAAGATCGTAAAAAGAACCGTATTAAAATCTACCAAAATGTCTCCTAAATGGACAAGATCGAAGTTTCAAGGATCAGCGCATTTAGAAGATATTGTGATAGTTTTGGCCAATTCTATCAAGCAAAAACCATGCTCTGTTATATACTTCGACAACTTTTTTAAGTCAATTGAATTAATGCATCACCTAAGAAGTGAGTACGGTATATTCTCCTTAGGTACAGTCAGGACAAATCGACTTCGTGGGGCAGAAAAAAAAATTACCATCTGATAAAGAGTTGAAAAAAAGGGAAGGGGAGCTTTTGCACAAGTCGTGTCTAACGAACACAATATAGCTGGGTATGCGGTACACTATATGCGGTACAAGAAAGAAGAAAAGATGAAAGCTTTGGTCACCTGCCCAAATTTAATAGAGCACTATAACATGGAAAACATGGGTGGAGTTGATCTAGCCGATATGTTAGTTGCTTTATACCGTACTGATTTGAAAGGCCATCGTTGGTATTTAGTATTGTTTTCACAGATTTTGAACATATGCATCAATAATGCCTGGTTACCGTATCGTTACGAGAATAGTGGGAAACAAAAACGATTGCCATTTAAAAAGTTTCGAGTAGCTCTATTTAGGCAACTGCGTTTTTTTGAGAGGAGGTCTAATCTACAACCTAATGCTCTATACAAAGCTGTGAAAATAATAAAAAAAACAGTAACGGAGAGGCCTGATAATGCTACTCGTTACGACCTAACGGGACATCTTCCTGCGTTTACGACAATAGGCAAATGTAGACTATGTACGAAACATCGACATTTTGTCCAAAGTGTAACGCACGGCTATGTATAGTTGAAGGGCGAAATTGCTTTATAGATTTTCATACAAAGTAGTACTTAAGTTTTTCATATTGTTACATAATAGATAGATATGTAAGTAAACTTTGATCTCAGAGCTTTAGGACTGAATATTGTGATAAATAATGATAAGAAGTTTAACTTTGTTTGAAAAAAAATGTTTAACTAATGTAACATACGGTACTTATTGACCTAGTTTCTAACAGATCTCAATACTTGTTAATATTTTTTAAAATTTATATTATTTTCACATTTTTGTTTATTTTTTAGTTTAGTTATAACATGGCAATGTGCATTTAAAACCACGTTCTTCTTTATATTTTTTTTCTTGTGAGCTTGGCAGTGTGCACTGAAAGACACATAATATATCCTGAAAACTGAAATTCAGAGATTTTTTATTTTAATTTTCCTGGTATACTTATAATCCAATTAACATATAAAAGTAGTAAAACGATAATTTTTTAAAGGTTTAATTCTCTGCCAAGTATAGGGTTAAACAAACAGTTTATAAACAGCAATTACAAATACACTGTCTTTTGGGAAATGCAATAGTTACATACAAATTGCATTTACCATATTTATAAACAAAATAATGCTAATATTTACATTTTCAAAAGGGAAAAGACTGCATAGCTCTCCATGGATTCACCATGCAGGCGCTGGGCCCATCGCGTTGTAGGAAGAAGAGCTCTGATCAACGCTTGGGACTTGCGACCTAAGTGTAGGTTCAAAGGGGCCCCTATAAAATGCGTTAACGCTCACCTTCCCTGTCCAAGCTCCTCTCACTACCTAATCAAATTTTAAACGATTCTACCAAAGCTGTCTTTGAAATGCGTTCTAAAAATGAATTTATAATAGATCTAGACACGCCGAGATCTTTTAGTAAACTATAGAGAGATTTTGCTGTTATACCTCCCGCTCCTACTTCAACCGCATATAAGCTAGTTTGCTGGTTATTATATTTCTCTGTGCTCTTGCTACTGATAGACTAACGACTTCACGTATGATTTCTAGTGCTTTGTCATGGCGCCATGAGTATTGACCACTATCAAAGATTACCCTACACCCCACCAGCATATATTTAGCTATCCCTACTACCTCTTCACAGCTGTAGTAAGATTTCAAATATTACGTAATTATTGATTTCTACAATGGTTACTAGTTTGAAGCAAAATTATTTGATTTCTTCTCCATTTGAAATTGAATTTCCGTACATCAATAGACGGTCAGGTCAATCATGCATAATTAAAACTTAATGAAAGGTAAATGAACTTTCGAAACCAAAGTTATTTTGCTAAAAATAAAATGCAATAATGTGACTCGAACGATATGGGACGTGTTTGCAATGGTGAATTATCTGTATAACTAAATTCGCATCAGGCTTTATGTTTTAAATTAAATGAGTAGTGAGTGTTACCTTATTAAATAAAATCAAATAATTAAAATAATATCAACTAAAATACAATAATTATTTTTTTATTTTATATGAATTAAAAACTAACACTTTTTTACAAATACTATTGTAACAAATTTTGCTTTTTTATCCTCTTCACCTGTATACCACAACCACAGAATTTTAAGACATCTAAGGTAAATCAAAATATCTAAAATAAATCATTACTTTCAACTATTTCTTTTTCTGTAACCTCACGTTGGATCCCTACGCGAGGTATTCAGAAGAATTCAACTTCCATCTTAATATCCCTTATTACATTAGTAGTCTGTAAAAGTATTAAAAATATAACAAAGAAAATCAGATTGATTTTCATTATTACTATTTCCATTAAAGTATATGATTGTTGTTTTTTAATATGTTAATAATATACTCGTATAATAGAGTGGTTATTTTTATTGAGCTTTTTATAAGTATAATAAAGTGCGTCAAAAACAAAAAAGTCAAAAATTAAAAAAAAAATACCAAGTATAATAAAATTCATAAAATGTTGACGATTTTAATGTGATAGGAAATATATATTTTAAATAAAACAATTTAACCGGATTTATTGCGTATATTAACATTATTTGGGAAACCCGACGTTTCGAACACTTTGCAGTAGTCCGTGGTCACGGGTAGACTGAGGTGGCATTAATCTGACATTTGATATAATTATTATATCAAACTACCGCCAACGGTTCCTGAGTTGCCTCGCGTACTGCCCTGGATTCCTGCAGAATGAGCTGACTGTATCCTGCCCTCTGGTGTGGTGTGTTTGGGATTTTAAAATTTTTATAAGTGGATCCCAAGTGGTAGAAAGCTTCCAACCGTCTTCTCTATTGAAATTAGGATGTTTCTGTATTTCAATAGCCTCGCGGATCATTCTAGGAATATATTTATTTTCCCTAGCGAGTATATGAAGTTTATCAAACCTGATGTAATGGTTAGGCTTGTTCAAGGAGTGCTCAAACACAGCTGACTTTAATACACGCCCATTCTTGACATCTGAGATGTGCTCTTTCACCCTAACACCGATGCTTCTCTTTGTTTGACCAATGTAAGATAAGCCACAGTCACAATCAAGTTTGTATACACCTGCACACTGCAAGGGAATATTACATTTAACTGGTCTCAAGAATTGGCTCACTTTTTTGTTAGGCTTAAAAATAGTTTTAATTGAAGCTCTTCTTAAGATGTTGCCGATCCTGTCTGTAACTCCCTTTACATATGGTAGGAGTGCCGGCTGTCTCTCTACTGTGGGTGGCTTGGTGGTCTTCTTACAACGCTGGCGGGGAACTGGCAGCTTGTTCTGATGAAGGGCATCTTTCACCAGTCGAAGCTCCTCCCCTAGGTGTTCAGCGTCGCAGAGGTGGTGGGCTCTCTGAAACAAAGATTTGCCAACAGTAGATAACTGTGTAGGGTGATGGTGAGATTCACCATTGAGATATCTGTTAGTGTGAGTGGGTTTCCTATACACTGTGTGGCCTACTGTACCATTGGGATTTTTTATAACTAAAACATCAAGGAAAGCCAAAGAATTATTTGCCTCTAATTCTATTGTAAATTTAATATTGTCATTAATAGAATTAAGATGGTTTAGGAATATATTAATGTTGTCCGTAGGTAAAATGGTAAAAGTATCATCTACGTCCCTCTTATATATTCTAGGTAGACAAGGTGCAGTATTAAGAGCTATCTCCTCAAAGTCCTCCATGTATATGTCTGCTATTACTGGAGACACAGGGGAACCCATAGCAATGCCATCTACTTGTAAATAAAATACTTGATTGAACACTAGGTAACCAGATGTAAGGCAGGTTAAAAAAAAAAAAAAAGTTCAAGATATTCTATAAGCATATTGTATTCTTCTAGCTTTCTCTTGACAATTCTGATGCAGTCCTTAATGGGTATACTAGTAAACAGAGACTCGACA
Source organism: Dione vanillae (assembly GCA_037178615.1). Taxonomy (NCBI): domain Eukaryota; kingdom Metazoa; phylum Arthropoda; class Insecta; order Lepidoptera; family Nymphalidae; genus Dione; species Dione vanillae. Next base: position 100,233 of record JAZFAU010000288.1, on the reverse strand, counting down.
TCAAAACTGGCCATGGTTTCATTATTAGCTAACTTAAGGTCTTTGAGTCCGCTAACAAAATGGTAAGAATCCCTAACATAAGATGTTGAGTGGCCACGCAGTGGAGAAAGTACTTTCGTGATATGTTGAGCCAGTTTATACGTCGGCGTATCGATTTGGCTAACAATTGGACGAAAAGGTACATCTTTTTTGTGTATTTTTGGTAACCCATACAACTTTGGAGGTTTTACACAGCTAGGCACGAGAGATTTAACGTCAAGATTTAATTTTTTCTCGCGTATTTAGATATTAGTTCGGATGTTTTTTTAAGTATTTTTGTGGTAGGGTCTTTGTTAACAATTTTATAAGATTTTTCATCCGATAGCAATATTTTCAAGCTTTATTAATCTGAATAAGACTACCCAAAAATACATGCAAAACTACTATCGGTAGTGTTTCAGAAATATATACGAGCACAAGGTGATGACCAGTGAAATCAGTCATTTACTAACCAAATTGTGAACTAGAGCTCTTGTTATGGCAAGAGCATATTGTATGTAGCATATTGTATATTGTATGTAGATAAAAATAAAAAAATATCATCAACTTTATTTGTATAATGCATTAGGTTTTGGCATGCAACCCTATAGAGATTTGCGTATATCAAAATTTCTTTTTTACCATTTCAATATTTTTATATCTAAAAAGGAAAATGTGAAATGCATTAAGATTATTTTTAGTTAATCGTTGAATCCTACATTTCTGTAATATACATCAGTATTTTATAAAAACTTTTATTGTATTTAGATTTTGCTAAGTATTATATTATTCATTAAACCATGGACCATTTTTAAATGTTGAATTTTAGAAATTATGTCAAAAATTCAGTATAATTTAGGTTAACATTGCTTCGTAAAAAGCTTCATAAAGCTTCACGCATCTGATTTTCCCCATGTACTAGATACACGCAAGTATCACGAAATGGTGTCACGTGACAGAAAAAGCAACTGAAACGTGAAACAAGTTATTTCAGTAGGTTTCCTGTTAAATAACGCCCACTAAATTCCGTCACTCGATGATCCAAATATAAAAGGAAAACGAAAAAGAAACGATCTCGTGAACTTCGAATGTTATTGATATATCACAGCTGCTATTTTAAAATAGACGAAAAAATATAATATTTGTATCTAAAATAATATATATCATGAAGGAGAAGAATTTTTAGAAGGGATTTATTTAAATAATATACATCTATATACTAGAGAATAATATTATTTCATTTTCATTTTCCTGGCTCTGGTACCTAGGCAAGTGCGGTGAGGTCCGCTACTCAATACACAAAGCCTTGAAAGGTGGGATGAATCTAAGAAACTAGAAGGGGTATACTTATGGTACAGTATATACTATAAGATTCGCTCCAACCGTGTCACTCTTGAGTTTTAAGAACGCCTATTGACGTTTCTTTACTACTGTTACTATTGTGCAATAGCATTATATTATATTCACAATGTTTTATTACGTTTGGCAATACATACATTTCTATATTCTTGTCTTTTTGAACTATGAATAGATCAACTTTAAACATAGAATTTTTTAAATATATCAAAAATTTAGTATAATTTAGGAAAGCATTAATAACCTAGGCAAAGAGCTTAGTAGAGCTTCACGCGTCAAAAATTTTAAAGCTAATTTTCCAAACTGTTAATATTAAAACTGAAACTTGACTCATACAAATTCATTTTGCTACCTTCCGGTCTCGACTATTAAAAGTTTTCTTTATGATTCAAAACTTTGTGGTTAATACTGAACTTTTTATATACAGCGATATTATATGGCACGTTTTATTAAATCTGCCGCATGTACTGAATATGAAAAGCTTTATGCTATATAATATAATGATGTGCACAGCTATTTAATATTACTTATTATGTATATAAAAAAATTAAATAGTGTTAATTAGCTTTGTCCCGTGAAACTTACGGATATGGCCAAAGAAATGTAAAGCTACCAATCTTACAACGATCGCTCCAAATGTATGTACTTACTTAGCATGAAGCTAAAGCTCTCACCAAAAGCTAACTGCTTAGAAATTTGGAGCTTTATCGCGAAGAATTTCAATTGTGTAGATGAAAATATTTACATGAAAGCTTGTACCATTTGGCAGGTTTCCTAACGATGTAAGCCGAATGTCTGAGAGAAACTTATATATCATCTTTAAACTCTCATTTGAAAATATAACACAACTTGGAAAAATATTGTAATCGTTTGCTTTCTTTGTTGGCGAAATTCAGTGATTTTGGTGACCGAACTCCATTTCTCTCATTTTCTTATCGACCTACATCTCTGAAAGCGTTGGCTATCGCAATCTCTACATAGGTAACTCGATATAACAGGGGCATGGGAACGAAGTTGAGGAGGAGAGACTGGTTGACTATTCTTCAATGGCAAAATTACAACGCGTTTTACTGAAAATTAAGAAATGTATATGTAATATATTCAACTAAAATTAGTTGCTTATTACCAAATGAAAACTGTTGAAGTGAAATAGTTTATTAACAGTACGTATAGTTAATAAATTAATAGGTAAGTTTATCCACAATAAATAAACAAAATAAATACCATTATCAGCTTTAACGAAAACCAAAATCGTATAGATATATAAAATATTTTCAGTTTTCAGCACTATATTAAATTTATACAACTTTATAATTACATATTTGCATTCCTAATTAATTTTATGATATAGCAAATAATTATGTTAAAATCATAAATAAGTGAATAAATTTATGTTCAAGTTTTAAGTACAGCTATAAGCTATTAGTGTTCTGCCTGAAAAATATCTTAAAATCGATACCATTGAGAGTTGGAGAATATTTTAAAAAAGTATTTTTTTAGCTTCACGCTTTATCCCGCATATTGCAGGGTAGGCAGAGGGAACTGCAAGAACCATATGAACCTAGTGTTAAGATACTCCGTTGCTTAGTCTCTGCTTTCTCCGTCCCCTCTTAAAAAGTAAGTTAAAAGTATTATTTGATTTTTAGCTATATATTTATCATAATTATTTGCTATGGACACGGTAGTTGTGGGTCAATTTTAATTCAGCAACAATTTATTATATATTTCCTTGCTCAAGTGACTTTGAGTTCTGTCACTTTACACGCGATATTCTTTATTAAGATGGAAAACATTGTATCATCACATCCTGATACCATATCAGTTCAGTCACTTCTTATTAGGCTTTTCAAAGCGATTCGAATGATAATTGTTTAATAATCATTCGAATTGCTTTATAAAATAATATAGTCATTAAATTTATTCTTTTTCAATTTGAAGTTTCATAGCGATATATAATTAGTGCTTTAATAGCATCTAATTACATGTTGCTAATACGGAATTTTTTCCACCTTAAAGGCCGGCAACGCTCTTGTGACACCTTTGCTGTTACACGGGGCCGTGGGCGTCGGTGATCAATATCAGGTGACCCGACCGCACGTTTGCCTTGTCCTTCCCATAAAAAAAATTGTTAGTAAAAAACAGTGACTCATCACTATATGACAGTGTCATATATTTATATATTGTTTTTTTACAAAGTAATGTATTTGTCATAAAAGCAACAATCATAAAAAAATGTTTGTGGAAGTTTCCAATTAATCACCTTTGTAACCATAAATACTTGTTAACTTTAAATTAATTTTGCCGTTCGAACCTTTTGACTTTGTCGTCGGATTGCGGTCACGATCTTTAAAATCTCTTTAAGTTTTGTTTTTGTGATGTGGTATTAAATTGGCAAAAAATTACAGTTACAATTATTTTATAGATATATAATAGAGGACCGTCGTGGCGCAGAGGCGCAACGTCTGCCTGTAACGCGACGGTTACTGGGTTCGATCCCCAGTCGGAGAAGATGGATTTTTCTATTTCCATTTTCTTCGCTCTGGCATCTAAGGCAAAGCGCGGTGTTGAGTTCCGCCACTCAACACGCAATGCCTCGAAAACGGCGGAAAGTGGGGACGGAGTAAGCAGGGACTAAGTAACGGAGTGTCTTAACACTAGATTCTTATGGTTCCTGCAGTTCCCTCTGCCTACCCTGCCATATGCGGGATAAAGCGTGAAGATAAAAAAAAAATAAAAAAAAAAAAAAAAAAAAAAAAACAAAAAATATTTTATTTATGTTTTATTATTATGAAATTATATAGAAATGTAATTTATATTATATATTAGATATCATTGTAACATAATCAAGAATACGTAAAAAGGCTGTGAAGGCGAATCCAACTGAATAGATTGTTTTTGTAATTGTTTTATTTTTTAATTTTTCTAAATATGATAAATGAGGACGTCTACTAAGATTTCAGTAAATCACCAGAACTACTGTAAATATGATGGTGGCAGATTCGATTCCAACTAGGGGCAAATAAAATATTTTCGTTTTCTCCGCTTAGGTAAGATCATAAGTTTTGAAGTTGGCAGTTTTGAGTTTGAGCAGGGAAAGGTTTTATGCCATGCAGGATACAGATGCTAAATGCTAATGCTAAAAGTTTAGTCTAAAAGTGTATAGATTTACGTAATTCGCTTATAAGCGAATAAATATAATATTATTACTTAAAGTAAGCCTAAGTATATGCTTACTTACTTAATAATTTACTTACTTAATAAGAAATATAAAAAAATAATGTACAGATAAAGGTTGATTAAGATTAATATTTAATTATATTTTAAAAAAAGTCTAAATTAAAAAAATCACTATACCTTGTAATCATGCATATTCAAGATTCTATACTTAAATGGTAATCCAAGTTAAAAGCATAGATTCATAAAAGCTGTACAATACAACGTGCTAATACAGAACAGTACTGAAAATAGCCTCATCTCAGCGTAAATTACACATTAGCCGGTTGCCGGACGCACCTGGGCGCTGAAAAACTCAATTAGCTATTTGCTTTGCATCTAGAATACATTATGTTGAAATTAACTGATTTTATACTGCTATTACAGAAATAGCTGTACGTACATGTATATAAGTTTATTACTCTACATGAAAAATAAAAAAATATTAAAAATATTTATAATTTATATATATATATATATATATATATATATATATATATATATATATATATATATATATATATATATATATATATATATATATATATATATATATATATATATATATATATATATATATATATATATATATATATATATATATATATATATATATATATATATATATATATATATATATATATATATATATATATATATATATATATATATATATATATATCTATATATATATATATATATATATATATATATATATATATATATATATATATATATATATATATATACATATATATATATATATATATATATATATATATATATATATATATATATATATAGGTTCAATCTTTATTTATAAAGATTGAACCTATTACCAAAACTTTTAAAGTCAGACAATGTGGAGGCGCCCTGATGGCCTCTAAGCTTTTTGATAAGTTTAATACTAAAAGCTCACGAGTTTTATTACTTCTGCGGTTGAAATTTATAGATTTTGACATGACGCGTGACACTTGTCTTTTAAATGGCCGATATATACTGTAACGCTCGACGGTTTTTATTGACTGCAGTTTAGAAAACTCTATCTGCATTGGATTTGTTTTTTTTAATATAAGGATATTTTTTACTAAAAAAATTATAAAAAAACCATTTAGATACTAGATATGTTACACTTGATATTAGAAAATGTTAAACTTGTGTTTATATGATTTTCTGTTTATTATATATTTTTTGTATGATCTTCTCATGTAATAGCCAAAAATTCCAAATGAATCATTAAAATACGACGTTATTAAAAATAGTAACCTTAAAAAGTTTGTATTTAGTTTTATTTTATTTAAAAACTCTTACAAACAATAGATTATGTCTAAAAAGCTAAGTATGGAAACAGTCATAAAGTGCAACAGAAATTGTTGCAAAAAATTGTTGTATTAAATTATGTAACAAATGTACTAGGTTATAATAGCTCAAATATTACCATATTGCTATTACCATAATATTTAAATAACAAAAATAAAGTATATAATATTATAGTAACTAAATTAATATGTCGGTGACCTAAAGTCTGATTTTTCACTGCTTCAAAAGATTACAAAGCTGAGGACCTGACCATGTTTGCACTGTTATTTACCATAAGTGTCTGTTATTTCTAATATTATGAGTTATTAAAACATTCTTTGGTTTGGCAACAAGATGAAATACGCGTAAAAGAGAAGTCTTAATCAGGTTCCATCATCTTACGACACCTTCTCGCATACTCGCAATATGAGGAATGGAACATAAAAAAGTGGGGACAGAGAAAGCAGGGACTAAGCAACGGAGTGTCTTAACACTAGGTTCGTGGGTCCCTGCAGTTCCCTCTGCCTACCCTGCCAAGCTAAAAAAACTAATCCCTTATATTGCTAATATTCTATAGTTATTTACTATGATTACTTAATTCAATTCCCAATTTCACCACTTGCTGATAAAGTCCCAAATAGGGAAAATATTCCTTGTCTGGCGATACACGGAACAAATTTTGTTTTTTTTTTATCTCAAATAGACTATTTGGAATATAAAAGTCTGTGTAAATTATAATTGCTTATCTAGTTGATAGCATCAGCTATCAGCCAACTATCTGAAACTTCATCCGTAACCGGTGAAATTGGCTACTGTTGAAGCTTTGCATTTACGCACCTTTCTCTCTCTCTCTCTCGTTATTATACGCAAGGTTCACTATGCAGTTAGTAAAAGGGACTACTACATTGTCTTTTTTTAGTTTCACGCCACTTATAGCAGGATAATCAGAGGGAACCGTGTAAATCTAGTGTTAAAACACTCCGTCCCCTGCTTTCCGCTATCAATCTCATATTATATATAACCTAGTCTACCTACCAAAAATTTGGTAAAAATTTTAGAACAGTGTAAAACTTTGGTACAAATATTAATGCAATAAAGAAAACTAGCACCACAAGGGAGCACAGACGTCCACGAGCGGACGAAATTAATGTAATTTACATACATAATGAAGCACGCTTAGGTAACTGGGGAAAGGCAATTGTTGATATTTTTAGATATTTTTGAACATTTTTACTACATACTTTTTTCTATACACATATTTTAGTAAGCGAATGTTCTATCATGAATAAGCTGTGACTCACAACTTTTCTTGTGGCTTTCTAGTGGCGTTCATACAAATGTACAACAAAGTGATCCCATAAAGCGTTATGCTATAAAAAAAAGCTATAAATAAAAAAGTAAAGAATTATACATAATAATAAAACATATTTATAAGCAAATTCATGATAGGCTAAAACAAAGTATCACAATCGTAATCACTTACGTAGGGTTATAATTAAATTTGTTAAAGTTGGTTGCCCTAGTTAACCATAGTTTATGTAGTCCCACACATGAGTTTGTATACAAATAAATTAATGGTAACATATATAATGGCGTATCTTTTTTGAGTTATTCTGAGAGAAATATAAATATATTAGTAATGAATAATTTTTTTTTTTAGCTTCACGCTGTATCCCGCACATGGGCAGGGTAGGCAGAGGGAACTGCAGGAACCATACGAACTTAGTGTTAAGACACTCCGTTGCTTAGTCCCTGCTTTTATACGTCTCCGCTTTCCGCCATTTTCGAGGCATTGCCAGAGCGATGAAAATGGAAATAGAAAAATCCATCTTCTCCGACTGAGGATCGAACCCAGAAACCGTCGCGTTACTTATTGGCAGACGTTGCGCCTCTGCGCCACGACGGTTATTTGTTTTTATTATATATTTTTAAGGCAAAATTTATCTAGATTTACGTTAGATCTAGATTTATATAGCCTAGTCATGTATGTTTAATGTAGAAAATATTATGTGGAGTGTTTTTAAATATTAAAACAATTTAAGTTTGCTGCCGGCTCATCTCAGCAGAGCTGCCAGAGTGCTTGCAAATGTCTATTGTGCTAAACAATATTTGGATTGGGTTCCATTAATATACATTGGACTTTGAGTAGTAAAAATCAACTTTCCATATAAATACATACATATTTATCAGGTACGTGTTAAAATTTCACTATATTTTTTTCCTTCATACTTGTTCTCGCACAGCGATGTGCGCAAAAAAGTATCTGCTTTCCACTTCCCGATTGATTTAAAAATATTCTGCCGCGTAACTAAACGCTGTTCATTATTTTTAAAAATTTCCTTTTATAAATTAGAAATATATATAATAATAATATTAACTAAACAATCCCTTCTACAAATGTCCCAACATACTGTGCAGTAGCAAACAACGTGCCACATAACTTTGTTTATTTATCATCACATATCTATCAGTAGGTTAACACTAATAATTGATGTTAGCCTTTCGTGAGTTAAATTCTACATACTTTGTTTATTATCTTTTATTTTGGAATTTTGTAGATAAAATGAAGAAGCCATCGAGGCTCAGTTGGAGCAGATCTACTCAGTAGCGTAGCGTTTAGCTACGCCCCTACTAACAGTGTAACGGAATATATTGGCTTAGGTGAAGCTGCACAAAATTACTACATGGACTTATTGTATTTTAAAGCGATATTGTTTTTTATTAAGATTAAAACCTAGCTTTTAAGTATTATAATCTCCAGATAGAAAAATCCATCTTCCGCAACTGGGGATCGAATTTTAAGTATTATAATTCGATCCCCAGTTGCGGAAGATGGATTTTTCTATTTCCATTTTCTTCGCTCTGGCAAAACTAGGCAAAGCGCGGCGTTGAGCTCCGCCACTCATCACGCAATGCCTCGAAAAAGGCGGAAAGCGGGAACGGAGAAAAAAAATAATAATATTAAAATCTTTATTAATTTCACAAAATATTTGGAGTACTAATTAATAGAAAACATTACTAATTGTTTAATTACACAAAGCCATACAACCTAAATCAATTACCTTGTAACTCTATTACTTGATTAGTACGTTTCCACTTCTGCCATCGCATTTTAAAATGTTCCATAGACGTTTTATTAAACAAAACTACAAATGTATGTAACACAAGTCTGTAGTTAAATAAAAAATCTAAGATAACTAAAAAATTAAAAACTAAAGTGATTGATGTAATCATATCACACAGGATTGCAATCCCCACTAATGATAGAGTCCGTGTGCCTCCAGTTCGTGATATCCTCTTCTTACAACACGAAACAACAGATGACATTACTTTAAATACAATCATCATATTTAAGAACATTAAAAAATAAGCTCCAGACACCATAACATCCATAGAATTATTTTGTAATTCAAAAACAGCTGGCATCACAAGTTTGACTACAATTAACATGATCACCAATGTTCCATAACTGAATAGGGCAGCTTTTCTTTTTCCGTAACTAATTTTTCCAGTTACAAGTAACACTAATTTAGTGTACGCCAAAAGAGAAGCGCAAAGTGTCCAGCACAAGCTAGCAGGAAGTAAGAAGGAAGAATAGTAGGAAACTGATATACCCAAATCTAAATAAATTATGCATAAATGAAGAGTTCCAATGATTATTTGATGAATGTTTATAAAATTATGCAGTGATCGCCACTTCGGATTTATTATCCACACTAAAATTAATATAATTGAACATAATATTGATAAAATTGTTCCAACAAGTGCTGATGTGTCGGACATTTTGATAATACTGTAGTATTGACGACGATTGTTTGTTAGTTTTTTTATATAATTAATTTGTACTTATCGCGTAGATAAAGTTGTATCGAATTAAACTGACTTGATTTAAATTAATGTGTTCTGTATATATTATTTATATTTTTAGTTAGGATTTAAAAAATATATTTTTTAATAAATTTACAGTCATATTTAATTTTAATTATCAAGTATATATTTATGTGTGAACATATAACTCAACTAGTTATTAGAAGAAATTGTGCACTGTAGATAAATGCAACGTATTTGTCTAGAAAGCCTAAAATTATTTAAAATTATCTGTTTCTCATAGCTAAGAGTATAAATCATATATTACTAGCTTACAATACGGTATTGTGGTTTACTATCTAATGATCCAATAGACGATAGTGATAAGGATTTGGATTATAAGGATTGCATTGAAATCATTATTTACCACCGCCATATTTTTTTTCATTATAGCTGAGATAATATTGATATTATAATACAACAAGGAACAATTAAGGGTACACGAAACGTAAAAGTTCTACACCCTGTAACGAAGCCTGTTGAAGAACGAATGTCATTGTAATCATTCCTACAAGTAGTTATAGTTACTCGTCAAGCCAATAAAGCTTTGTCCAACTACAAAGTTCAATAGATAAAAGATTAACATAGAAGATCTTATGGGATCCAAATATTATCACTGAAAAGTTAAGCAGTACCTAATAATAATAGAAGATTTCTTGGAGCTTTTTTTGATCCTTGAATGATTAGACATATGTGGTACTATTTATTAAATACAATAAGTACACGGAATCCATTCTTGCTTTTGCGGACGATCTCGCGATACTCACTAGGAACCCAAAGCAATGCCAGCTGTTATTGGATGAAGTAGACGAGTTTTGCGCGTGGACGAAGGGAACGAAGACAAAACCTAGCAAGTGTCACTGTCTACGTCTGGGAAGACGAGACACAAAATATACCTCATACGATCCGGGACTTAAAATTGGCGGTGAAAGCATTGTTGTAGTTTCCGAGGCGGCACCTTTTAAATTTCTCGGTAAGAAAATAGATTACCGGGCCAAAAAAATAGATTAAAGGCCGAACTCCATCTTTAGATGTACTAGTCGACAGCTTTATGACGGATCTTGAAAAGGTAGACCATCAACCTATAAGTAATGTCAAGAAAGCTTGGATTTACGACAATTTTCTAACATCACGTCTGAATTGGCCTTTCCTCGTATATGATTTTAATAAAACCCTGTTGGCAAAGTTAGATGCAAGCGTCATAAAGATGCTGAAGTTTTGGCTTGGGCTAGCGCATTCGGCGGACACCTCAACCTTATTTAGAGACAAAAATAATTTTAGGTTGAGATTAAAGAAACCATCGGAGCTCTATAAACATCTGAGAGCCACCAAAACATATATTCTGGGAAAATCTCGGGATGAGATTGTTACCTCACTTCCAAGAGACAGAAGTGTCCCAGAGCTCAAGTCAAGGTTTAAATTCAATTCATAAGCAATTTATGATAGGAGCACAATTTAGTAAAGTAGGGTTAGGATCAAAGAGGAAAGTCCAAGACACAGACATAATAAAATCTTTTATTCGGCAAGACGAGAACGATAAGTATAAGGTGCACGCAATGGGCTTAGAAATGCAAAATGAGTGGCTAACTATAGGAGAATTCTGTATCCCTTTAGCTTTAAAATGGCGCACCCTAATTCACGACTGGTCTCCAGCACTATTAAAATTCTACCTAAATGCGTTCCAAATGACTCTTCCAGATCAAAGTAATTTAGTAAGATGGGGTAAAGCTACCGATAAATCTTGCTATATCTGTAAAGAGGCAGTGGGGACAGCTAAACATATGCTGGTGGGGTGTAGGGTACTCTTGGATAGTGGCCAATACTCGCGGCGCCATGACAAAGTACTAGAAATCATACGTGAAGCCGTTAGTCTTTCAGTAGCAAGAGCACAGAGAAACATAACAACCAGCAAACGCTCAATAGAGTTTGTAAAAGAAGGTTCTTATAAAAAACCTACACAAAAGCCTTTCTCCATATTAGATCCAGCTCCTGATTGGACACTTGTGATGGACACATATGAGAAACAGTATAGAATCCCTGAGGATATTTGTGTTTCGTCAGCCAGACCGGACATTTTTCTTTACTCTCGTAGCCTAAAACGCGTAGTACTAGTAGAACTTACAGTTCCGTGGGAAACAAATATCCCGAAGAGTCACCACCTTAAACTCAATAAGTATTTCGATCTTACAAACGAACTGACCAGGAATAGGTTTAGAGCGAGCTTATATGCGGTTGAAGTAGGAGCGAGAAGTATAACAGCGAAATCTCTCTACCGTTTATTAAAAGATCTCGGCCTGTCTAGAACTATCACAAATTCATTTCTAGAACGCACTTCGAAGGCGGCTTTGGTAGAATCATTCAAAATTTGGTTAGGTAGTGGGAGGAGCTCGGACAGTGAAGGTGAGCGTTAATGCATTTTAAAGGGGCCCTTTAAACCTACACTCGGGTCGCAAGTCCCAAGCGCTGCTCGGAGCTCCTCTTGCTACAACACGATGGGCCCGGCACCCGCACGGTGAATCCATGGAAAGCTAAGTTGTTTCTTTTCTCCCATCTAATACATGACTAAAGAAAAATACTATTTTATAAATATTCTCAATTTTATTCATTAACGAGCTTCTAGGCACAGCCAAAAATGCTTGAAAAGATAATGAGAACGTGTAATTTTTTTGTAAATTTATAGTTCATAAAAAAATTACTTTACTATATATAGAACTATGTGAACCACGAATTCAATTTAATTAATACTTTTCATAACATTTAGATTACTAATTTACAAGAGTACATTTTACATATCCTTTTGTTAATTTAGTTAACAAAATATTATAAGAATATAGAAATATAAAAAAATATCTATTTATTTTGTTTCGCAGGACAGTTGAAAATCTACATCACGAAAGGTCAAATGTATAGTGGCTGCGTGTTATATACCAACAATTTATGGCTCTCCAATCACGTAGTCGACGAATTACGACTGTCATAAACGACATAACTTCGACAACGTATTGTGTTACCGAGCCGAGACAATTGATTTTGATTTGAACTTGTGTGGCATATAGTTTTTTTAATGTCCACGCTTATTTGTTTTAGCGATAAACACCTTGGAATCTTTATATGTTGATGTTTTTCTAATTTAACGGCTACTGTGTGTTAGTAAACCGGAAATGATAATGACTTAAAGAACCTGTTCAAGATGTGTAATATATAAAAAAAATTGTGAAGTTTAAAAATAAATAAATTAAGTTATTTTGGTAAAAACTGGTTGTAATGTCATGTAATACTGTGCCATGCTCATCATAATCACAGTAAGTTAAATTTTTGTCAATATTGAGTTAAGCACATACTCGAAAAGCATATTTCGAAATCTACATTTCCGTATATTTAGAATTTTGAAATATGTCTTATTGAACGAAAACTAACTTAACCATAATAACATCAAGTCGCGTTTTGCTCATCCTTATACTATTTATAAATATAGTATGAGTACACACGGTTAATTTTGGGGCTATATTTGAAATTGTTTAGAACTTAGATTTAATTGCTTCATGTGAAATAGTTTGAGTAAAAATACGAATTATGTGTTATTATTAGTTTAGTCGAGTGAAAAACGTTGAAACCTAACATTTTTTTTTTGAATTTTATAGTTCTCACAAAGCTATGTGTACTTATTTATATTAAACTATGATACAATGAGATCCCTTTTGTTTTGTTTACTATAAACTGATTGAGGCAATTTAAATAATTTTACCTTCGGTGCTTTTTAGTAGAAGCTCTAAATTAATGTTGTGGTAATCATTCTTACAGTATATGCTTAAAACTTAAAATAATTACAGTAAGTAGCATACTTACTGTAGTAATGCTACGATATATATATATATATATATATATATATATATATATATATATATATATATATATATATATATATATATATATATATATATATATATATATATATATATATATATATATATATATATATATATATATATATATATATATATATATATATATATATATATATATATATATATATATATATATATATATATATATATATATATATATATATATATATATATATATCTCCAAAATATGTGTGTCCAAGGAACTTACTGCTTATATTACAATCACGGCAGAATGCTTCTATGCACAAAGAAATTCCTATGACAACTAACTTAATTATGTTCTTTTAAAGAATACAAATTTAATCTTAAGTTCTTGGATTCAGAAGTATGAAAAAATGAAAAGACGAAGCAACTCGACAATTAAAAACTATGGAGCTTTTATCATATTAACAATCACCCTGGCAGTTTTATTTGTAAGATATTTTAAAACATAGAATGTAGTTGTACTTGTTAATTGGTTGCCTTCTACATTGTTGTGCTTTGTATTTTTATTTATTTTTCTAAGATTTTCTTATACTGCTTGTGACAAAATTTCTAGTACTTTGAATTTTTTTTCTTAAGGACAACTTAGTTATTTTTTTAGCTTCACTCTTTATCCCGCTCATAGTAAGGTAGGTTGCAGTAATCGCAGGATTAATATACATACAATTTAATACCATATCGATTATATTTTTTTATGTTTTCACGCTTTATCTAGCACATGGCAGGGTAGGCAGAGGCAGGGAACCGTAGGAACCTAGTGTTAAGACAATCCGTTTCTTAGTCCCTGCTTTCTCCGTCCCTGCTTTCTGTCTTTTTCGAATCATTGCGTGTTGAGTGGCAGAACACAACGCCGCGCTTTGCGCCACGTCTTAAATAAATACCCTTCAAGTGAAATTTGAAGCCACAAGTTATACATTAAATTCAACCAAATTGTAACTGCCCAGTATTATTTTGTTATACTTTTTTGGTTTTAAAATTTACTTCATTAGTAACTAAAATTCATACAACACTAATAACCATGTTATTTCTTTTTGTTTTTCAGCATTTATATATGTATATAGTTAATACTTCTTTAACTCAAATTTTATAGAAAGATATCAAAATGTTAAAAAGCTATATACTCCACAAAATGTTTTATAAAAAAAGGAAAAGAAAAATCAAAGTTGATTGACCTAATAAATACCTAATCTTGTAGGCAAACGTCAAGGGCGAGTTAAAATTTTAACGACAATTGGGTTCCTCCTAATAATATTTTTTTACCACAAACCTAAACTTTGGTATATAATGGGTTATTTCATTAATTAAACAAAAGACGCAATGGCAATTAATTTTTTTATATAAATAAAGTCAATTAGTCAATTTAAATTGATAATTGCATAAATAACAACTTTTTAACTTTTTATGAATTTATTTTAGACTTCAACTTTTCATGATAGAGCGATGTGATAGTTGCGGGTTCCCATGGTGAATTATTATATGTCTGTTATTTATACGTCCACATTTTGTTTATATAAAGTACAACACTTTAAAAAAATAAAAATTAACCCGTAAAAGTTTTATTTCCTTGAATAGTGATTTAGATGATTCTATAAAACTGTGTAACTTAATCCATAAATACCTGTCTCTATCAAAAACACTGACCATTGCAATTATTAGATCAATAATAATTTAATATTAAACTCTTAATAAAGGATCCCTAAAATTTCACTTCAAGCTGCTGAGTCGTCGGAACGTGAGGTGGAGTTGGTACGTGCTTAAAGGGACAGTCAATCTTATATTAGGGCAGATCTACCTTGTGGGGTTTATAGGGCACTTTCAAATTTTTACTTTTATGAATCTTATAGAAGCTTAAATATTATACATACATATATAGTATAATTATACTTAGATATTTTAATAGTGTTATGAAAAACATTGGATATTAGTAAAATTGTTAAAAAAACACCTCTTTAAGGTAATAAAGGTGAAAAATATTTAAATATATAAGAAGCATCTAAGCTGTGATAGTTTTCAAAGACCTCTTTGACACAAAATAAAAGGCAATTATGAAGCGTTGATGCAATTTTAAACTTAAAATTTCTAAATAAACAAGGAATTTTTTAAATCTAATATTGCATAATTTATTATATTAAATGATAAAATTAGATTTAAATTAATATCTAAGACCAAGATTTGTATTTGTTCTATTGTAACGTATATTTTAAATTGTTTAAGCTTATTTAGTAATAGTTAAATATTATAATTATATTTTTAAAGTTTAATTTTTACTAAAGAAAGAGAAATATTTCTAGAAACATTTATACATAGAAAATCTGAACCCACGCCCATCAGAAATTGTTTCAGAGCCCTGATAACAACGAAGAGAGTGCAATGTATTTAATTCATGAGGAATGAAAAAATTTGATTGACTTAATACAACTTTGATGGTATGTAAAAATAAAAAAAAACAATTCTATGATTCACGTACATATATCATATTATTTACATATATTATATATGTATATGTATATTTTATATCTGAATTTAGATATGTATGTAGATATTTCTTTCTAGAAATATCGGCTGCAAGTATAAAATTATATCGGATTATCTGCTTGTTGCGAATAATCTCGGTTATGGATGTTAAATTTGCGAGGAGATAAATAAGAAGCTGTTGTCTAACAGATACGCTATAACCATAGTATGTTAACTTGGCTAGGCGGAATCCAATAAAAGCTCAATAAAAAAAATACCTATTATTTGCTCATATTACATACTACTATCCGAATATTTCTATGTAATAATGTACATATATGTGCTAAACTACTAATATACTATATACACACAAACACAGTCTTACATCATAAGCATAATATTATGCAAAACAATTTTTTTTTATTCATAACTGTTGTTTTTTTCATCATTTTATTTGACGTAAGTTTATACGTATCATTTATTAAGAGGGAGGATACTAACAACCGCAGCACAGCTTTTACTAGTAAAGATCTTAGGAGATCCTACATATATTGTAACTTCGCCCAATAAAATATTATAATTATCGATATTATCTTAGCTTTTATATCGAATTCAGTTACAGATTTTAACTAACTGTACGATATAGTTGGTCAATTTTCAACAGATCTACTAAAAATAACGGTTATTTTATATATAATAAGGAATCTTCTTATTTAAAAGTCAAACGCTAAAGGCAACAAGTTGGATGTTATAAAGAACACAAAAATATTCTAGTACAACGTTCCACAAAAAAAGTAACGACCAAACCTCTATGTTTCGTTTAATAATGAAATTTTTCACTTTAATAAAATCTGCATTCGGAGCTACTAATACTTTCATCTTATCAAGATGCTAAATTCGTTGCATGTATGAGATTTTGCAATTTCATGTAATTAATCTTGACGACCTATCCAGTTTAGCACTCAGTAATAAACTTAGGTACAATTAGTTTGGTAGTAATAAACGTCGACGGTAGTGGGGACGGAGGAACGCAGGGAATAAGTAACGGCGTGTCTTAACCTAGGCTCAAAAGGTTCTGCAGTGCCCTCTGCCTGCCCTGCAATATGAGGGAAACGCCGTGGAAGTTAGACAATAACGTTAATTAATCATTTTAGTACACATTTAAGTTATTTAAAATACATTTTAAACTTATCTACAGCTGTTACTTCAAAAAGTTATATTTTAAGTATAACAAAAATAATCCTCAAGAAGGTTATGTTAAAAGCAAATATATCATAAACTTTCGACTTTATTGGAAAATATAGTTTTCAGTAATTTATATAAAAGGCTATCGTTTAGATGAACTTATGTTTATGCAGATTGTAATGCTTTAAAGCAATTTATTTGGATACTAAGAATACTTGAGGAGTGTGACGCGGCATTAGGTTAACGAAATCAGTCGAACAACGAAGCGTAAAAGTTTTTAAATTAAAGTTACTTCAAGATTGTACTATTATATGCTATGATATAAAGTAATAGATGAAGTAAAAGTATCTCAAATTTCAATCAAAAGATACTTTACTAGTAATGAAGAAAACGCTTCTATTTATCACAAAGCGTATATACCTAAATACTAGTTAATGTGTGGATATCGTAAATAAATAATTGTGTGGACTAAACAGGATGCTATTTTCAGTAAATGGGAAATAATAAACATATAAAATAAAATAAATATATAAATAAGGCCCCCCCCCCCCCCCCCCCCCCGATTTGATTTCTATAATCAAACCAATCTATATATTTATGCGAAACAAAAAAAGGGGCCGTGGTAGAACATTGTGTTATATAAATTTCAAGTTACCTCAGTATTTACTGGGAGATGCAGCAAGTACTACAAAAGTAGACTCCTAGGGATTAACCTATTATAACTTGGCAGGGAGTGCCAGAGCTAGCGTTTCTAAGCAGAAAATAAGCTACAGTAATTTTGGTCTATTGAACAAATTTGGAAATCGTTTGGTCTATTTCTAGTATAAATAATAATTAAGTAGCATTTTTAGGATATAAATTTATTTTTAAAGCTTAAAAAAATGGATAAAGATCTTGACTTTTGTTTTCAATATTTAAAAAATAAATAGTTTTTTTTTTTTTTTTTTTTTTATAAAATAGAAGCCGGCAGGTCGTTCAAATCTTGGACGACTCTCACCCAAAAAACGAGATGCTAAAACGCTTAGTTCGGAGTGGGTAGTCAACCATGTAAGGATGAAATTTTTGCCTAAGCCTAGTTGTCCGATAAAGGGAATGGATAAGGCTGACTCAGTTCCCCCGAAAAAAGAGCTTTCGAGCATCTCCAAGTGCATCCGATAGAAAACAACGACAAACTGCACCATTGACGCCGATGCTCAAGCGTGTGTGTTCCGAGATATCGAGATATTAGATTATATATATAAAAGATATATATATATATATATATATAATATATATATATATTATATATATAATAGATATAATATATATATATATATATAATATATATCAATAATATTATATTATATATATAATTTAGATATTATATTATTAATATATATTATATTATTTATATATATATATTATATATATATATATATATATATATATTATATATATTATATATATTATATATATATATATATATTTATCTATATATATATATATTATATATATATATATCAGATATATATATATATATATATATAGATATATATAATAATACTATAGACGATTTACCTATCATGAGTAAACTACAATTGGATATTAATTATATGAAAAATACTTTCTGTAAGCTATAGTTGTAGCGGTCAATATTTAGTTAACCTACAAATTATCCACATTAATTCCTTATTAATAAAATAATATTTATTAACAGTACATGTATTTATATACAATTTTTTTTATCCAATCATTTTACTATCTTTAGTAACTAAATATGTGTATGATAATAATTTGTTTTATGTACTTTCCTACTGGAACTAACCAGATCCACTAAGATAAAAATAAACTCTTCCTGTCCCATAATAATGGAATCCACAACACAGATTCTATGCAGCTGGGGTCGATCACCTCTACATCTGAATGTGATATACAAAAATAGGCTGAATACATTAACGTCCCTAAAAATTTATTTTATACACTTTATTTAACTCGGATATATCATAATATATAGAGAATAGAAACGTTAAATTTTATATTCAAACTGAACAACTAAATAACGGAACGATCATTAAAAACGTCTAAAACCAAAACGATGATGTAACAATAAAAAGGTACGAATCTTGCGTTATATTATATTATATATATTATCTATATATATAATTTCTACTATATAAATTAATATATATATATCCTATAATATATATATATATTCTATATATATATATATATACTTATATATACTACTAGCGACCAGCCCCGGGCCTTCGACACGGATGCACAGCCCGATACAAAATATATACTCTTAGAACTAACTAAAGGACCGCCCGCCAAAGCGGCTAACAAGCTTGCTCCCGCAAACAGTGTCACTTCTACTGCAAGTCCCGCAGTTGCAACCTGTTGTTTTAGAGATCATAACAAAATTATATAGAGTTTATAGATCTCTATAAACAATATTCTCTATAAACAATATTGGATTGTTGAATATTTCAGGATAACAAAATATACTGATGGTCGGGAGCCCGAACCCCCCCCCCCCCCCGAGACCATGTTGTAAAACATGCCTTTTCGTAAATCAATTTCCTACTAATTGAATGTTTGGCCTTGTGATGTTTATTGTTCGTGCGAAGAAAGTTTAAACTGGAAATGGAGCCTTTTTGACAAGGTATTGCAAATCCAGTAGGGATCAGGGTATTCTTGGTATATGAGCTAATTCACCAGCTGCAGGGCGGTGAGAATCTCGATAGTATTAAATGATATGTTACCTCCTTGATAAGAAGTCTCTACCATTGCACATGTTGAGGGGGCTCAAATTTCTGAGAAGCATTACCGGCCGTGCCAATTTTAAAGATAGTTTTGAGGTGGTAGCCCAGCGGGTTTAGGCAATTTAAAAAATTCTGGGGGGGTAGTGCACTGCGTCCTCGATTGTAGTGACGGTTGTCTAGGTTTATAGCAATTAACTGCAACCGGTACTTTCTGCAAAGTCAAATTGTTTATTTCGTTGACTGTTTCATTCTGGGAGAAACTATTGCTCGACTACCCAGCCACCGGAAATCATTTTTGATTGTAAGTTTTCGATGTCATGGATATTAGCATCTATACAGACTATCTAAATTATGGACTATTTGGATAGAGACTCATTCAAAGTAACCGCATTAATCGGTGCCCAAATTTCAAAGATGGAAAAATTCCTTCTTCAAGTTTCAGCAAGCTGTTGTGGAAAGTTGCTATTACATTTCCTGTATATGAGCTCTCATATTGGTGCGCAAATCAACTGTTGTACATATGTCAAGGTGAGCTGATTTTAGAAAGCATTCATAATATATGCTTTCGCGTACCTCTGTTGACGACTGGAAGCGTTTGTCGGAAATCGTCAGCAAATACAAAAGTGATACCACCCATGACATCAGCAGAGCTTTGTGGTCTCTTACAGTACGCGTCCAGGCCTTCACAGAGCTCTAGGATATCATGGTGCATTATACCATATTACCCCCAACGACGGTTTTGCGCATATTACAAGAGCGCCCATTTTCGAATAGAGCATGTAGACGTGATCTAAAGATACGGATAGCGGGAGTTTAAACGTAGAGGAGCAGTGTTTCCTTCGTTTAAGAGCGTTGCCGCAATTCCTGATGAGCCTGCAATCGCTATCTTCCCTGATTTGCCGTCGTATTTAGCAAGTACAATTTGCAAGAAAAGTTTTCCAGTGCTCCTGGTGCGTCTAAAAAAATATTTCCCCCATGTATTGTTCAACACGGCACAATAGCCTCAGAAGCATGTCTTTGATCCGGTCCTAATTGAGCACATTTGTCATTAACACACGCTGTAGATCATTTCTGTTTTATACTGTTTGTACAATTGTGTCAATAGTAATTATTCTGGGTACGAACGGGAGAGGGTAATCCCAAATCCACTACTTTTTTCGTTAATTCTAGAAGTTTGTTTTCAATTTCAATTAATCCTTCATTATAAATGACTTCAGGGAGAGTAAAAGTAGTATCTGATATTGTTTGTCTGATACGATGTCTAATATTTTCACAGAACTGATCTTGAAAGGATCATAACTTCAATGGTTCCGATGGGTGAAAATAAAAGTATAACTAAAACAACTCCTTGTTTTTTGGGACAACTGTGACAACGAAGCTTCGCTATTAAATGGTTTCCCCAACCGTCAACGTTTAAGTAAACCTCGGGTCACGCATGCTGCTTGAAACGTCTCTTTGCACCAATACGTTTACAGTTGTAAGTGTATGCAAATGAGGTCGGACCGCGTAAGGGTGCAGTAGAATCCTAGATAAAAAAAACACCTCTGATTGAGGATGGAGGTATCCCGTAGACTCTACCTAAGCCCCGGCATCTTTTTTAATCCCCGGATGCCAACTACATCGTCACCCACGCCTCCTTCTAGTGAAGTTATATTTGTCCATGTATAGTTTGCGGGACTCATGGATACAGGAAGAGTTTCGCAAATTCATCTTCATTACGAGAGGAGAAAATGCCAAGTATGTGGGTAGGCGTGGGTTTTGACAAGTAATTGAAAAAAAAAAAAAAAAAAGGGGCTGTACCTGGTGTACAATACACCCTTGACAGTTCTTAGAGGAACGGCCAAATTGCACACGTAGGATGCCGCTCAGTGAATAGGAAATTCCAAAATAAGCGCCAGAGATCTTTCATTATGTGGCTTATGTTGTACCTCCATTTAAATAGTTTTCGAACCGCATCTGTGTGGGTTTCTAAGGCCTAAAAGTTGCCTGATCTGAACATGTATTTATATATTACATTATATTTAATGGGCTGGACAGAGTGGCCAATATCTCCACGGTTATATGAGCATTAAAAGTCACATAGTAGCGGGGAGTATGGAAACAATACACCTATTATCTATGTCACCATGGTGCCCCGAGTTGTAACGTAGTGATTCGACCGCCATGTTCGGTATCGGGCCTACGATATAAAATGGATAACCATCCTCTCGGTCTGGGGTGTCGTTAATGAACCACGGTGAGGGTATTTTGTTGCTAACCGAAACCGTTCTCATTCAGGTGCAGCTAAATGATTGTTCTCCACAGGGTCCATGTACATATTTTTAATTATAATGTCATGTAGTACCGGATCATTTGTTGATTCGGGTAGCTCAGCAACTATGACACTGTTGATCTCATCTGGTTTATTTTAGTTGTCTAGCCAGAAACAGCAAATGACAATGAGGGTTAAACCGCGCTTTCTGCCACTCACATATCCATATAACATTTACTTTACGATATAGGTTCTTTGACAAATAAGTTGATGCATTTCTTCATTTTTAAATGAAACACACGTGAAATTATGCATGACGGTAGAAAAAGACAGTTGTCATAGTAGCAGCTCTGTTTTAATTTCAGGCCATTGGGGTGCAGGTCAACAAGTGGACAAAGAAGTCAGGTCTACCATAATTTCGGACGTACGTTCATCGGGCCATCCTGCGTTTTCTCGTGCATGAAAACGCGGAGATAGAAACCCGTAAATGATGCATGGCAATATGACATGTTGACGCTACTTGATGGGTCAACATTGGCGTCATGACTTAAGCGCTCTGAGATGGATGTCAGTCATCAGGGCCCTCAGTCTTTGTGAGTTCGCGAAATATAATGTAATCTTGACGATATCATTTCGCCATCATGTCCACACAAATTGATCTGAAATAAGTCTCTGTAATATATAAGGATTATTAAAAGCGTTAGTTCTAAACATAATCTAATGCATAAAAATGCATTACACGAAACAGTTTATTACGCGCAGACCCTGCTGGACTATTAAATAATAACCGTCTTCACCTGTCACAAAACATACAGGATACTGCAATGGATCATAGGAACGACTGTAGGCGAAACTCTTCGAGCTGTCCGTCTCTACCGTGTAGGACAAACCACTTCCAAAGATCCCTCGGGACCTGTCTTCATAGCAGAGAACAGTACCTGTTCAAGTAGGAGCGTTGTATATGACATCTGTGTGCTGTCTGTAGAGTGCCGATCAGATATGACTAATTAGCTTTAAATTATGTAATGGAGTTGAGTTGCTAGTTTTGTTTAAAACTTCGTATATACACGTTATGATTATTCAAAGTGGTCTGTAATTCGCGAATTAAATCCATTTTAAGGCTGGTACTATGCTTGATCCAATGATAACGGTCTGCATCCGAAATAAATATTCGAAGGAACTGTGGGTTTTGGCCTGATGATGTAAAAGGCTACCAATGAGATGGATTCCACTGTTACCAATTTTAAACGGGTGCATAAATTCCTTCCCTGATTTCTTTGCGCCAACGAAGTCATGGGCAATACTATGTATTTACGTATGTTTTGTTTTAAACAAGGACCAGAAATGGTGGTTATTAGTTAAAAGATTTTTTATTGGTGTGGGCGGCTCCTGAGGGAGGAAGACACACTTTACCATGACGCACAACACCTACCATTAGGTTCGTCCCATCCCATTCTGGGGGGGGCCGAGCAGTTAGAGCAGATCTTATCATGATCCGTTGGAAGGGACGCTTGTTGTGCAAATCAAGCTGCGGATCATATCTGAAAAGCCAGTTGTTTCCTGTTAGCTAAAATTCGATTGCGCACTCTATTGGGACAACTGCTGTCTCTCTGCTTGAGCTCTACGCTGCAGACGTACGACACTCGAAGCTCTTTTCGCGCAATGAGGATCCTTATATTGGTTAATGGAGAAGTTGGGAAAACACTCCCGCCTCGAGTTTGAGCGCGTAGCTCAGAGGTCTCAAGCTTTGTTCGGCAAGACGTTGCGAACGCTCGACACTGACTCTCGTTCGCGTAGTCAGAGTCCTTACCTTTTGTTCTGAAGCGTTGAAACGCTCCAGCCTCGACTCCAGGTGAACGTAACTCAGAGGTTCTCTGCTTTTGGGGCAAAGGGCGTTGTGGAACGTTCGGACATCCACTCGCGTACGTTACCTGACAGTTTCTCTGATTTGTTCAGCAAGGCGTTAGTGAAAGTTCAGGTGAAGAAGGATTCCCCTAACGGCGGATTTTGGCTGCTCGTGCTTGAGAAACTACGTTAGAAAGTTGAGTCCTGGTTCCTCTTAGGCATTTTCAAATGTTTTAAGAAAAGTTATAGGTTAATATTCTAGCCCTGAAAAGAACTGTTGTTAGCCTGAAAAAAGAAACTGTTGGTTAGCCCTGACAAAGGATGTTTGTAGGCCCTGAAAAGAACTATGTTAGCCCTGAAAAGAACTGTTGGTTAGCCTGAAAAGAACGTGTTTAGATCTAAAGAAGAACTTTTGCCGTAGGTTTAGTTGTAAGAACAAAAATCTAAAAATAATCCCATGGAAAATTAATAGACTTCGCGCACGCGTGCGTAGGGAGGCAACTCGCGTGAGCCGCGCGGGGACATTACTCATAGATCTAAAACCCTCCCCCGCACGCGTACCATGTTGAAGCCACTTCGCCAACCGGCCCGTTGCAGATAGAATCGTAATATTTTTATTTAACCACAACATCAAAAACCAAAAGTCCATTTTAATCATTTAAGACCAAATTATATACATAAACGTATTAGTGATGGAAATATTTATAGTTGGATAAGGATTAACATATAGTAGAAAAAAGGTTTGTTTAAATGTAGGCAAAACAATTCAGATTTTTAAATAAAAGTGGTGTGTGCCTCACTCGACATAGTGGGTATAGTGTTGTCTGCGGACTTTTTTGTCGCGATATTTATAAGATCTACAATTAATTACAACATTTTATGGTTCTATCTTGTGTAGTTTAGGCAGCGTACGCAAAATAAAGTAACTTTTTGGTTGATTTTTTCAGTTTGTTGTCCGGAAAATCGAATATTATTTACTGAATCCTACTTTTTTTCAAAATAAAATATAGCTATGGGCATAGTGGATAAGTAGCTTTCGAATGTGTGAAAGAATTTTTAAAAATCGGGACAGTAGTTTTGAGACCTATTCATTACAACAAAAAAAACAAAAAACAAACAAAGTTTGCTCCTCTTTATAATATAAGTATATATATCTATATATCGTATAGTATTATATATATATTATATATATATATAATATAATATGATAGATATATATATATATATATAATTATATTTATATTATATATAATATATATATTAATATATATATATATAATATATACCTCAA
The DNA here is from genome assembly GCA_037178615.1 of Dione vanillae. Lineage (NCBI taxonomy): Eukaryota > Metazoa > Arthropoda > Insecta > Lepidoptera > Nymphalidae > Dione > Dione vanillae. The sequence continues at coordinate 74,823 of JAZFAU010000288.1, read as the reverse complement.
CATGCAATGGGCGGAACGCGGGGAACATTCAATGAACACTAGGTCCGCGGTCCCTGCGGTTCACTTTTCTCTGCATCTGCTATTTATCTATGGTGATTTACATAACTTGAATTAATACCATAGAGTAGAATTGAGATCACAGAGTAAAAGATTGCAATTATGTTAATTTAATATTTTATTACAGATTCTTTCCCCACAATTTAGATTGATGACATCATTTATAATAAGTAACGAAATTTAGCATCATGCTATGAGTACCATCCCGAAAAGATATCTTATGCATAAATAAAAAGTAATTTCCCCCGGTTAAGACGCTATCGGCGGAGTAAGCCTGCGCCAGGATTGATAAATAAAAACTTTTTCCATCACAGCTGTCAGGTGTTTCACGAAAAAATAGCTTTGTCGCATACGAATAACGAATAAACTGTTTGTCTTGCTTCAAGATTAAGATTATATTGTAATTTATTTTGAATAAGTTTACTCTTCGTCTGTAAGGATTATAAAATCGTCTTAGATTTTCATTAATCTATTATAATTTTTGTTATTTTTTATTTTGTAATAGTTTTTGTTTTAAGTGTTATTTCGATCATGTATTTATAAAACACTTGCTTATGAACTTATAGTATCTGAAAATATAATTTAAAGATATTTCGTTTTATTATATTATTGTAATATATATATATAGATATATATATATATATATATAGATTATATAATATAGAGAAATATATATATATTATTCAGATATATATATATCTATATATATATTTATATAGTATATATATATATATAGATATCTATATATAATATATATATATATATACTTATATATATATATATATAATTCTATATTATAATATATATATATTTATTATATATATATCTATAGATATATATATATATATATATATATATATCTTTTTGACGTCATTATCGTAATGGCTTTCACCCACTTTCACAGGTTGGCGGACGAAAGCTCTTTAGATATAAGTCCCACCTTTGCATGATAGTTCTGTGTTTCTGTGATCAATATGTGTTTTATGCAATAAAAAATATTATGGTATTTTAAATTTTTCTCACAGGTAGTAGTATTGACAACAAGCTAATTTAAGGTTGCAAGTTCTGATTATTCACAGCAGGTGGTAGGGTTTGTTATATATTATTTTGTTTTTACTTATTGAAACAAACATCACAAGCCCTCACTCGAGATGTGACAGCTAAAATGTGCCACGTTGGTACTTTGGGGAGTATGAAGTTAAAAAAAATATATATATAATCTACTTGATTAATTTGACAATTTTTGCTTGTGACAGTCTACACAAAGCATCAATATATATACATTTGTGAATATTACATACAAAAATATATTTCAGACCTGTCATAGAGCCGTCGTGGCTGTGACATATATTGTGAAGTTAAAAGTGACACTGTGTTTATTTTGAATCACATTAGTGGATAATGAATCACTTTCATTTTCTTCTTTATAGCAATCTGAAAAATCGCGGTGTTGAGTTACGTTATACAAAATTCAAAATAGTACAGAAAGCAAGGAAAGGAGTATATTAATAACGAGACCTCTACTCTCCCCTCTTCTTATACATTCTGGCTCTATAAACGACTATCAGCGTAAAGCTAAAAAAAACCAATAAGATTCTCTCATGTATGTCGTAATGGTAGTTGAAATATTCCCATAAATTTTAAATTAAATAAATTATGCGTGGGTAGAACGTCATCGTGGAACGACTCTTAACCGAGCTCAGGTGTCCTATAGCTCATTAAATACTTCAGCCGCCCAACACTCACTTTATACATAATTTAGAGATCTAGATTTTTCTTATAATATTTTTCATATTTCATACTAAATGAACACTGTGTATGAGCACTCCATGAACAAGCCTAACCATTACATCAGGTTTGATAAACCTCATATACTCGCTAGGGGATATAAATATATTCCTAGAATGATCCGTGAGGCTATTAAAATATTAAAATATCCTAATTTCAATAGAGAAGACGGTTGGAAGCTTTCTAACACTCGGGTCCCACTTATGAAAATTTTAAAATCCCAATCACACCACACCAGAGAGTAGGATACAGTCAGCTCATTCTGCAGGAATCCGCGAGGCAACTCCGGAACTGTTGACGGTAGTTTGAAATAATAATTATATCAAAAGACAGACGAATGCCACCTCAGTCTACCCGTGACCACGGACTACTGCAAAATGGTCGAAACGTCGAGTTTCACTAAAAATGTCAATATCTGTTTAAATTGTTTTATTTAAAATGTATAAAAATCGCCAAAATCAAAGACCTTACTAATTAACGTATTTTTCTCAGTATATATGAACAATTAAATGTTTCTTGATTTTATTAAGATTAATGGTATGCTATTACATTCAGTTCATAGTTTCGAAATAGTTATTTATTTTTATATTAATTTAAGAAATGTGCAGTATTCAGTCCGTAGCGATTAGAGCTGCGGGACAAAATTGGAACTGTTACAAAGAAGTTATTATACATACGTTGTTATCCGACAGCTACTGTAAAATAATTGGTAATGATAAGTGAGAATTGGAAGTGGGTAGGAAATAGAGAATGTCTGACTAGAAATTCAAAAATAAAGCTTGTTTCAAAGTTATTAATATTCTAAAGCCAATGTAGCACAATTAAATATATTATGACTGAATTAGATGTGGAGGATGATTCTCATAGGCTAAAATCTACTGTTGATTTATCCAAAGTGTGTTATTGAGTTACTAACTTATCCTAAAGTATCGCATATAACGACATAGCGTACTATAAGCCAGATATTACTTTTTTTTCTTTGCAATGTTTTGGTACAGAACAATCGAAACGAAACAATATTTTTAGAATATTAAGAGTATAGTATCGTTAATTGAAATAAAAACAATATTATAATTATTTAATTTAATCATAAACCAGGTCAAACGTCCATACAATGCAAATTAACAAAGAAATATAAGCGCAACACTTAACAAGGGCGGGGATCACTCGAAAGTTGCGTCATTAGAGAAGTTAATTAACAAAAGAGGCTTTATCAGAAAGTTAGAGATTTATGCCGTCACAAGTATTCATTAAAAATGGAATTCCATGAATTAGATATGGTACAGTGGTCGATATCTGAATGTATGAGATGGTTGTAGCTTCGGTTCTTGTTATTATTTATTCTAAGAACTTTTTTACTTTCTCTTGATTTGATGTGACTAAATTAGCAAAACTCATCTGTATTTTATTTTAAGAGGACGGTTACATGGAAATGCACAATAAGTGAATTTTTCATTTTGGTTAACACTTCTAAAGTATAAATATTAGACAACTTCTTTTATTTTGAAATCTGAACAAGAAATGAAATACGTATTAAAATCTATCGTACAATTTAAAAGATGTTAGCGTACATCGGTACAAACAAATTTTTCGTATGAATTCTGAAGCTCTCTTAAATAAACTACACCGTCATAGTAATAAAATGTAGTAAAGCTAAATACTCTTAAGTACAAGTTTTGTGAATATTCTTCACATTACTCTATGTTAGTAAGTAAACAACTTTGTATAGAGTAATCCCTTCTAAGTGATAAGCTAATTCCACTCAACATGCATGCGTGATGAAACTTGTCTGTGCTCAAACTAGCTTCTCCACATAATAATAATAAAAGCCTTAGTTGGTCATTTCGAGTTTAAATATGTAGTTTTATGAAAGAAGGCTAAGCCATATGTAAGTTTTATTCAACGCTCTTAACTCAGAAACTAATTTGAAATTTAAAACGATTAAGATATTTTCCCCATTTATCGAGAAAAGCTTTATGTCACGTTCATCGTTTTCTTACACAAGTGTCAGAAATTAAAGCAATTACAAATATGTAACGATGAAGATATCTTAGATAAAAGTATACAGATTTTTTCATTTATTGCAATTACTATGAGAATATCATATTCTCATAGATATCGACCACGATACCATATCTAATTCAAGGAATTTCATTTTTAATGGAATACTTGTAACGACATAAATCTCTAAATTTCTGATAAAACCTCTTTTGCTAATTAACTTCTTTAATGACGCAATTTTCGAGTAATCCCTCGCCCTTGTTAAGTGTTGCGCGTATATTTCTTTGTTATTTTGCATTGCATTGACGTTTGACCTGCTTTATGATTAAATCAAATAATTAAACTATTTTTTGATTTCAATAAATGACACTGTTACTTTTAATATTTTTAAAATATTATTTAATTAATAATAGTTAATGCCTCGTTTTGATTGTTCTCTACCAAAACAATCCAAAGAAAAAAGTAATAACTGGCTTATAGTACGGTATGTCGTTATATGCGACTTTAGGATGAGGTATATTAGGATATATCTATATTCTTAGAAAATAATTTATTTATTTATTTATGTACCACAAGACAAAAGATGCATAAAATATGTAAGAATGGAAATCAAATGTACAAAGGATGACTTATCTCTAAAAGAGATCTCTTCCAGAAACCCTTGAATGTGAGAGATATTGTTTCTTAAAAAAGATAATGTAATTTTAATGGGATATTTAATATGATTCTTTTTAGTGATATCAAAAATATGTTTAGTATTGTACATTTTCCGTGTCATCATGAAAAAATTTATAATTGATACTTTTCTCAAGTTCAAAATTGTACTAATTTATTTCATCTTAAAGCGATGATGAAGAAGAAGATGCATTAATTTTATAATTATATAAAAAAAATTAAATATTTTTTATTTAACACTCTGAAACACAATTCTACCACTCAATATGCAATATCTAAATTCAAGTGAACACAAAGTCTTTTGATATTAATTCCTGTACATGAATGATATTTATTACTTACTTATATTTCGTAGAAAGCAGGGGCTAAGCAACGGAGTGTTTTATCGTATATATTGATTATATCACTAGATTACCACGGTCCCTGCAGTTCCCGCTGCCTACCCTGCCTTGTGCGGGATAAAGCGTGAAGCTAAAAAAAAAAAAATTGTTATACATATAGTATAAGTAATGGTGTGTAAATACGTATGTAAGTGTAAAACGATGTACATTGCATTGCGGTACACAACAACAACATACACTGAGTAATCACTGTGACTAAAAACTCCATGAATGCATATGTTAAAAGCTATTTAATTTTTTTTAATATATTATAGCTTTAGTAAAGTAAAAGTACTCTATTATCTTTATAACGTAATAATTTAAGATTAATATTTATAATTATAGGTTATTTATATTTAGTAGAGGACCTGTTTACGTTTATATGGTTGCAGAATAAGCTTACGTTGAGTTCCGCTACTCAACACGCAATGCCTCGAAAAAGGCGGAAAGCGGGGACGGAGAAAGCAGGGGCTAAGCAACGAAGTGTCTTAACACTAGGTTCCACGGTCCCTGCAGTTCCCTCTGCCTACCCTGCCCTGTGCCATATGCGGGATAAAAATTGAAGCTCAAAAAAAAAATTACAAAAAAAAGAATAAGCTTATTGAACGAATGCTATCTCAATCGTCACTCTCAATAATTTTAGTTAACCTAAGAGTATAATATGTTTTTTATCAATTTTCAAAAAAAACAAGCCTTTTTAATTATTGTCGTCCTGCTTTATTTGTAATTATTTAATTTATTACGTTTATGTGTTTTGTCAAATTAGGATTGTTCTGAATTTAATTTCAATACTAACTTTACCCACTGGTTCATATATTTTTATTTATATTTAAAATTTTTATTTATAATATTGTTTTAGATTCACCTTTATCCAGCCCGTAGCAGGGTCTACAACATTTTCTTTTAGATAAATTGCTTTTGTAATGCAATTGGACTGTATTCGTGGTAAATTTGAGTTTAATCTTCACATAGAACTATATTATGTATAACTAATATTATAACTAATTGAACTATTTTCTACTACTGACCACATAGTTCAAATAGTTATTACGATATATACGATTAATAAATGTCATGGCGAAATGGATCAGTATCTGTATACATACACACTGTTTTTGGGATAAAGTTTAGAAGATTAAAATTATTTGTATACAAAACATCGCAAATGTTAGTAAAACTACTGACTATACAATTGAGACTATATTATAATTAGATTTGACAATGATTACCTGAGTACCAAGAGTCACCTGATTGAGTAAGAGTATCTTACCAATTTAGGGAGATAAACTCAGAATATTATTTGGGATCCCCCAAGACCCCCCCCCCCCCCCCCTCCGAAAGGCGCATTAACACGCCTTATGTATAAAAATAACTGTACGAGTATATATATTTATAATATATACAGCGTTTGCTTATAACCGCAACAGTTTTTGGGTTTAATTTCCATTTTGACAATAGCACAAAAACACGGCGTTGAGTTTTGCTACAATATGTGTCGAAAGGAGAAAAGTAGGAATATCTTGACACTCAGTTCCTTATGCCCACAGTTTACTGTGCCTACTCGCCCATTAGCGGTATACAGTGTGGGGCTAAAAACATTATTACACATATATATTGGTTGATTTATAAAGTAATTATTATAGAAAAACCACTAAATGCTAAATAAAATCCCTGAGGTTCTAAGTTTTAGTAGCATTGTTAAGCTAACGGGTCGATTGTAGGAGCTAAATGAATTAGCAGACGCTCATGCTCGTCGGATGCGGATCGACTGCGGATCGTGACTAATCATTGCACCGCTCTGCACTGTTGTGTACAGGAAGGTCGGTAATTGGTTACTTCATGTGTTTTGTGTTTTCTTTATTTTATTTACTTACTACTTAATATAGAGAAAATGAGAATATATTAATTTAAATATTTAGTAATATTTAATTTAAAATATTTAGTCTATTTTTTACATTTGTCGAAAAAAGAATTATTGATTTAAAATATTACTAAATGTTGCGACCATTTGTCTCATCAAGTAAGATATCTGCACCGGTGAATGTTGTAAATCATTTTAATTTTTGAAGTGCAGCGTTGAGTATTGCCATTCAATTCGCGCTATTTCAAATAACAACGGAAACCAATTTTGTATTGTTGAACGCTTTATACTTTAAGTAACCAGGATAGATAAAGATAAATTAGTAATTAGGCTAGACACTTCATATTCTCCTCTTTTATTTTTAATGCATTTCGTTTTAGGAGGTGGATTTAAACTTTTGTGGCACTGTAATATTAGTGAACGATATAAATAATTCTTCTTCGTAAAGATCGAACCTAGGTAACTTTAAAAGTTATTCTAATAGCTACATTCGATTAAGCCTTAATAATATACAAATATAATAAAACAAATGTATAACTGAAATTAAAGGAAATTCGCCGCAAACAAGAGAAAAACAAGAAAGACAATTCCACCACTCAATATGCAGTATCTAAATTCAATAATTCGAAATTAAGAGATTAAGAGCAGTAATATTTAATCGCACACTTAATCCGAGGACTAAGTTATTTTTTGTCCAATTTAAAGGCAGCTTTTTCTAGTCACGGCTGTTTGCTTAACAAATAATAATAATTTACCATTGGAGCGGAAATTGGAAGAAAATATCATGGTACTAGTAAATAGGTAGATGAAATTTTCCATTTATATAAATAAAGTTATTTTTGGGCCGTATTGTTAGGAATTTCTAAGAATTTAAGAACACTTTTCACAAGGAAAATGACGGAATTCAACGCCGTGTCCCTCCATTTAACAAAAAATAAAACTAATTTAAATAAGGTCAAAGACAGCAGTTAAATTCCTTTGCCTTAAAATAAATATATATAGGAATAAAAACCTCATTGTAACGTTTTTTTAGCCGAATGAAAAGAAAAACTTCTAGGTTTAAATTAATTTATTTGAGACCTGAAAAGCTATACAAAATTAAATTCAAAATAAAGAGAACTTTCCTCATAGCGTGACGTGTGGAGTTTTACCTGGAACTGTGGGTACATAGGAAATCAGTAACTATACACATTTTAGCTTGAATTATCTAAGAAATATACAAACATCTCAAAAACATACCTTATTCTTATGAAAGAGAGTGCATTTTTGTATGTCCTAACTCTGGAGGTTGAACAAAAAAATGAAATGTTAAAATGGAAATCGTTTTATTCGCGTTAACAGTCCGCGAGGTTAGAGTTGGATCGAAATATTGGTTGGAGTCGACTTTATGATTGCTAATTATTTTAATTGCTATTGAAGTTTATACCAAATTTAATACTGGCTTTAGTATAAAGGTTAAGATGAAAATTTATTTATATAAAAAAAATAAGCCTTTGTTACTCAAAATACGACTACTGCGGGTTCGATTTCCAGTTGTGTTGAATAAATTGTTCTATTTCTTCTCTCTGGTAACAAGATACAGTGCGGTGTTTAGTTCTTAACTATAATTTTCTTGTATCGATGCTGTTCTTTGAATGTATCATATAGATAAACTTCTTGATAAACACGATATCTATCGTATAGGTACCCTCAGGATGGTAGGAGAGCACTGAAATAAAATGAAACGGAAAAAGGCTATTTTACGCAAATAAAATTACAGGCTAATTTAATAATTAGCTCATATTATAAAGCCATGGTGGCGCAATGGATTATTATATAACTGAAAGCAAATCTAGAAGAGGAGACTATTCTCGTGAACGAAAATCTATTTTCAAATTGCCTAAAGTGTGATATTGAATTTCTAACTAAATCTAGAGCGTACAGTATTGTACATAACAACATAGTGTATCTATACTATTAGGCCGTTTATTACTTCTATTGTTTTATTATCGTGGCGTAGAGGCGTAGCGTCTGCCTGTAAACGCGACGGTTTGTGGGTTCGATCCCCACTTGGGGAAGATGGAGTTTATATTTCCATTTTCTTCGCTCTGGAAACTAGGCGTTGAGTTTCGCTACTCAACACGCAATGCCTCGAAAACGGTTGAAAGCGGGGACGGAGAAAGCAGGGACTAAGCAACGAAGTGTCTTAACACTAGGTTCATATGGTTCCTCCAGTTCCCTCTGTCTACCCTGCCATGTGCAGGATAAAGCGTGAAGCTAAAAAAAAAAGAAAAAAAAAGTGATGTAAATGCTATTTCAATAATATTTTAAAAGTAATATATTGTCATTTATTGAAATCAATACAAAAAATATAATTATTTGAGCATGCTCTGCTTGCATGCAAGGCTTTGAATAATTTCATTCTTCTGAGTGGATATCAAACCCTTAACCCTTACATTTAAAAATATATACTAACCACTGTGCCACGATAGCTCAATTTAAAATATAAATATTAAGAGATAAAGAGCAGTAAGTAGAGAGCAATAATCAGTATTTTTTTCATTTTCGGAACTTTGTTTAAGAAAGTATTAAAATTTATTAATTTATTAAATGTATTCATTTTTATTATACTATTTCATATATTATAGATTGTTTTTAAGCTCTGTCTACCCTACCATGTGCGGGATGAAGTGTGAAGCTATAGACTGTTTTTTATAGTTTTTAATTTTTTTTTTCATTTAGCTGCGAACAAAATCAATTTTAAATTATTCTTAGTTGGCACACCTTACAACAAATTTACAAAACTAATTTTTGGTATCACTAAAAAGAATCATATTAAAGATCCCATTAAATTTCTTCACATTCTTTTCTAAGAATTAATTGGTCTTAAGTAGCAAAGGGAGCCATGGTGAAGCAACATTAGCATTTTAAATTCTTGGCAACTGAATATAAAACTTTATAGAATTAGCTTTTAGAAGACAATTAACGATTAACAAGAAAGTTCTTATAAGATATGTATGGATAAAAGAATATAATGTATATTTTATATAATACAATAAATAAGTGTACAGATAAATAAAATATACATAAGGTGGCCTCTTCGTTACAAACGATATCTATCAGACAACTTTTAACCGTGGGATAAGACCGGGGGAGAAGATTATAGGCTATAATTATTATTGAAATATTTTTATATATTTGTTTAATGGAAGAAGGCTGTATGCAATATGTCACTAAGTCCTCTTTTATCTTATATTCCATTCATATATTCATTTCCATTTGACAATAGAGAAAAGATTTAATATGAAGGTAAGCTAAGGTTTTTTATTATTTAGTGGAGACGCTCGTTCACTTGCTTGCTGAGTGGAATTAGCTAATTACTTAGAAGGGATTACTCGGTTGTTTCCTTATTAACATAGAGCAATGTTAAAAATATTAACAAAACTTGCACTTAAGAGTATTTAGCTTTATTACGTTTTATTATTATGACGGTGTAATTCACTTGAGAGAACTTAAGTGTTCATGAGGGATGTGTGTTCAGAATTCATACGAAAAAATTGCTTGTACCAATGTACGCTTATGCATTTAAATTATACGACTGATTAATGCGATTTTCACTAATATTTCAAGTTTAAAAATATGCAAACAGTTTCTAATACTATACTTAAATAGTGTAAACCAAGTGAGCAAAACATTATTCATTTATTTTCTTAAGACAAAATGCGTTGAGTTTTGCCCATCAAGTCAAATTGCATCAAGATAAAGTAAAAAAGTTCTCAAAACTAAACAATAACTAGAACTGTAACTAGGATCGAAGTTACAACCATCTCATATATTTAGATATCGACCACTGTACCATATCTAATTCATGATTTCCATTTTTAATGGAATACTTGTGACGGCATAAATCTCTAACTTTCTGATAAAGCCTCTTTTGTTAATTAACTTCTCTAATGATGTAACTTTCGAGTGATCCCCGCCCTTGTTAAGTGTTGCTCTTATATTTCTTTGTTAATTTGCATTGTATGGACGTTTGACCAGCTTTATGATTAAATCAAATAATTTTAATATTGTTTTCATTTCAATGAATAATAATATTACTATTAATATTTTTAGAATATTATTGAAATAATTTATGGCTCACTTCGATTGTTTGTTGTAGATTGTTACATTGTGCCACGTTGGTTTTACAACATTAATAATTTTAATATAAGCTGATTATTAAACTAGCCCATAAAATTATTTACATAAAGTACCTTTTTTCCCGTTTTCTTTAAAGTTTCTCTAAAGTACCTTTATTTCAGTGCGAATATACCATCCCGCAGGAATCTACATATCTATATCTACAATAGGTATCGTGTTCATCTAGAAGTTTATCTTAATTAAATTTAAAACGTTTAATTAATAAATAAAAAGGAACATATCGTTAAAAGTGTCTTAAGAAGCATCTCGTCCTCTACTACCCACCAAATTTTAAACGATTGCGTAACCTCGTGTTACCAGAGGGAAGAAAATAAACGATTTATTAACACCATTTATTTATTTGGAAATTGAACCCACGGCCGTCATCATTAAAGTAACAAAGGCGTTAATATTAAATAAACATGTATAAATTAATTTTCAATTTCATATTCAAAATCTTACTAAAGCTAGTATTAAATTTGGTATACGCTTCAATAGCAGCTTAAGTAATTAGCAATCATAACGTCGGCTCCAACCAATATTTCCATCGCTAACCTCGCCAAACTGTTAACGCAAATAAAACGATTTCCATTTTAACGTTTCATTTTTTCTTGCAATATCCAGAGGTAGGACATACAAAATTGAACTTTGTTTTTTAAGAACAAGGTATATTTTCGAAATATTTCTATATTTCTTAGACGGTTTATAGTTGAAATAACCAGGATAGACAAAGAAAAATTAGTGGCCAAACACTCCATTTATCCCTCCCTCCCTACTTCCCTAGCACTGTCTTTTAAGTTCTGGACATTAACTTTAAAAAAAAAAACAATAATTTACCCTAACAAAGATCAAACCTTGGTAACAGTAAGACGCTATTATCTTACCTACATGCTATTAAACTTTATTAATATATAAATACAATAAAACAAGTCTCTAACTGAAATAATAGGAAATTAGCCGAAAAAAAGAAAAAAACAAGAAAGATGGAACAAAGTATATACTTTCGTAATATTTAATCGCACTTAATCCAGGGCTAAGTTATTTTTTGTCCAATTTAAAAGCAGCTTATTCTAGTCACGGCTGTTTGCTTAACAAATAACAATAATTTACTATTGGAGCGGAAATTGGAAGAAAATATCGTGGTACGAGTCAATAGGTAGGTGGAATTTTAAGTTTATATAAATAAAGTTGCTTTTGGTACATATTGTTAGGAATTCCTTATAAAATATAAACATTTTTTGTTCTTTTTTTTTTTTTTTTTTTTGTTCTTTTTTTTTTTTTTAGCTTTACGCTTTATCCCGCACATGGCAGGGTAGGCAGAGGGAACTGCAGGAACCATAAGAACCTAGTGTTAAGACACTCTGTTACTTAGTTCCTGCTTACTCCGTTCTCGCTTTCCGCCTGTTACGAGGCATTGCATGTTGAGTGGCGGAACTCAACGCCGCTGTTTGCCTAGTTTGCCAGAGCGAAGAAAATAGAAATAGAATTCTTCTTCTTCTTATCTATTTTATAATTTAAGCTGGATAATGAAAATGCAATGGATATGATGTTGACAAAACTTAACGCCGTATCATCTCTTACCAGAGCGAATAAATCAAAGTAATTTAAATATAACATACTACAGAAGTTAAACAATGCACTTCCTTAGATTGTCTTGTATATAAGCTACTGTATACAAATAAAAGTAAGAAAAATAAATTATTATTTTGTAATTAAGGTCGTATATAATAACCAATATATGCTTAATTAAATTAATTTAAGAACTATAATCTCAATTAAAAAATAAGTAATAAAGAACTAATTCATACCGTCGTGGCGCAGAGGAGCAACGTCTGCCTGTAACGCGACTAACGCGACGGTTTCTGGGTTCGATCCCCAGTCGGGGAAGATGGATTTTTCAATTTCCATTTTCTTCGCTCTGGCAACTAAGGCAAAGCGCGGCGTTGAGTTCCGCCACTCAACATGCAATGCCTCGAAAACGGCGGAAAGCGGGGACGATGTAAGCAGGGACTAAGTAAAGGAGTGTCTTAACACTAGGTTCGTATGGTTCCTTCAGTTCCCTCTGCCTACCCTCTCATGTGCGGGATAAAAGCGTGAAGCTAAAAAAAAAATGTGAGAAGCCTTATCTAGAATATGAATAGGAAATCAGTAATAATACACGTTTAAACTTAAATTATTTATAATTTTTTAAATATATACATAGCCTACTTTGAATATAGAATATACCATACTAAGGCCATCCTAGAGCAGTGGCACAAAAAATAATATACTTGCTAACAGAATAACTGACTCATTTTAAATATTACTATTGGAAACTTTGATCTATGTTCGGGGAACTAAATTTTTCATTTTCTCACTCTCGTAAGACATAACTTTAAGTATCACTCTCAAAGACAAAGAAGAAGTATCCAGAACAGTCCTAAGGGAATAAATACCTTGACACCCGACTATTTATGGAAAATGTATCTGTATTATATGAAATAAACTTACTGATCAACCTTAATAAGCCCAACAGAAAATAATCGTAAAATACCTCCTAATAAAGAACTTTCTACTACTACCTATACAAGTTATTAGCACATATAAAGCAATAGCCACTTGAAAGTCATAAAATGGAGCCATAGTCTTTATACCCTTTTTAAAAAGGATTACCGATACTCAAATGTCACGGAATTCAAAGTTACAAAATGTATGCAGGTGAGCGTGAAAAACCTGAAACGTAAACACTTGTTCTATTCGTTTCATGTTACATTGTGTTGAAACGTTTGTAAAACGTTAAAACGCACTAGTGCAATTTTGACATCTTTGTGATATATATATATATATATATATATATATATATATATATATATATATATATATATATATATATATATATATATATATATATATATATATATATATATATATATATATATATATATATATATATATATATATATATATATATATATATATATATATATATATATATATATATATATATATATATATATATATATATATATATATATATATATATATATATATATATATATATATATATATATATATATATGAAATAAACTTACTGATCAACCTTAATAAGCCCAACAGAAAATAATCGTAAAATACCTCTTAATAAAGAAGTTTCTACTACTACCTATACAAGTTTATTAGCACATATAAAGCAATAGCCACTTGAAAGTCATAAAATGGAGCCATAGTCTTTATACCCTTTTTAAAAAGGATTACCGATACTCAAATGTCACGGAATTCAAAGTTACAAAATGTATGCAGGTGAGCGTGAAAAACCTGAAACGTAAACACTTGTTCTATTCGTTTCATGTTACATTGTGTTGAAACGTTTGTAAAACGTTAAAACGCACTAGTGCAATTTTGACATCTTTGTGATATATATATATATATATATATATATATATATATATATATATATATATATATATATATATATATATATATATATATATATATATATATATATATATATATATATATATATATATATATATATATATATATATATATATATATATATATATATATATATATATTTATATATATATATATATATATATATATATATATATATATATATATATATATATATATATATATATATATATATATGAAATAAACTTACTCATCAACCTTAATAAACCCAACAGAAAATAATCATAAAATACCTCCTAATAAAGAAGTTTCTACTACTACCTATACAAGTTTATTAGCACATATAAAGCAATAGCCACTTGAAAGTCATAAAATGGAGCCATAGTCTTTATACCCCTTTTAAAAAGGATTACCGATACTCAAATGTCACGGAATTCAAAGTTACAAAATGTATGCAGGTGAGCGTGAAAAACCTGAAACGTAAACACTTGTTCTATTCTTTTCATGTTACATTGTGTTGAAACTTTTGTAAAACGTTAAAACGCACTAGTTCTATTTTGACATCTTTGTGATATATATATATATATATATATATATATATATATATATATATATATATATATATATATATATATATATATATATATATATATATATATATATATATATATATATATATATATATATATATATATATATATATATATATAGTTTTATATATATATATATATATATATATATATATATATATATATATATATATATATATATATATATATATATATATATATAAAACTTGTATATTTATATATACATTGCAATATTTTTGAAATAATAATAAGCGAACTGACTGAAACCGACTGTTACAGAATAAGTGAACTGTATCGTTTACAGTAGATTTTTTTCATACTGCGCCAAAATTGCCTTCAAAATATGTTACGCATATAAGATAATAATACCTTTTTGTATATATATATATATATATATATGTATATATATATATATATATATATATATATATATATATATATATATATATATATATATATATATATATATATATATATATATATATATATATATATATATATATATATATATATATATATATATATATATATATATATATATATATATATATATATATATATATATATATATATATATATATATATATATATATATATAATATATATATATATATATATATATATATATATATATATATATATATATATATATATATATATATATATATATATATATATATATATATATATATATATATATATATATATATATATAAAACTTGTATATTTATATATACATTGCAATATTTTTAAAATAATAATAAGCGAACTGACTGAAACTGACTGTTACAGAATAAGTGAACTGTATCGTTTACAGTAGATTTTTTTCATACTGCGCCAAAATTGCCTTCAAAATATGTTACAAGAAAATGGAAATAGAAAAATCCAGCTCTAAGGGATCCTTACCAGAATTAAAAAGGTAAGTTCTAACAAAGAAGAATAAGAGTCACATTGTACACACACAACTAAAGTATTTTATTTAAAAGGAAACAATCATAGTAAAAAAATTGTAGTAAAACAGATCCTACTTCGAGCGGGATAAAGCGTGAAGCTAAAAAATATCTTAATTAAAAAAGAGTTATAAATATAAATTAAAATATGTAAACCAGTGGATAAAGTGAGTATCAAAATTTCAAAATTAGATTTAGAACAATCCTAATTTGAAACAAAGACATAATCCTAAAATAATTGCAAATGAAGCACAACGAGAATAATTGAAATCGCTTGTTTTATTTGAAAACTGACAAAAAGGTATTATTATCTTATATGCGTAACATATTTTGAAGGCAATTTTGGCGCAGTATGAAAAAAATCTACTGTAAACGATACAGTTCACTTATTCTGTAACAGTCAGTTTCAGTCAGTTCGCTTATTATTATTTCAAAAATATTGCAATGTATATATAAATATACAAGTTTTATATATATATATATATATATATATATATATATATATATATATATATATATATATATATATATATATATATATATATATATATATATATATATATATATATATATATATATATATATATATATATATATATATATATATATATATATATATATATATATATATATATATATATATATATATATATATATATATATATATATATATATATATATATATATATATATATATATATATATATATATATATATATATATATATATATATATATATATATATATATATATATATATATATATATATATATATATATATATATATATATATATATATATATATATATATATATATATACATATATATATATATATATATATATATATATATATATATATATATATATATATATATATATATATATATATATATATATATATATATATATATATATACAAAAAGGTATTATTATCTTATATGCGTAACATATTTTGAAGGCAATTTTGGCGCAGTATGAAAAAAATCTACTGTAAACGATACAGTTCACTTATTCTGTAACAGTCGGTTTCAGTCAGTTCGCTTATTATTATTTCAAAAATATTGCAATGTTTATATAAATATACAAGTTTTATATATATATATATATATATATATATATATATATATATATATATATATATATATATATATATATATATATATATATATATATATATATATATATATATATATATATATATATATATATATATATATATAAAACTATATATATATATATATATATATATATATATATATATATATATATATATCACAAAGATGTCAAAATTGCACTAGTGCGTTTTAACGTTTTACAAACGTTTCAACACAATGTAACATGAAACGAATAGAACAAGTGTTTACGTTTCAGGTTTTTCACGCTCACCTGCATACATTTTGTAACTTTGAATTCCGTGACATTTGAGTATCGGTAATCCTTTTTAAAAGGGGTATAAAGACTATGGCTCCATTTTATGACTTTCAAGTGGCTATTGCTTTATATGTGCTAATAAACTTGTATAGGTAGTAGTAGAAACTTCTTTATTAGGAGGTATTTTACGATTATTTTCTGTTGGGCTTATTAAGGTTGATGAGTAAGTTTATTTCATATATATATATATATATATATATATATATATATATATATATATATATATATATATATATATATATATATATATATATATATATATATATATATATATATATATATATATATATATATATATATATATATATATATATATATATATATATATATATATATATATATATATATATATATATATATATATATATATATATATATATATATATATATATATATATATATATATATATATATATATATATATATATCACAAAGATGTCAAAATTGCACTAGTGCGTTTTAACGTTTTACAAACGTTTCAACACAATGTAACATGAAACGAATAGAACAAGTGTTTACGTTTCAGGTTTTTCACGCTCACCTGCATACATTTTGTAACTTTGAATTCCGTGACATTTGAGTATCGGTAATCCTTTTTAAAAAGGGTATAAAGACTATGGCTCCATTTTATGACTTTCAAGTGGCTATTGCTTTATATGTGCTAATAAACTTGTATAGGTAGTAGTAGAAACTTCTTTATTAGGAGGTATTTTACGATTATTTTCTGTTGGGCTTATTAAGGTTGATCAGTAAGTTTATTTCATATAATACAGATACATTTTCCATAAATAGTCGGGTGTCAAGGTATTTATTCCCTTAGGACTGTTCTGGATACTTCTTCTTTGTCTTTGAGAGTGATACTTAAAGTTATGTCTTACGAGAGTGAGAAAATGAAAAATTTAGTTCCCCGAACATAGATCAAAGTTTCCAATAGTAATATTTAAAATGAGTCAGTTATTCTGTTAGCAAGTATATTATTTTTTGTGCCACTGCTCTAGGATGGCCTTAGTATGGTATATTCTATATTCAAAGTAGGCTATGTATATATTTAAAAAATTATAAATATTACTTTGAGAAAGTATACTTAGACTTGTTTTACTCTTACCTGGCATGAATATTTTAACAGTAACGCCGACGGCGAAACGACAACAAAAAAGTTTAAATTACGCTTTATTTTTTTTTGCTTAGTCTTAATTTTTGAGATCATTCTTCTTTTTGTGTTTTGAAACAAATTTATTGCTTTTTTCTTAAAATGATTAACTTTGGTTAACGTTATGTTACTTTTGTTGAATGGCGGAACTCAATTTCACATAGTGTTACTATTTTAGATACTAATACTTTTTGTAATTTATTTTTGCATCGAATTTTAATAGGCAATAAATAGCCTGTAATTCTCACACAAGTATTTCTATGGAAATGTGTTTTTAACCAATAGACGTGCAATTCCACGAGAAAAATAATTGCTTTGCGCTATTCCCCGTATCTTGTATGGATAGACCGAGAAAACCCAGTGCCAAAACCAAACCCACAGTCGTTAAGTTTACAGTCAGACGCTATAAGAAAGAGGTGTAAAGCGAATCCTATTTCTGAACGAATCTTATTTATACAAGTTATAGTCTTATTTATACATTATATAAATTTTCAAAACAAAAATACATAAACAAAAGGACGTACTGTCTTCAAAATTTTCACTTTCCACATTTGTATTTTCATTTACTTACATAACAACCAAAGCGAAAAATATAAAACTTTAAAATTTATAGATAATACCATTATTACATTAGTATAACAATGTAAATAAATGTAATAAATAAAAGAGTTGTTGTAAAATTCCCTGACTATTCCACACGAACTTAAGTAAATCAATAAGTATCTAAATATACTTACAATACTAAAAATTAAATTAGTTTCACTATTTATTCTGCGCGTAACAGAGAAGCAGAGGGAACCATAGACATCGTAGGAACCTAGAGTTAAGACACTTCATTCTCCACTTTAAAAAATGAAAATGAAATAACCCATTTACTCAGAGTGAGAATCGAACCCATAAGCAGTCGCGTTTACAGGCAGATGCTGCGCCAAGACATTCTGTACCGTAATAGATTTAAGATTATTATTTAATTAGTGACATATAAAAACAAAACAAAAAACACACTCGATAAAAGATTATCCAGAACCTTATTTGTAATAAAGGGCGAATTAACAATAAGAAGCTGGGCTCCACAAAGGCGGTTCAACTATACTCTATAGAATTCAGGACACATTGGCGCGAGCTTGCGTCGAGTCAACACGTCTCCGCCGCAAGTCGATTAGTCCGTCGACTGGTCGGGCGACGAGTTCGTTCAGTGATTTTATAGTGAAAGAAAAATGTCCAGTTGAGTGCTTTGTGGATTTTAAATGGATATAGTAAGTGTTTTGTAATATGTTATTACTAATTAGTAAAGATTTGTTTTTATATAATTTATTGGACGATTGAAGTTGATAATTTAATTATAGGATTAATTAGGTCGGTAATCTGAGTTTACCACGTGGATAGGAAAATAGTGTGCTTTAACAATTTTACTATTATGAAGGTCTTGTTTTCCAGTCTTTCACTTTTAATTTATCTTTTTTTAAAATTTAGTAAAATTTACATATTTTTCTTTAATATTACTAAATGATACTCGTAGAGTAAAGTGTGTGGTAGAGCGGTATTTTTTTGTTAGATAAATAAAATAAAGTAAGCGAAGGCAGCACTTAAGTATGTTTACTACTTATTATTAGCTTGTACCTGGAAAGTAAGTGTTGTATTTAACACATTATAGCTGAGTTACAATGAGACGATAAACTGTCACAAAATTGATTTTACAAAATGAATTAATATCTCACTGTTGAGCGCTTAAATAAAAGTCTATATATTAATTATACCATCATAAATTTCTGTCAGTTTCTTAAAAGGCAAAAATTGCTATCATCTATTTAATTTTTTCATTTTCGTACAAATCTTATGCATATGTATATTTATGACGTAAATGATGAATTGTTCTTAATAGAATAAATTATTTAGTTTATTTTAAATACTATGTACGCATTTATACCCAGTAACATTCCAACGGAGTCAACGTTAAACTACTACAATGTAGGTTACCTATTTGGTTGGCTGCTACAAATAATGTATATTTTGATTTACTTGAATTTATGTAGAAATCGGTAGATTGATAATATATACTGTGAATATAAATCGAATTTCAAGAAACCATCAGTTACCAATTATTTTGAATAATGTGATAAATAAATTAAAATAAAAAATAATTATTATTAAATAAGTATACAAAACATATTTTTGAGTAATATGCTAGTTTCCTAATATAGCATTACAAGAAACAGGATCCTATCGTCGAACCCCTCCGTTTAGTGCTCTACGCTTTACATTGCGTGTTGAGTGGTGCCGCACGTTGTAAATAAAAATTAATCATTCTCTCCTCATGGAATTGAACCCCCACCCATCGCGCTTACCTTGTATCGCTGCGCTTATGTTTGTAAGTCTTTAACAGCAAAAAAGAATTCATTGATTTAATTACTGACTGACTTGGCTTTTTGATTTGCATTGACTATCACTCAAAATGAATGCGGTAGGTATTAAATTTTAAAATAGATATTTCCGATACTACAAGTTAACTTACAAATATTTCAGTTACATAATATTTTTTTATATAAATATATATTTCTTTTAAGTACTGTATAATTTTATTTTTTATAATTTTCTTTTCTTTCTTACTCGCAAAATGGGGAAAATGCTAGTAAAAATCGTAGTTATTCCCAATATTGAGTTCAATTGCACCCAAAACGTTTGTCTACTATAGATTCATCATATATAGGTAGGCAAAATTTTATGATGAGTTTTACTAATTATCAAATGACAAAACGAGACACGGTTTGACTGTTTATATGAAGATCATAGGTTCAATTCCCACTCGCGCAAAAATTTAAATAATTAAATATCATTTTTCTAATCTGAATTTTGTACGGGATGTAATAATGCGGTCGGTATATGGAATATGTAAATATATGGACAAGGAAACGTTTCCGCTTCTTTTCAGACAATGGTTTACGTTGAGTTCGGAATAAAATAACTTAATATCGTTTAAGCACAGGACCGTTGTGGTGCAGAGGCACAGCGTCTGCTTTGCCGTTGCGGTTTGTGGATTCGACTCCTATTTAGGGAGAACACACAAAAAAACAAGGCAAAAAGCGTTCAGTTACACCACTCAATACACAATGCCTCACGACAGAAGGTGGGAACGGAGTGCCTTAACACTAGATGTCTTCTACCTACGGTTCCCTCTGCCTATCCTGTTATGTGTGGGATGCTAAATAAAATATGAAAAAATTATAGATAGAAAAGTTCTAGAACTATGTATTTGTTCAGCATATTATATAGGTTATGTCTTTTTTTTTTCAAATCCGCGGTTGCTACAAACGAGCTTATTGCCCAAACAAAATTAGATTTTAATTGTGATTTTTCATTTGTTTTTCTATATTTCAGTACGATCTTAAAGTTGTGTGTTATAATTAACCATATCAAAACAAAATCAAAAACGTAAAGGCACTATACAAAAAGGTTTCAAATAAAAGCACTTTTCATTTACAGGTACAAGTCAAAATTTTGTAATACGTTATGTAGAACCACAACATATTAGCTAAATTATACAAAATATGGAAATAACTCTAGTAAATGACCCAAGTTCGTCATGGTGAACATTTTCATTTTCTTTTTGATATATCGAGGAACTCGTGACATTGGAGCAATGTAGATGCTTACCTACTAAACCGTAAATGGATTATTAATTACGCTAACAAAGTTGCGGGTATCTACAATTAATCTATTTTAATGTATTTATATAGAGCACCGTCGTCACGCAAAACGCAGCGTCTGCCTAGAAACGCGACAGTTTGTGGGTTCGATTCCCACTTAAGGAGGGTGGACTATTTAATTTCCATTTTATTCGCTCTTCGATTTTCAACACTCAACAAAATAAAGACGGAAAGTAGGGGATAGAGTGTCCTAACACTAGGTTCCCACAGTTCCTACGATACACTGTACCTACCTTTGTGCTTTATCCCGCGTATAGACGCGGGATAAATAACATTTTTGTCTAAGGTTCTAGTAATTATAACAATAGTATTGTCGTAATTAACACAATCAATATACCTTAGAAATTGTTGTACTATTATAAAAAAGGGAAACATAGCAAGCTATTTGTTATTGCAATACATATATAATAAATATGATTTAGTAACTAATGAATATTATGATATGTATATGTTTAATTATTATTCATATGTATGAGTATTATATATGCATTTATATATGTCCTAAGTTTTAAAATAAAAATGCACTGATCTTAAAAGAAGTGAACTATTGGCTTTTGTATATATAAAAATTATAATTGAGTAATTATATTTGTATATATATATATATATATATATATATATATATATATATATATATATATATATATATATATATATATATATATATATATATATATATATATATATATATATATATATATATATATATATATATATATATATATATATATATATATATATATATATATATATATATATATATATATATATATATATATATATATATATATATATATATATATATATATATATATATATATATATATATATATATATATATATATATATATATATATATATATATATATATATATATATATATATATATATATATATATATATATATATATATATATATATATATATATATATATATATAATGGTCTATCATTTGAAAGTTTCTGACTGAAAAGACAAAGTGTGATATTGAGTTCCTCCATTCAACAGGCTGTTACAGGCCTCCATTCAAATGGCTCTCAAAAGGTAGAAAACGATAAATGAAATTCCTCTGGTTATAGTTTCTCTGCCTACCCTGCAGAACAATGCAGGGTGTTGATTGAAAATAATATTTTAAATAAAGCTTATTATAATTTAAATTTTCATTAAAATGTCATAAATAAAATTTGTTGAAATTAATCGTGCTCCATATGTGTTGTATGGAGTATGAAATAAATTGAGATAAAATGATTTTAACATTATGTGTATAAATCCACTTTATCTCAGTTTATTACGTTGTTGAAATTTTAGTAACGTAATGAAACATAGAAATTGTCAGAGACCTCGAAAGTCCCAAAAGAAAAAAAATATTAGATGACTTTGCTTTCCAGATGTATGCTGCTTCATAATTGCATCAAGATTTTTTCTCAAAAGCCGGTGGAGGTTTACTTTCACTTTTTTTTCTTCTTCACGCTTTAACCCGCACATGGCAGGGTAGGCAGAAAGTAGTGCAGGGAGCGTGGGAACCTAGTGTTAAGCGACTCCGTTGCTTAGTCCCTGCTTTCTCCGTCCCTGTTTTCCGCTTTTTTTTGAGGCATTGCTTGTTGAGTGGCGGAACTCAACGCCACGCTTTGCCTAGTTTGCCAGAGCGAAGAAAATGGAAATAGAAAAATCCATCTTCTCCGACTGGGGATTGAACCCAGAAACTGTCGCGACAGACAGATCTTGCGCCTCTGTGCCACGACGGTCCTTACAGTCTTCCCTAACACTGAATAATTTAGTTTTTAATTTAAATATACTATATCCAACGTTTTTGCATATATTTTTATAGAATCGAAATCTACAGCTATAAATGAGAATGCATAGTAAATGTTCTGTAAACCTCTTTCTTTTCTTATTGGGCCTTTCAAGTGTAAATAACTATAATGGTATCTCGACACTGTATAGCGTCTGACTATGAACCTGAAAGCAATGAGTTCAATCACTACTTGAAAAATACACTATTTAAAACTTCAGGTTGCAAAAGGAATTGGAATATTCTGACATTGCCGTCTCTGCCTTATTGATAAATGTGGAAACAATTATATCTACAAGATGTTATTTAAATAAATTATAAAATTTATAGAAAATTGAGTGTAGTGAAATATTTTAAATACTTCTTATCTTGATTTATTTTGGTGAGGCTTATTAAAGTTAGTTAATATTATTAAAAGCAGGGAACGAAGAAGAATCTGAAATGATGATCCGCTTCGTTGTCATTTGCTGTAAGAGGATACTGTGCAGCCGAAATAGAAGCGAAAACATCTAAACGTGATATCCAAAAGAGAAGTCCATTGAGCACGCGGG
This sequence comes from Dione vanillae, assembly GCA_037178615.1. Classification (NCBI taxonomy): domain Eukaryota; kingdom Metazoa; phylum Arthropoda; class Insecta; order Lepidoptera; family Nymphalidae; genus Dione; species Dione vanillae. The sequence goes on along the minus strand of JAZFAU010000288.1, from coordinate 50,337 downwards.
AATGCAAGGAATGGCTAAATTAGGAATCTCTTTTAAACAGGGTGTTAGATGATGAAGACTATAAAGCGATGAATTAATGTCAATACAATCAGTTGCACGTAAGCAATTACCCGTACTGGAATGAAACTACACTTAAGTTGTAGTTATTGAGTGATTGTGATGCTTGATATCGTTGTGTTCTATACTATTCTGTAATTTTGAATAACATTTGACAAATAGAACAATTAAAGGAACATTGGCTAGTTATTTTTATTAATATTTATATATATAAATAGAAGAGGAGAGATTAATATTTATATATATGAATATAATATTTATATATATAAATAGGAGAAAGCAGAGACTAAGCAACGGAGTGTCTTAACACTAGGTTTCCACGATCCCTGCAGTTCCCTTTGCCTATCCTGCCATGTGCGGGATAAAGCGTGAAGCTAAATAAAATTTTACGTTGAATTTTGCCTCTGAATTTCTAAATTTCAATAAAAAAATATTTCAGAAAATACTATATAAAAACTATGTAAATACAATTTAATTGTAGTCTATTACACGCTCAAATGTTTTTTACACTGAAACAAATTAGTTATTCATTGAAAACTTTATAAAAGTAAAATTGGATAACAAAAACATTTTAGACCAATATAAAAAGTTAGACCTTTTGAAAACTTCTTTATTGATATTGATCTTGTATTAATATTCATGGCGTCAGTGCTTTTGGTAAATATATTACAAAATGTTGTGAAATAGGTAAAATATTTATTAAATTTAAATTTTTTTGTACCTGTTTTCTAGAAATTGCGATTTACTATCGATCGCGCTTACTAGAGTATGGAAGATGAAAGTATTAAATTTTGTTTGGACCTACAATCGACGCATTTACGATCAGACTAGATATGTACGGAACATTAAGATATACAATTGTGTGGGGACCGAGAAAGCAGGATCTAAGCAACGGAATGTCTTAATATTAGGTTCATATGGTACCTGCAGTTCCCTCTGCCTACCCTGCAATATCCCGCATATTGCAGGGTAGGCAGAGAGATAAAGCATGAAGCTATAAAAAAATAAAAAAAGATATACATTTGCTAAGCAAAGAAGAATGAATTTTGTAATAAAGTATATATGTTATCTTTCCATATTTTTACGTAATATTTATATTTAACGCGACGGTTTGTTGGTTCGATTCCCACTCGGGGAAGATATTTTTTTCATCTTCATTTTCTTCACTGTGGCAACTAGACGTATGTAAGTAAAGTATGTATGTATATCTATAAATTATTTTTTTACTTTCAATTTAAAAAGAAATTAACTGCCATATCGTCCGAATAACCCTAATTACATTTTAAGGACACGCACTAAGAAAAAGGGAGGAGATCTTATAGGGCTTCTCATAAATCACTACCGTTATCCCATTAAAAAGTCAAAATGTGATTACTAATTGCAGTAGTTAATTATAAAAAGGGGTTAAAGTCAACCATTATTCATAAAATAAATATTGTCTTAGCAAAGCGTTATGAAAAAGCTTGTTATCAAAGATAACTTGTATATGTGTGTAGACAATTTTATTTTGAAAAGTAAAAATCATCGTGGCGTATAGGCACAGTATCTGTAAACGCGACGGTTCGTGGGTTCGATGGTGCTTTCCCTGCAATGTACAAAATAAATTAAAGTGAAGTAAAAAAATAGTTTCACGATCTTTTCCGCATGTATAAAGATGCATAGAGACAGGTAACCCTGTTAAAACTTGCTGGTCCTCATTTTCCGGTAGTCTAATTATACTGAGAGACAGTGTTCAACGCCGCTATTTGTTCTCTTATCTCTTAAAATAAAGGAAATGGTTCTCGTGAGTTGAATTTAAACTAACAGATATTGTATATAAATTAAGGATATCAGAAATATCAACACTTTATACGTGGTGGTAACAGAATTTATTTTTTAATAAAGTTCAATATATCTAAATTACGAATTTTTACCCCAACTCACTAAACTTTAAAATTGAATTGAATTTTCTTTAGTTTAATAAGGCACATTAAGTTATCCTCAAGTTTCTGCAAGAAAATTAACATTGTAATTCAATTTTATAGCAACTCAAGTTGTAGCTACGAGTATATACTCAAGTTAACTGGTATCGTGACACAATGTCACCTTCACTTTGCCATTACCGTATTCTGAAATAGAAGCTCCTTAGAATATTATATTCTATTCTATATCTTGAACAAAGTACTGCAAAAAGTACATAGAATACAAGATAGTAGAGAACACAGAAAAATATCATTTACAGATAGGACACAGTTAAAAAATAAATTTTGTATATAAAGTATGTTGGCTTTAAAGCAACGCTCTAGTCCACTCAATGCTAAGTCGTAATTAGTGCCCTTTGAAGAGATTACACACTACATGGAGCTGGAACGGGTACAAAAATATGCGAGTGCGGTACATTCCGGTTTTGATGTGACATTTTTGTGCTCTATTTTAAGTACCGTTTGGGTAAAATAAGGTGCCTAATCAACATGACCTATCTGGAGCACGTGATTTTATATGACACGAGATATACACTATAACATATAAATATATGTGTATTGTATATAGTGCGTGAATATATTCGTGACCTTAATTTAAACCTTAATCGTGTTCCACCACCAATTCTTAATGCGGGATTAAGAATTGTGTACATATTTTAAGAAGTCACATTGAAGTGTGTTACGATCTCAACTTTTCACTTGAGTCCAAGATATAGAAACACAGTGGCGACACAGGGTGGCGGTGTTGAACGCTGGAATTCATCTTTATCAAAGTGGAGAAATTATAATAATTAATAGAAAATAAACCCCATTCCCTCTAAATTTTGTGTTCCAACTTATTTAACTATTACAATGGTTATGAACGATGAATCAGCCTTCCCATTAATGAAAACAATTAACTTTTAATCCAAGTGAACAGTAAAAGATCAGTCAATCACCTTTCCCCTTATATATCTCTTGAACCGGAAAACTACAACCAACTATACCTAAAGTCCCGCTATATCAGTGACACTTTAAAATTAACCATTTATACAGCTCAGGTCACTTCCTCCGCAGAGGAAAGGTCCGAACCATTAATTCCACCAACTGATAGTGACAACCGACGTAATAATAATACTATTATCACGTTACAAACCGACGCCAGAATTAACTGTGCCGTCAAATATTAGCAGATCCCCAATTATCTATCCCTTGCCACTAAATTTAAGGGCACGCTTGGAAGATGACTTTAATTAAAATCAACTTTATGAACAAATGGGTAAATGTAACTTGAATTGGAAATAAATGAAAGCTTTTGACCAAAGGAATTTGGTGAGCTTTGTTGATTTACATCTAAAATTATTGTTGCTATGGAGTTATTGGGTGTGTTGGACAGAAGCATCTTGAGACTTGAGAGCTAAGGGAAGTCAAGGCCGTTGTACATTAGGTGCAAGATTTTGATTACTGAGCTATATTGATTTACAAATCAAAGAAATATTACAAACTGGTTGTTTTAGACATTTTGTTGCTCATCTAGAAACGTATACTAAGAACTATATGGGTATTTTTATTTAATATGGGTATTTTTTTATTCTCAAACTTTATCCTGCACATACTAGAGTAGGTATACGGTTAAAATATAGTGTTAAAACATTTCGTTCTCCGCTTTCTGTTATTCGGTATAATACGTGTTTTATTTATTTATTTATTTATTTATTTATGTTGAGTGGCGGAACCTAACACTGTTCTTAGCTTTATTATAAATACGACATATTTCTATCCAACTAATTGTTCTAATAAACTCAAAATATTTTCATTAACTTATATAATATTTGCAATGCTGTGTTGTAAATAAAATTGTGAAATATTCGTACACAAAAATAGCAGTTCAAAAATTTCCAACCGTAAATTTAAAAATTTATTCCAAAGTTCTAGATGCTTGACTTCTACAATTTCAAGGGACGTGAGCGCTCTCACTTTTTGGCACTTTCAGCTTGAAAATGTGAAATTTAAATGTTATCAAGAATTCGTCGCAGCTTACTCACAGCTTATCAGACGATTTTGGAAAACTTTCATTGAAGGCAGATGTACAAATACAAATATAAATATACTTTATTGCTCAACAGACATAAACACAACATAATAGTTAAAAAAATAAAAAGGAACAGAAGTACAATCAGGCGGCCTTATCGCTTAAAGCGATCTCTTCCAGGCAACTTTTGGATGTTTTAGTTGTAAAAACAAACGGGTGGTGCATTAAATATAATATAATATTTAAATATATAACCATGCAAAAATAAAAATAAATAAATAGAATATAAATATATCTATATATAGACACAAAAATATATACATACATATATATACAAATTCAATACCAGATGTATGTTTCATCCACAAATTTGAAGATTTTTAATACACCTATTTATCAAAATTGACTTGAGAGCTAAGGGAAGTCAAGGCCGTTGTACATTAGGTGCAAGATTTTGATTACTGAGCTATATTGATTTACAAATCAAAGAAATATTACAAACTGGTTGTTTTAGACATTTTGTTGCTCATCTAGAAACGTATACTAAGAACTATATGGGTATTTTTATTTAATATGGGTATTTTTTTATTCTCAAACTTTATCCTGCACATACTAGAGTAGGTATACGGTTAAAATATAGTGTTAAAACATTTCGTTCTCCGCTTTCTGTTATTCGGTATAATACGTGTTTTATTTATTTATTTATTTATTTATTTATGTTGAGTGGCGGAACCTAACACTGTTCTTAGCTTTATTATAAATACGACGTATTTCTATCCAACTAATTGTTCTAATAAACTCAAAATATTTTCATTAACTTATATAATATTTGCAATGCTGTGTTGTAAATAAAATTGTGAAATATTCGTACACAAAAATAGCAGTTCAAAAATTTCCAACCGTAAATTTAAAAATTTATTCCAAAGTTCTAGATGCTTGACTTCTACAATTTCAAGGGACGTGAGCGCTCTCACTTTTTGGCACTTTCAGCTTGAAAATGTGAAATTTAAATGTTATCAAGAATTCGTCGCAGCTTACTCACAGCTTATCAGACGATTTTGGAAAACTTTCATTGAAGGCAGATGTACAAATACAAATATAAATATACTTTATTGCTCAACAGACATAAACACAACATAATAGTTAAAAAAATAAAAAGGAACAGAAGTACAATCAGGCGGCCTTATCGCTTAAAGCGATCTCTTCCAGGCAACTTTTGGATGTTTTAGTTGTAAAAACAAACGGGTGGTGCATTAAATATAATATAATATTTAAATATATAACCATGCAAAAATAAAAATAAATAAATAGAATATAAATATATCTATATATAGACACAAAAATATATACATACATATATATACAAATTCAATACCAGATGTATGTTTCATCCACAAATTTGAAGATTTTTAATACACCTATTTATCAAAGTTGCACTATAGTTAAGACATCTGACTCTTCTAAAACAACTGTGAGTTATAGTGATTTTAGAAGAGCATTCCATAAAATGCTACGAAATCGAAGAAAGTTCATAGTATTTCCCGAATTTAATTCAATTTTTAATTAACATTTTGCTTGAGTTAGATAAATATTTTATAATCCATTTAATTTTCTTTTTTTTTTAGCCTCACTCGCTTTATCATTGTATACGTAGGTACAGAACAGTGCCACTCAGGTATAACGTTAATAAACATTAATCATTCCATGTATAAAATGTGTATGTCACAATACACATGCCTAGTGAACCTTTAAATCGAATGAATCGGGGTGAAGCAATTATTTTTTAATTGCTCTGAGATTGATGCTTCTATAAACAGTTTTTGGTTAAAATTTACATTGGATTTTTAAAAAAGTATGACCAAATTAGTTCAACTAAGATCTTGTTTGCCGTTTTTTAATGAAATGAGGTAAAATTTCTCTTTTTCCACGATAATGTGATCTCTGGTAAATTAATAATGTTGAAAAGAGCGCAGTAGTGGCGCAGAGGCGTAGTGTTTACCTGTAAACGCAACGGTTTGTGGGTTCGATACCCACTCGAGGAAGACGGATTTTTTTTCTTTCCATTTTCTTCGCTCTGGACACTAGGCAACGCGCGGCGTTGAATTCCACCAGTCACAATGCCTCAAAAAAGGTGGAAAGCGAGGACGAAGAAAGCAGGGACTAAGCGACGGTGTGTCTTAACACTAGGTTGCTATGGTTCATGCAGTTCCCTCTGTCTACCCTGCCATGTGCGGGATAAATCGTGAAAACATAAAAATAAAAAAAAGAAAAGAATGAGAATAATAATTTAGAGTAAGTACATAAGAGTTTTGCTCTTGGCTTCACCTGGCAGTCTAAACGATTATTTATTAACTTTTTTGCTAAGGTTTTATTTTCGTAGTTACTCAATTTAAGCACTTTTATATATGTATGTAAACTCTTTTAAATATTTTAAAATACATCGGTAAAGTAACGCAATAACAAACAAAACTTACTCCATTTTATAGTTTTTTAAAGAAAATTCCTGTTGGATTCGTAAGCTTATATAAAAGAAACGAAAAATGCTTAATTATGACTATTCCCTGGGAAAGCGTGGGGTTAAAGCCATAATTAAGATATAATCAGTCCACTAAACGTTAAATAACATATTATAAAGCTTTATATTACTGAGGAAAGTTCGTATATAATATATTCTAAGGGAAAATTCAAATATGCAACTGTCATATACAAATACTATCTAACTTCTGGAAGTAAATTTCTCAAACGTCCAGCTGTCCAACGATGCAAATTGAGCATCTATAGTTTTGTTCTACTCCGCTGTATAGAACTATATGAAACGCTTGTTTCGATTTTATGTTCTGTAAATGTTTTTGTGATTGAAATTTATGTGTAACTTGAATTATTAATAGTAAATATTTAATAATATCGTGTAAAATTCGCGAACCGATGCTTCCAAATAAATTTTATGAGTCGTTCAGAACTTTTTTATGTATTATTATAAATCGGAAGTAGAAACACACGTAGACAATTTATTTTGAGCGTATTCGGACAGATATTCTGCGGAATAATGTTATTATATTATTATATTATGTAAATACTAATATTTCAGAGTCGCTTTATCGCTTTAGACTTGGTTATCTTCTAAGATTATCCTTTTTAAAGAGGGTTCTTACTGTACATATTTGTACAGTAAGAACCCTCTTTACTTTAGGTAAGTTATCATATTTTGTAAATGAAAATTATTTTAATAATTAAAGACATTCGTAAGTTGTTTTAAGCTACGAACTTACATTGAATACGTGAATAACCATATCCCTTTCAATTAGAATATGATTTTGTTACAATATTCTTGCATATATATAAATTCAATTAACCATAGTTCTACAGTCACGCATAAATACGCCATAACATAGTAAGTTTCTGAGAAACGATAATATGAAAGTTAAAGTAACTCGTCATTGCTGAAAGTTAAATGATTAATGTGTTTTAAATTATATTTGTTCATTAATAAAACTTTCGTTCAAAAAGTTGTATAAGCAAAGTATGAGGGTCGTGTAGGTGATAATGTTGATTAACATTTTATAGTTACAATACTATATAGTTAGATTTTCTATTTTTATATTTTATTTACTTTTAACACTACAGGAAATCTTATGTAAAACTTGTGACAAACCAATGTATTCTTCAATCCAAACGCGACTTTCAAAATTTTACTTTGTGCTGTTAGAGCGAAAAGTTCCGCCACTTATCAAAAAAAACCTCCAAAAGACGAAAAGCGCGGAACGAGAATTTAACTTAAGGCTCCCACGATTCCTGCGTTTCATTCGAAAAAATCATGAAAAATATACCCACATAAACAAATTTTGTGAATAAAATCCTATTTGCAATATGAAAAAAATCTTTAATAGATATTCTAATATAGATTTCAAGTGAACAGCAATATTAATGCAATAGCATTAGTTTGCAATTTCTCACTGAAAAGCATTAACTTAGCTAAGTTTCCATTTTACGGTTCGCTTCTAACGTCGTAGTCCAGTTCAGTCCAGTCCAGTCAAGGAAGCGGAACATGACAGATCACAAACTGTAATTACACTTTGTGATTTTAAATTAATTATATACTGTTTGTTAGCATTTGTTTTACTTTTTACTGTTTCTTCAAGTTTTTGGATTATATAAGCTGTTAGTCGTCATAACGCAGCTGCAAAGCGTCTAGCTGACAACGTGACAGTTACGGGTTCGCTTCCCACTTACATTTCAACAAAAAGCGTGAATTGTTGTAACATTCATCGCTTGTCGTTGAGTATCACTACTCAACACTCCTTGTCTAGAAAACGCGGAATGAGGGACAGAATTTGTTTTAACTTGGTACAGTCTACCGACCCTGGGATATATTGTGCAAAACGACTAACGTTAATTATCTACGTGATTAGATACGTCGTTGTGTTTTCTGCTTAGTTTTCAATATATTTTTAATAATTTTGAAAACACTTTAAGACGTGGAACCACACCTAAGAAAATTTAATTTCTCAAATAACAATTTTATTGCTTGATTATCATATCAAGAAAAAATGGAATATCAAGATAACGATTAACGTTCTACAATTTTCCTTTGTCTAATTATTACATCTATTTCTTCTATTCTACTACCAATTAAATAAATATATTGTTTAAAAACTTATAAAGATTTAATAGCTTCAACCTCCTACAATTAATTTAAGAGGCCCAGATTCAAATCCCGAATCGTTTTCGCAAAAACGTAGAGATTATTTGAAAATAACACAATCTAAATCATTATTTCGAAAGACTGTTAAGGAAATACCGGTCAGCATGATGATGCATTGTTTAGAATTTACAGAACAAATTTAGACGCGGCCTAGTACTGTTTACAATAAAACGTTTGTGAGGAATATTTTGGATGTGGCTTAAAATGTTTATCATTCTATGGTGGAGTAGTGGAGAAAGGAGTATCTTAATAGTGTTAAGACACTCCTTTCTCCACTAATTACTTTAATTTAATATAAAATAATTGTATATCTTATAAGAGCATATTGGTATATTTCTCTTTCTATTCTGCTATATGCAACATAAAGCGTTAGGCTGAAAAAATATTTTTACAACTAAAATTTAAATCATTATATTCATATAACGACTTTATTTATATTTTAAATCATTATAACCAAAATAATTTTCATTTCAGATAGACGATAAATATCATTAACTTCGAATTCTAGTTTTTAAGCTAAAAGCTTCGGCACTCCGGTCACTGAGCTTTCTCTTTGTTTAAGATTAAAAGAAGTGTTGATTTGAAGCCGACTTCAAAGAGCTTTTTGTTGAGTATTATATCGATTAATGGGTTATAAAGTACTGTCGTCCGTCGGTTTAGAAGAGGCGTCAAGTTGATACTTGTTTCGAAGAAAGGAATTTATTTAATTAAATATTTGAATGTTTTGACACAATGGTAATATCTGTTCATCAGTATTATTATTATTATATATATATATATATATATATATATATATATATATATATATATATATATATATATATATATATATATATATATATATATATATATATATATATATATATATATATATATATATATATATATATATATATATATATATATATATATATGTAACTTTTCATAATGAGTAATAGAAGCCTAAAACAATATTAATATTGAGCCCAAGTCGGTTGGCGAAAAGCCAGCCGCACTGCCGTATCTGCTTGATTTAATTCCAGAAATTCATAGTTGAAGATGCTATTAAATTAATGAGGTAGACAATAGGACTAAACATCATTTGTATAATATTAATTGTAACTTTATTTACAAGGACTCTACATGAATTCAGCATTGCCTGTGATTTCACATTATATATTTATATAATCTCGTTAATTATTTCAATCCAAAAGAATTGGAGCATTCCCTTTTGGTTCTCCATTTCCTTCTAGGTCTGAAACCCCTTTTATGGTGTGTAGCAACAAAGCTTCGCCATTCCGTACTACACCGCACATTTCCTTTTGTTTCTAGTAAAGGCTCTTTATATTTTGTACTTCGTATATAAGTGCAAGTTGCCAAGTCTATTTTGGACGTCCATGTCTTCTTTCCTAAGGATTTCAGTAGGGGGCTTCTCTGGGAAATGGTGTTACGTTACATTACTCAAAGATAAACTGACAGTCAGCTGTCAGTCAGTCGACTGAATAAAACTGGCAGAGTAAATTTCAGATTTCAATGCTTAATTGTTTCGACTTTTCGTAGTCGGTCAATCACAAATTCAATAGTTTAATGTAATATACAGGAGGACAAGGACAGAATATCAACGTGG